>JALIZH010032973.1:1202500-1444609 GCA_030522465.1 Rhipicephalus appendiculatus
GGGATGTCCCTCCGTACCGCTAGTTCGCAGCGTATTCATCCTACAGGAGTGTGCACTGCTCGCGTCGTCATTCAGGACGTCCTGTGTGTCGCCGAGTTCATCATTACTGCATGCTCTCACGACGTCATCCTGGGATGGGATTTTCTCTCCCGCCACGACGCCGTCATTCATTGTGCCTCCGCTGAAATTGAACTCTCACCGTTTAAATATTTGACGCCAGTAGACTGTCCCTCGGCACTGAGCAAGATCCTCGTCAAAGACGATACGACAGTGCCTCCAAGCTCGTCAACGGCTGTGTCGGTCTACAGCGCCGGTCTCTCCGACACAATCGCACTCATTTCGTCATCTGACCGTGGTTGCAGTAGGAAAGGGGTGCTGGTACTCTTCGCGACCATGCAAGTCACTCAGGGCAACACCGCTATTTTTGTGACCTACCCATTCCCGTACATTATTACGTTGGTTGGAGGGGAATGGCTCGGCAGAGTGGAACCCGTGGACGAAGCACAAGTCCCTAAATATATATATATATATATATATATATATATATATATATATATATATATATATATATGCCTAAATGCACATATATACCCCATAAAGTGGACGGAGGGATGACCGCCACCGTAGCTCAGTGGTAGAGCATCGGACGCGTTATTCGAAGATCGCAGGTTCGGAACCTGCCGGTGGCAAGTTATCTTTTCGTCCACTATTCTTTCTTCCCGTTTACATTACAATTACTTCTAACAACGTCCCCTATACTTTCCTTGGCATCATTGTCTGTTCTCATTAATAATATATATATATATATATATATATATATATATATATTGTAAAGAAGATGTGCCTCCATCCAGCAGCATCGTCAACGCTGGGCTCGCTGGAGGGTGCTGTACTTCCCCGTCGCTACACCCTGAAGCTGCGAAGCCGAACGCATCCGCGTGTCATGTCCGACACCGCTAACCCACCGGTGCCTTCACCCCAGTCTGTCACCTGCACCGGCATCCCTCGGCTACGGGACCCAAAGATCTTCAGCGGTGTAGATGAGACCGACTTAGAAGACTGGTTTGACCACTACGAACTGGTGAGAGCGCATAACAAGTGGAATGACCCCGACAAGCTAGGCCACGTCATATTTATCTCACCGTCGTCGCCGAGTTATGGTACAACCATAAACACGGCATACCCACATGGTCCGCTTTCAAGACGTCATTCTCTGAAGTGTTCGGACGACTGGCGGTCCGAAAGGAGCGCGCAGAGCAGCGCTTGCGCGTCCGCGCTCAGCAGACAGGCGAGAGCTTCACCAGCTATAATGAGGACGTCGTCGACCTTTACCGACGTCTCAACGACTCCATGCCCGACGCTGACAAGATTCAACACATCCTCAAAGGTATTGACGAAGGCGCATTCCACATGCTTGTGGCTCGCAATCCACCCACAGTTTCAGAAATCGTCAGCTTGTGCCAGAGCTACGACGAGTTTAAGAAGCAACGTGGACTGACTCGACAGCCTCAGCGGAGCGGCGAGTCGCTGTCCAGTCTTGACACTATGCATTACAATTCCACGTTGCTTCAGCAAGTCCGAGACTTTGTTCGTGAGCAATTGGCTCGCCAACTTTCTTCACTTCCCTTCACTCACGAGCCCACCTCCCGTCTGCCCGCCACGCTCCGCACTGTCATTTCTGAGGAGGTCGCCCACGCTGTTCCTCTTGCGCACCACGAGCCGTCTTCAGCCACACCTGTCAACTATTCATTCGCCTGCAGTCTAGCCTCTGGCTGCTCCTGTCACCCGCAACCCGTTCAGCCTGTGGCCACGCCCCTCACGTATGCGCAGGCAGTGCGTAGGCTTCCGCAGCCACCGTACACCCCGCACTACGGCCTGCACAACCACACGTTTATACCGCATCTTGGGCAGCACCACCAATCAACCATCCTTGGAGGACGCCTGATAACCGTCCCATTTGTTATGCCTGCGGCACTCCCGGACACGTCGCCCGCCATTGTCGACGTCGCCCACAGACATTCAGCGATGGTGCCCGGTGGTCGCAATACAGCAGCCAGCCCTGCCCCCCATACGCTCCTGGCCGCTCGTCGCGCTATGCACCGACTAACCAGCCTGACTTCTAGCCGCAGCGCTCACCATCTCCAAGTCGGCGATCGCCCTCCCCCCTGCGTCGCTGGCCAGTACCCTCCAACCAGGAAAACAGAGAGCCGCAGTTCCAGAGGCAAGAACTGCGCCGTCTTCGAAATGCCCAGGCCCTCGCTCTTCTCCTGCTAACGTGGTCGCAATAACTGTTGAAGGTGTTTGTACTTTTGCGCTTGTAGACACTGGCACAGCCGTTTCTGTTATGTCCGCTAATATCTGCCGTTCACTACGCAAGGTGACGACGCCACTTTCCGGACTGTCAATCCACACCGCAAGCGCGCAGCAAGTGATGCCTCTCGCAGCCTGTACTGCAAGAGTAGTTATGGCAGGCCATCTGTACATCGTTGAGTTTATAGTGCTTTCTGCCTGTTAGCATGCCGTCATCCTCGGGTGGGACTTCCTATCGCGCAATGACGCCATTATCGACTGCGCACGGGCCGAAGTTGAGTCTTCACCGTTGTGTGACGCCCCATTACATGACGCTCTTCATAGGCCGCCTAAGTTGATCGTTCGGGAGGAAACCGACATTCCGCCTGACACTTTCGCACTTGTTCCCGTCTCCTGCGATGCTCTCACCGATGCTACAGTTTTCTTGCACGCCGTCAGATGTCTTCACGACTCGCAAAGCTCTACCGCTACCTTTCGCAACGCTTGAGACCGTCGCCGGCAGCAGCAATATGTTCGTGTTCAATCCGCTCTCCGCGCAAGTCACGTTGCTTGCAGGCGAATGTCTCGGCCGCGTGGAAGAACTCGACTCACCGTCTCTGGTTGACGTTTCGGACGACTACTGCGACCAACCGCATGCCCTTTCAGCCCTCGAGGAGTCGTCAAGCGACATATTTTCTAGCGCTATCGCCGATACCCTCATGCCTGCCGAGCACGCCGACTTTCTTCTCCTGAACGAATTTAGCAATTCCTTCGATGTGTCGCAACATCAACTAGGCCGCACGTCGCAAGTGCAGCATTACATCGACACCGGTGTACACAAGCCATTGCGTCAAAGACCATATCGCGTCTCCGCTGAAGGGCGCCGCGTCACTAACGACCAAGTCGAAGACCTGCTTCGCAGGGACGTTATTCGACCATCTCACAGTCCCTGGGCATCTCCTGTCGTCCTCGTTCGTAAGAAAGACGGGTTTCTCCGCTTTTTGCGTAGACTACCATCATTTGAATAAGATAACACGCAAGGACGTCTATCCTTTGCCGCGCATTGATGACGCCCTTGACACTCTTCAAGGAGCACAACTGTTCTCGTCGCTTGACTTGAGGTCTGGCTACTGGCAAGTCCGAATGGCTGAAGCCGATCGCCCGAAAACAGCATTTGTCACGCCTGACGGTCTATATGATTATGACGTCATGCCCTTCGGGCTTTGTAACGCGCCCGCCACGTTTGCACGGCTTATGGACAACACACTACGTGGCCTAAAGTGGTCTATGTGTCTTTGTTATCTCGACGATGTCGTGGTTTTTTCGCCCGATTTCGCTACAGACTTAGTTCGCTTTCGGCATGTTTTGACTTGTCTAACCAACGCTGGCCTTCAACTGAACCTCAAGAAATGCCACTTCGCTGCACGGGAGCTGATCATCTTAGGCCACATCCTGTCCAAGCACGGCGTCTTACCGGACCCAGCAAAACTTCGGGCAGTCGCTGAATTTCCTAAGTCGACGACTATGAAAGAACTTCGGAGTTTTGTAGGTAGGCCTATGTTCCTATTTCTGCCGCTTTGTTCACAATTTTGCATCTATCATATTACCATTGACCCAGCTTCTTTGTGGTGACGTTGACTTCTCCACCTGGTCCCCTGCATGCCCCATCGCCTTCGGAACGCTGCGCCGCCTGCTCACTTTCTCACCTATTAATAATATCTGCGGTTTAAGGTCCCAAAACCACTATATGATTATGAGAGACGCCGTAGTGGAGGACTCCAGAAATTTCGGCCATCTGGTGTTCTTTAACGTGCACTGACATCGCACAGTACACGGGCCTCTACCATGTCGCCTCCATCGAAATGCGTTTCCCACCTATTCTTCAGCACTTCGATCCGACAGCTTCTACCGAAGTACACACAAACGCCAGCGGCGTAGGGCTCCGCGCTGTCCTCGCTCAATGAAAGCCAAGTTACTCAGAATACGTAGTCGCTTACGCAAGTTACACGCTGACGAAAGCGGTAACTAATTACAGCGTGACCGAAAAACCATGTGTAGATGCGAAGCAGCGGGCGCTAACGCTTAGACTGGCGGTGGCGTTGACGCTGGCGCTCATCGCGGCGTTGCGCAGGAGAGAAATCTGGGGAGGCGCAATCACGCAGTGATGGACCTGTGTTTCCTACTGGAACATGCCAATCGCTGCTAATGGGCAATGAGAGACAGAATACTCCGAATGGACGCAGAGACCCGCAGTCTGCTTTTAGTTCATTCATTCATTCATTCATTTATTAATACTGTTAGCCCTCAAGAAGGGCCGTTACAGGGTGGAAGGTACAAGTATGTATCAGGCAAAATTAGCTACAAAAATCTGAGGTGACCTTGCAGTGTTGAATGCAAACAGCAGGGGAAATATACAAAATGCAAAGAAATGACAAAGGCACACTAAAGAGTACAAATAAAGAGCAGGATAAAATGCATCGTGTTAAAAAAAAGCGTAGACAGCATCACGAGACAGTTTAAAGCATTATAGCAAAATAAAAGCTATATGTAGCCACGAAGTTATGAATGGAAAAGCAGTTTTAGATTTTCTTCAAATGATGTCAGCGATGAACACCTGATAGTGGATTCAGGTAACATATTCCATTCTTCGATAGCACGGGGGAAGTAACTGAACCTAACGCAGTCATTACGAGAAGCAAGGGGCGTGATGTACATACTGTGGCGATGTCTTGAATGTTCCTGCGTGCTAAGCTGAAAGAAAGCTGTGTGGGTTAGTTTGAACCAATTGTGAATTAACTGGAAGAGGAATTTCAGTCTCTCAATCTTCGTTCTAACTTCTAAACTTTCGAGACGCGCTTGTGCACAGAGCTCAGTAGGAGAATATTGACGGCGATATTTATTAAATATAAATATTGCGCTAAGTCGTTGTACCCTCGCTATTTAATTGCAGTTCGACTGTGTATAAGGGTCCCATACAATTTTGGAATACTCAACAATTGGCCTGACTAAGGTCTTGTAAGCTAGGCACTTTATATCAGAGGGACACCGGTAAAGGTTACGCCGGAGACTGTACAATGCCTTAGTAGCCTTCGAGGTGACATGGTCGATATGCGAATTCCATCGCAGGTCCGGTGTAAACAATATTCCGAGATGTTTGTATTTCTCTACACGTTTGAGCTTGATATCGTTAATCTGGTAGTCATAAGCCAGCCGCTTTTTCTTTCTCGTTATAGACATATAAACTGTTTTATCCGGATTCAAGGTCATTTGCCAGTTTTCGCACCAGTTTAGAATTTTTTGAAGGTTACGGTCTAAGTTAATTTATCTTGTTGAGTTTCAATAGTGCTATAAACAACACAGTCGTCAGCGAACAACCTAATCGGGACACTGACCTGGTTTGGTAGATCATTATTGAATAATAAAAATAGAAGGGGGCCCAATACGCTCTCCTGCGGAACACCAGAATTTACTGCAACCATACCAGACTTTTTATCTTTTATTTGAACAAACTGCTGCCGGGAAGTAAGATAAGATTGAAACCATGCCGTGAGCAAACTATTTTGAAACGTGTTGTCAATTTTAAATAACAATTTTGCATGGGACACTTTATCAAATGCTTTCGCGAAGTCCATAAACACCACGTCAGTTTGACTACGCGAATTTATTGCTTTTGAGAGATCATGAACAAATTCAAGTAACTGAGTTGACGTTGATAAGCCTTGGCGGAATCCATGCTTATTTGGAACCAGTATATTGTGTCTATCTAGATAGCCCAACAGATGTTTGTTGATGATATGTTCCAGTAATTTTGAGCATGTGCTAATAAGCGAGATAGGACGATAGTTCTTCACTTCTAGATGCGAGCCACTTTTGTGAACAGGTGTGATTTTAGCGCACTTCCATGCAGTTGGCAATGAGCCATTGCTAACTGATGACTGGAATATTTTAGTAAGAAAACGGGATGACCACTCTGCGTATCTGTACAAGAACTCATTGGGCACACCATCAGGGCCAGGGCTTTTTCTTGTGTTCAAGTTAAGCAAAAAATTAAGAACCCCTTCCTCACTAACTACAACATTATCAATTGGCTGCCAAGAAGATGAGGCGGGTAGGTGAGGCAGGTTACCATTATCCTTCGTGAAAACACAAGCGAAAAATGTGTTAAAGTTATCAACACGTTGCTGTGTGCATCCCTCTAATCTGCTAGAACCTGACGGAGGGTTTACATAGCGCCAGAATTTTGAAGGGGCTTCATTCAAGAATTTTTTCAGTGTCACATTGTAAAATTTATCCTTGGATTCCTTGATCAGTCGTTTCAATTCTTGACGCAATGATGAAATACAGGTTTTGATTTCAGAGGTACTGTTTCTCGAATAAGACTTCTGTCTTCGTTTAGTTTTCTTTTAACATGAATAATTTCTCGTGTGATCCAAGGATTGGTTTTACGAATGCGTTTCACAACCTTGGGTACATAATTATCAATACACTTTGCAACGACATTTGAAAATAAGTACCCATAGCCTGTCAGTGCTACAGCCAGCATTGTAAAGGGCCAGAAAATCATCATATGATTGATCGAGGAAGTCCAGAATGGCTAAGTCATCTGCAGCCGTGAAGTTCAATACAGTGCTAAAGGTGTGTCTAGTAGAAGTGATTGAAGACATTGCTAGGTACGTTACAACCATTTTGTGATCAGACAGGCCCTCCACGACATCACAGCGACTAAGAAAATGCCGCAGTTCAGGTGACAGAAATACCAAATCAAGGACCGATGACCTTGTAGTACCTATCCGGGTAAAATCAGTAACAATTTGCGTTAGCCCGTAAGAGAATGCCAGTTCCAGTAATTGGTCAGTACTCGCTACTTGCTCTGTTCCCGGAGATTGAGATAGCCAGTCAATTCCAGGTAGGTTAAAGTCACCTAACAAAACAATGTTGTCATGAAGATTAAACTTTGAATCCATAAAACCCCTTAGCGTAATGATTGTATCCAAAGAAGGATTTGGGGCCCTGTATATTCCTCCAATATGCACGGTTCGATTATTTAGCCTGGTCGTTATCCATAGCATTTGTATTTCCATGTTATCATCCAATACTGAAAATTTAATGTAATTTTTGATAAGGAAAGCGATACCGCCTCGTCTGGGTTGCCGATCATTTCTTACAATTACATAGCCTGGAGGGGTCACTTCCAAATCCTTTACATCTTTATGAAGCCACGTTTCTGTTATAAACATTATGTCTGGCTCATGCTCCATGATCACTGCTTCAACTGCGTCAGCTTTATTCAATATGCTCCTCGCATTCACATTAATAATCTTGAAGCATGTTATTGGTCGTGGCTTACGTCAGTCGGAGCTAGTGTGACCTGAACTAGTGATTCTGAACCGCTTATTGCTTGCTTCATTTCAACCATAAAGAACGTTATTTACCTTTAGTTTATCGAAAAGAAGTTTAGCTTTCATTCCCTTCTTTCTGTCTGCCAGTGATGAAATCCATAGTTGTTTTCTGATTTCGACAACTCGTTTGGAGTAATCTTCATTAATGCTATACTGTGTGCCCTTGAGTTTGTGACAGTTTGTCAAGATTTTCAGCTCGTCCCTGAAGTCTGATACTTTCAAGATGACCGGATGATTCCTATCAGGCGTTTTCTTTCCCAGTCGGTGAATTCTCTCGATTGAGCTCAGCTTTGCGTTAAGTACTTTGCCAAAGAGTTCGTCATTCACCTTTCTGAGTAACACTGTCTCATTCTCAGAGTCTCCTTCCTCTATTCCGCGTATAATGAGGTTGTTAAGTCTGCAACGGTTCTCCAAATCGTCTATGCGCCTAGCGAGAGCAGACAATTCACCCTCGTGCTCACCAATACCAGTTTCTATTTCCGTAATGCATTTCTGAATTTCAACTATCCCCTCTAGTTGTTTTTCAGTGGTCTGTAGTCTAGATTTCATGTCGGCAATACAGGCGTCCGTGGATGTCTGATTTGCTTGTATTTCATTGACTTTTGACAAGATTTCACTCTGAGTACTCAATATTTTCTCCAGAGTTCCTTTCGTATCAGGCCCAGGGTTTTCTTCGACATCACCCAATAACTTCAGCAGCAGGCACACAATTGAATAGCAATCTTTCAAACAAATGAGGACAATATGTGGACACGGCAGCACTATCAAGCAAACACAATTACTACGAAAGCCATGTTTTTCGTCACCAACCTGTACAAACAGAGGAACGTAAGGTGACATCATCACGGCAGTGCTGCCGAGTCCACTGAGGCTTGAAGCGTAGGTGCTTGCTTTTATAGGCTCCGTCCAGCTTTTCTTGGAGGCTGGCTGGGCCGTCATCGTGCTCCAAGCGGGTGCGCGGTAGCCCAAACCCACGTGGCACAACATCGTCGTCGCCAGCTCAAATCTGGCTGCGCAGGGATAGCTGTCCCCTGAAGGAAGCTGCGCACTGCCCAACCCGGCACAATTCTTCCTTGTTTCGGTGATGGCAAGAGCCATAGCTCAGTCCAAGAAGATCCATTCGGCGAAAACCTGTACAAACAGAGGAACGTAAGGTGACATCATCACGGCAGTGCTGCCGAGTCCACTGAGGCTTGAAGCGTAGGTGCTTGCTTTTATAGGCTCCGTCCAGCTTTTCTTGGAGGTTGGCTGGGCCGTCATCGTGCTCCAAGCGGGTGCGCGGTAGCCCAAACCCACGTGGCACAACATCGTCGTCGCCAGCTCAAATCTGGCTGCGCATGGATAGCTGTCCCCTGAAGGAAGCTGCGCACTGCCCAACCCGGCACAATCGTTCCTTGTTTCGGTGATGGCAAGAACCATAGCTCGGTCCAAGAAGATCCATTCGGCGAAAACCTGTACAAACAGAGGAACGTAAGGTGACATCATCACGGCAGTGCTGCCGAGTCCACTGAGGGCTTGAAGCGTAGGTGCTTGCTGTTATAGGCTCCGTCCAGCTTTTCTTCGAGGCTGCCTGGGACGTCATCGTGCTCCAAGCGGGTACGCGGTAGCCCAAACCCACGTGGCACAACATCGTCGTCGCCAGCTCAAATCTGGCTGCGAAGGGATAGCTGTCCCCTGAAGGAAGCTGCGCACTGCCCAACCCGACACAATCGCTCCTTGTTTCGGTGATGGCAAGAGCCATAGCTCGGTCCAAGAAGATCCATTCGGCGAAAACCTGTACAAACAGAGGAACGTAAGGTGACATCATCACGGCAGTGCTGCCGAGTTTACCGAGGCTTGAAGCGTAGGTGCTTGCTTTTATAGGCTCCGTCCAGCTTTTCTTCGAGGCTGCCTGGGACGTCATCGTGCTCCAAGCGGGTGCGCGGTAGCCCAAACCCACGTGGCACAACATCGTCGTCGCGAGCTCAAATCTGGCTGCGCAGGGATAGCTGTCCCCTGAAGGAACCTGCGCACTGCCCAACCCGGCACAATTGTTCCTTGTTTCGGTGATGGCAAGAGCCATAGCTCAGTCCAAGAAGATCCATTCGGCGAAAACCTGTACAAACAGAGGAACGTAAGGTGACATCATCACGGCAGTGCTGCCGAGTTTACCGAGGCTTGAAGCGTAGGTGCTTGCTTTTATAGGCTCCGTCCAGCTTTTTCTTCGAGGCTGCCTGGGACGTCATCGTGCTCCAAGCGGGTGCGCGGTAGCCCAAACCCACGTGGCACAACATCGTCGTAGGCAGCTCAAATCTGGCTGCGCAGGGATAGCTGTCCCCTGAAGGAAGCTGCGCACTGCCCAACCCGGCACAATCGTTCCTTGTTTCGGTGATGGCAAGAGCCATAGCTCGGTCCAAGAAGATCCATTCGACGAAAACCTGTACAAACAGAGGAACGTAAGGTGACATCATCACGGCAGTGCTGCCGAGTCCACTGAGGCTTGAAGCGTAGGTGCTTGCTTTTATAGGCTCCGTCCAGCTTTTCTTCGAGGCTGCCTGGGACGTCATCGTGCTCCAAGCGGGTGCGCGGTAGCCCAAATCCACGTGGCACAACATCGTCGTCGCCAGCTCAAATCTGGCTGCGCAGGGATACCTGTCCCCTGAAGGAAGCTGCGCACTGCCCAACCCGGCACAATGGTTCCTTGTTTCAGTGATGGCAAGAGCCATAGCTCGGTCCAAGATCCATTTGGCGAAAACCTGTACAAACAGAGGAACGTAAGGTGACATCATCACGGCAGTGCTGCCGAGTCCACTGAGGCTTGAAGCGTAGGTGCTTGCTTTAATAGGCTCCGTCCAGCTTTTCTTCGAGGCTGCCTGGGACGTCATCGTGCTCCAAGCGGGTGCGCGGTAGCCCAAACCCACGTGGCACAACATCGTCGTAGGCAGCTCAAATCTGGCTGCGCAGGGATAGCTGTCCCCTGATGGAAGCTGCGCACTGCCCAACCCGGCACAATGGTTCCTTGTTTCGGTGATGGCAAGAGCCATAGCTCGGTCCAAGATCCATTCGGCGAAAACCTGTACAAAAAGAGGAACGTAAGGTGACATCATCACGGCAGTGCTGCCGAGTCCACTGAGGCTTGAAGCGTAGGTGCTTGCTTTAATAGGCTCCGTCCAGCTTTTCTTCGAGGCTGCCTGGGACGTCATCGTGCTCCAAGCGGGTGCGCGGTAGCCCAAACCCACGTGGCACAACATCGTCGTAGGCAGCTCAAATTTGGCTGCGCAGGGATAGCTGTCCCCTGAAGGAAGCTGCGCAATGCCCAACCCGGCACAATCGTTCCTTGTTTCGGTGATGGCAAGAGCCATAGCTCGGTCCAAGAAGATCCATTCGGCGAAAACCTGTACAAACAGAGGAACGTAAGGTGACATCATCACGGCAGTGCTGCCGAGTCCTGCCGAGTGCTGCCGAGCCGGACGTGCCAGATAATCAAGAAGAGATGCAATCCACGGGTGACGACGTTGTTTGGTGGCTATCGAGTCGAGATCAAGAGATGACAAAGGGTAGACGCAAGTGGTTCCGCACGCCGGATCTGGAGGTAAAGGTGAACGGGAGAGCGCGTCGGCATCAGAGTGCTTGCGCGCGCAGCGGTATTCGACTCGAATATAGTAATCCTGGATGCGGAGTACTTATCGCGCTAGGTGGCCAGAAGGGTCTTTCAAAGGGGCGAGCCAAGAAAGCGCGTGGTGATCGGTTACCAGGTCGAACGGGCGGCCGTATAGGTATGGCCGTAACTTTCCAAGCGCCCACACTACAGCCAAGCACTCTTTTTAGATGCGAAGCAGCTTAAGGCGAAGTTCAATCCGGTGTTGGTGGTGGTGTGCGGCGTGACCACGCTTACTGCGCATGCGCAAACCCTTTAAAAAAAGATAAAAACCTCCTCTCCCCCCTCTAGGCATCGCTCCCCGCGGAGACCACACCCTCATTGCGCATGCGCGTCCCCTCCCTCTCTTTCTACTACGCTCCCCCCCCTCTCCTCTAGGCATCCCTTCCAGCGGCGTCCGCACCCCCACTGTGCATGCGCGTTCCCCCCCTCTCTCTCCTCTCCTACGCTCCCTCCTCTCTCACCTCGTGACGCCGACGCAGGCAGCGTCTGCTAGCGAGTTAACGCGCACGCTGCGAATTTTTATTGTTCAACAACGCACAGGAGAAATCTCTCACCGGCACCACCTTGCAGGTCACGATCCAGTGCCATATATACGGGGTGGCCAGTGAAGAGTTGTGCAGTGCGAGCAGAACCAAGAAACTCGCTAGCAGACGCTGCTTGCGCCGACGTCGCGAGGCGAGAGAGGAGGGAGCGTAGGAGAGGAGAGGGGGGAACGCGCATGCACAGTGGGGGTGCGGACGCCGCTGGAAGGGATGCCTAGAGGAGAGGGGGGGGAGCGTAGTAGAAAGAGAGGGAGGGGACGCGCATGCGCAATGAGGGTGTGGTCGCCGCGGGGAGGGATGCCTAGAAAGGGAGAGGAGGTTTTTATCTTTTTTGAAAGGGTTTGCTCATGCGCAGTAAGGGTGGTCACGCCGCACACCACCACCAACACCGGATTGAACTTCGCCTTAAGCTGCTTCGCATCTAAAAAGAGTGCTTGGCTCTAGTGTGGGCGCTTGGAAAGTTACGGCCATACCTATACGGCCGCCCGTTCGACCTGGTAACCGATCACCACGCGCTTTGTTGGCTCGCCCCCTTGAAAGACCCTTCTGGCCACCTAGCGCGATAAGTACTCCGCATCCAGGATTACGATATTCGAGTCGAATACCGCTGCGCACGCAAGCACTCTGACGCCGACGCGCTCTCCCGTTCACCTTTACCTCCAGATCCGGCGTGCGGAACCACTTGCGTCTACCCTTTGTCATCTCTTGATCTCGACTCGATAGCCACCAAACAACGTCGTCACCCGCGGATCGCATCTCTTCTTGATTATCTATCTGGCACGTCCGGCTTTCCTGTATCTCGATCCATCCTGCGCCAAGCTTTCCATTACGCCATCCGCGACCAACTCCTTCACCGCCGCAACTACTCTGCTGATGGCCGCCGGTGGCTACTGGTCATTCCACGCACCTCGCGATCACGAATATGCGCCTCTCTCCACGACGATCCGCAATGTGGCCACGCCGGAGTGTTCAAAACATACGAACGCCTTCGCCATCGGTATTACTGGCGCGGTATGTAAAGCTTGCGGGGGTTTTTTTTCCCTCTTGTCGGTATGTAAAATTACGTGCAGAAATTCGTGCAGTGCTGCCGTGACTGCCAACGACGCAAATCGCCACCTTCACGTGCCACACGTGCATTGCAGCCGCTTCCATGCTCTGCGAAACCATTCGATCGCGTCGGCGTTGACCTCTACGGTCCCCTTCCAATGACACCGGATGGAAGTCGCTGGATTAGAGTAGCTGTCGACCATCTGACACGGTACGCCGAAACTGCCGCTTTGCCGAGTGCTACCACTCTGGATGTCACCTGTTTTGTCCTACATCACTTCATACATCGACATGGCGCCCCTCGAGAGCCCCTTAGTGACAGAGGACGCTCTTTCCTCTCCGATGTTCTCGAAGCTATGCTTTCTGAATGCAACATCATTCATCGAACGGCCACGGCATGAAGGTGAAATAAACTTTATTTGGTCCTGGAGAACACCGATCAGACACCCCCCGAAGGGGAGTTCGCCGCAGTTGCTGGCCGCGCCCACGCCGGTACTGGAAATTCATGGACCTCCGCCCGTTCGCAAGCCTCCTGGACTGCCGAGAGCTGGACTGAGAGCTCGGAGCTCTTAAGGGCCCTCTCCCAGTCCTGTTCTGTGCTGAACTTCGCGCTACGTAACGCCGGGCACTGCCAGAGCATGTGAGCGAGTGTGCAATTATCCTACCATCCGCAGACTAACGGGCTCACAAAACGGTTTAACCGCACGCTGGGTGATATGCTCTCGATGTACGTGCCATCTGACCACGGTAATTGGGACCATGTTCTACCATATGTAACATTCGCGTACAACACGGCGATACAAGACTACGGGATAAGGTCCCTAGATAAATCTAGGGACCTTACTACGGGATTTTCGCCTTTCTTTCTCCTTTACGGACGTGAGCCTTCATAAAGGGCCCTGCAACACTTTTCCAAGTAGCCATGGAATGGATTCACTAAAGGAGCTTATTGCCTCACGAATTCACCGCCGCGAAAATATTTAGAATCCGTCTAGTGCGAACGGAGTTACAAAGATTTGTAGCACGCTACAACTGCATTCTCTCTTCTCTCGTCCCGACAAAAGCGCTGGAAGCTAGGCAGGGAGGGATGGCACGGGGAAAGGAAATATGTCACGCGCGCATCGTGACCTTGAGCACTTTTAGATGCGAAGCATCTTATGCTCGGGGCTCCCGTGTCCGTCCCGCGTCCCCCGTCCGCCGTCCCGCGTCCGGCCACTTTCACGAAGTAGGGAAGCACCCATTATGCGAACCAGAACACTGTAGTAATATGAAGGCCGTCAACCCTAACACAGTCATCAGAGTCATGGCCGAGAGCACAGAGAGGCTGCTTAGCAATGGCTAGGCAGGCGGTATTTGTCGCCCAGGTTGGCCCCATTCCTTGAGTGATGGCCGAGAGCACAGAGAGGCTGCTTAGCAATGGTTAGGCAGGTGGTGTCTATCGCCCAGGTTGCCCCATTCCTTAATCTTGCTTGCATGTGTTTGGAGGGGGGCTTAGTCCGTCCCTCCTTCCCGCGTCCCACAGCACCACAGCACGTCCCCTCCCCCCTCTCTCTCCTACGCTCACCCCTTTCTCCCCTCTAGGAATCCTCTACTCTACGGAGCGGCCCCCCGCGTCCCACACCCCCCCACAGCGCATGCGCCTCCCCTATGCTCTCCTACGCTCACCCCGTTCCTCTACTATAGGAATCATCTACTCTAAGGAGCGCCACCCACATCCCCACAGCGCATGCGCGTCCTCTCCCCCCTCTCTCCTCTAAGAATCCTCTACTCCACGGAGCGGCTCCCGCGTCCCACACCCCCCACAGGGCATGCACGTCCCCTCCCCCCTCTCTCTCCTCTTCTACGGTCCCCCCCCCCCCCCCGTCCTTTCCTCTAGGAATCCTCTGCGGAGCGGTGCGCACGACAGGTGGTGTGACAGCTGCATACTCCGCTGGGGGGCGCCACGGTAGTTTCGCGGTATGAAAATGACGGAGCGCGCACGCCTCATTGTCTGTCCTGTGCAGCGCCGCGATGAGCGCGCGGACCACTGCCGTGAAATGAGAGCGGCGACGTTCCTCCCGCTCAAGCTGATTATTTCCCCGCTGCTTCGCATCCACACATAGTTCCCTTTAGCGGGAGATGGGGAATTTTTTTTCTCCATTTTTTAGGAGCGAAGCTCCTTATGGCGAGACCTGGCCGGTTGTCGAGCGGCGTCCGGCGTCAACCATCTTCTGTAGCCCGTAGTGTTCCCTTATCGTACAATAGAGGGCGCTGTCCCATAGAGATGCATGGAGCATTAAGGAGCACTAAGCGAAAAGTCATAGAGGCGGAGAGGCCTTATTGGATGACAGCGATGAAAAAGAAGACGGCTCTCAGTGACTACCGAAAGGGAAAAAATTCCCCATCTCCCGCTAAAGGGAACCATGTGTGGATGCGAAGCAGCGGGGAGATAATTAGCTTGAGCGGGAGGAAAGTCGCCGCTCTCATTTCACGGCAGTGGTCCGGGCGCTCATCGCGGCGCTGCGCAGGAGAGAGAATGAGGCGCGAGCGCTCCGTCATTTTCATACCGCGGAACTACCGTGGCGCCCCCCAGCGGAGTATGCAGCTGTCACACCACCTGTCGTTCCGTAGAGGATTCCTAGAGGAAAGGACGGGGGGCGACCGTAGGAGAGGAGAGAGACGGGACGTGCATGCGCTGTGGGGGGTGTGGGACGCGGGAGCCGCTCCGTAGAGTAGAGGATTCCAAGAGGAGAGAGGGGGGAGAGGACGCGCATGCGCTCTGGGGATGTGGGACACCGGAGCCGCTCCGTAGAGTAGAGTATTCCTAGAGGAGAGAGGGGGAGAGGACGCGGGGGGCCGCTCCGTAGAGTAGACGACTCCTAGAGGAGAGAAAGGGGGTGAGCGTAGGAGAGAGAGGTGGACGGCACGCGCATGCGCTGTAGTGGTGTGGGACGCGGGACGGACTAAGCCCGCTCCAAACACATGCAAGCAAGATTAAGGAATGGGGTCAACCTGAGCGACAGACACCACCTGCCTAGCCACTGCTAAGCAGCCTCTCTGTGCTCTCGGCCATGACTCAAGGAATGGGGTCAACCTGGGCGACAGACACCACCTGCCTAGCCATTGCTAAGCAGCCTCTCTGTGTTCTTGGCCATGACTGTGATGACTGTGCTAGGGTTGAGGGTCTTCATATTACTACAGTGTTCTTGTTCGCATAATGGGCGCTTCCCTACTTCATGAAAGTGGCCGGACGCGGGACGGGGGACGGGGGGACGGGGGACGGCGGACGGGGGGACGCGGGAGGGACAGAGCCCCGAGCATAAGATGCTTGGCATCTAAAAACGAAATAAGGAGGGAGAGGTTTTATGATAATTCAAGGGGAAGCGCTTTACTGTTTCAAGCAAGGTCGGGTTGCCTTAGAACGCGTAGCTATAAAGCGAGATTCTGTAACGAAGAACAATGTACATGCTGTGGGGGGAACTAAGGAAACGATGGAACATGTACTGATTGAATGTGGCGATATCCACCCAGGTATACGTGTGGGCACGAGTCTACATGAAGCCTTGGGTTTTAGGGACAACAATGGAAAGCTGAACACGTCCGCGATAGAAATAAGTAAGAGACGGTTAGAGTATTGGTGGCAGAAAAGTAGAGATAAAGGACAAAAATGAAGAATGGGGAAATATAAGGTCATTCTGCCTTAAGAGGCAGAGAGATGGACCGTGAATTTATATTTTTCTTTGCTATAATAACATAGATTTAATCAATGTAGATAAGGCATTAGGCCAACATAAAAAGAAAGTTTTTTTCGAGCCTGGTGGCAGACATGTCACCGCCCCGTTATAAAGGGGACGCTCATAGCATCCATCCATCCATCCATGCGAACTGCAGTTGGGTGACGATGTACTAGACGGCGCCGTACGCATTCCATTTCTCGTCTCGTTTCCGAGAGGGTGCTGTCCCATAGACATGCGTACAATATGGCGGTTGGGTGAAGGTACGCTAGATGGCGTTGGCGGTGCAGCTGCTCTCCGATTTTAGGGGCGCCCTCACCCTCTCCTCTCCTACGCTTCCCCCCTCTCTCCTACTGTCACCCCCCCCTCTCTCGCCTCCCGACGCCGACGCAGGCAGCGTCTGCTAGCGAGTTTCTTGATTGAAAAAATTGGCCGCGTATCTGCGTGCTTCGCTGCAAATGTCGTCGAAAGACGATAGTCTTGTGCCGACTGCACTGCATAAGCGGCATGAGTACCACAATTTAATAGCTGGGCTAGCCGCTGGGCTCGTTTTTCGGACGTTTTCCGGGCACGCTTAGACGGACGCCGGCGTTTCTCCGCTGAAATTTGGTCGTCGGTCTTTTCTCTGCGTTCTCTGATCATGTCTTGTAGAGTGGGTCGTATTTCATCAAGCGGTCATATATGTTTTGCCTTGCCTGAGACAGCGCTCTGCTACGATGAATCAGCCGCATCTGGCTGGCATTGATAAAACAGAAGAGGACGCCATCTACAGCGCTACCGGGGAACATTGGCTTGTGTTGAACTATGCTGCTGCCAGGTGGCAGCACCACAGCGTGGAAGTTAAATCACTGGGCGGAGACTTGTTTTGTACACAGAGGCACATTTTCAGCGCCGCGTAATAAACACTAGGATCTTTATAATTACGTATCCATAGATTTTGGTTTTAAAGGAACACTGTGAATAGTACTAAGGTATTGATGTTGTGCCTCAGGTATGCGTAATATTTGATTTTTAATTGCACACGCTCACCCGTATGAACACATGCTTTTCGGTCAAGATTGGAGGTCATAAGGCAAGGGGTTAAACTTTGGCCAGCTAGCTGAATCGTGCGACGTGCCGACAAACAGAGAAACAGACAGACAGACAGACAGACAGACAGATGGACAGACAGACAGACAGACAGACCAAAATTTCTTCGTTTACGTATCCCAAGAAAGACTATCGTCTTTAAAAACCGACTGCTCGCGCTGCACAACCGTTCACTGACCACCCCATATACATAGGCACTGGATTTTGACCTCCAAGGTTGCGCCTGTGTGAGATTTCTCCTGTGCGTGATTAAACAATAAAAATTCACAGCGTACATGTAAAATTAAAGTGAGCTGCAAGTCGCCAAGACTCTCATCGACCCTTTAGTATAAACGCGCCCGATCTCACGTCGTCGATGATGTACTGGGCAGAATTCACGGAAGATTCACGGTTTACCGATGAACCTGCGGAGCTTCGCCCACTCATCATCATTCACTCCGTGGATATGCTGTGATTTTTTTTCTTCGAATACGCGTTTTTTCAGAGCGAACGCGCGCTCGCGTGGACAAGTCGCGGCCTCTCTCGGCGGCCCGAGTAACGACCGAGTGCGCCATGCCCAAATCAGCCAATGGCTGATACAATGGCCGCGACGAGTGATCTTTGAGCTTGCACCGTCATTTGCCGAGAGAAGAGAAAGCAATTTTTAGCTGACTTTGAGAATTTATTGTGAATTCCAGACCGCGTGCTGCGCTATAATATTCGGCTCGCGTGTTCTCGCGAGCCTCGACTACCGATCGGCAGCGTTTTCTGACCATGCTCAAAAAATGTTGCAGGGCCCCTTTCACATACCACCGACATTGTACTTGCCTACCGTCCTGATGCTTCCGAGTGTCAACCTATCTCCGACGTAGCTCGACAAGCGGAAGAGTGCCGCCAGCTCGCTCGCACTTTTACATCGCAAGAGCAGCAATGCCAGAAAGAAAACCACACCACCTCACTTCCAGATCCTTGGTATGCCCCAGGGTCTCTTGTATAGCTATGTGTCCCATACCAAACTCCAGGACTATCTTGAAATCAAAAGGTTGCGCGAAAATTGGACACGTTCAAAAGCGAGGGTACAGGGACAAGCGCAAACTCACACTACTTTATCCATGGGCGGAACCACTGAATATAAAAGAAATAGAAACACTACGATCACATGTGCATACGCCAAGAATGCCACAAGCATTACACATGCGCAGCCAGAAACCCCCCTCTCACCATTATACAGGCCGACAGAAGGATCACTAACACATGAAGATGCCTTCAGCGATATGGCAAATCGCTTGTGAACGTGTCGAATTTTCGCGCAACCTTTTGATTTCAAGTATGTCTAACACACTAGGCGAAGAACGAGTTTTTCCAGGACTATCCTCGAAGCTCGTTCCAATGTACGAAGGGCCCTATCGCGTCTTGGAGCAAACCTCTCCGGTCAATTTTCTTATCGAGCCAGTTCTTCGATCGGATGACATGCGCCGGTGTGGACGTGACATGGTCAATGTTTCCCGTCTCAAGCCTTATCATGAGCCTCTGCCTCAAACTTCTTAGGTCGCCAGGATGGCTCTTTTTCGGCGGGTGCTGTTGTGAAGAAGATGTGCCTCCATCCAGCAGCATCGCCAACGCTTGGCTCGATCGGCTCGTGTTTCTGATCGCTGCTGTCCCGCTGGACTGTGCCTCTCGCTGCGTCGTCGCTGACAAGCGTATCGTCGCTGAACTGGTAATAAACCTCTTCACAATATTATAAGCGTAACATTTCCTTTCCGTGATTGTGTAAAAATTCCCTTTATTACTGCGCCCACTTCGCCGGACATCATTTATGACATGTAGTCATGTTTATAGCACATCGCAGTCACCTAACAAGGCGGGGGGGCGCTAAGTCAGCCCCATACATTGACATAAAAGGGGGGGCGATGCGACGAAACTTCACCCCCCCCCCCTCCCTGAAGGGGAATTCTGCGCACGCCTATGCTTTCTCTGATATATGTGTGATATTAGATACTGGTTAGACACATGTTTGGGGGGCCCCCCTGTGTATAAAGCAACACATTCAACGTATGCATTTTACTCCATGACGAAGGCAGGACCCCGGCCGAAACGTTGGAACTAATAAAAGATTTCGTACGTTCGTCCGCTCAAGCCTACATATAAACACCTGTGTTTGGCATTCGGGTTTCGAGACACCGTATTCGAACATTCGAAAGGCCCTAGCTAAGTTTTTTAGATGCTCAGAAATGAAGTTATAGATGTGGCTGTCGTAATCAGGAGCAGAGCTGGTGGTATGACTCTGATTCCATGGGGAACTTTATTTGAATGTTACAGAAAGATTGCGCAAACCTGCTTAAGCAAGAAAGTGAAAATTTGAATATTGTACAGCAGTTTTCTTTGAGTGCATTCTCCAATCTTACTGTTTTTTGAAAATAATCATAATGGAATAGTATTGAAGAAGGAACAAAAGAGGAAGATGGTGAACAAACGCGTAAAGTCGGTACAATAATTGAAAGGATGTTCGTACACGTAATTTTCGATCCGCGCCATTAAAACGCGCCACACCTGCCATTGAAATAAAACCAGCGTAACATTTCCATGCCAAGCTGGTACTATATGGACAGCACGTTCGACTAGTCTTGCTTGGGTTGAAACACCTTCCGATGCCGTAGAAAGAAAGGCGCCCTGGCCTGACAACTAATGGACCGTAAGTAAAATAAAAAGTTGGGCGAGTTGGTGTTGGTTCATAATAAATTGAGGGGGTGATAATACGGCACACAAAGACAAAGAAAGACACGGGACGACGCGCTACTAGCAACTGAAATATTTTATTCAGGAAGTACATATTTATACCGCGGTGCAATCATATCAACGCCATCGAGTCGACAAAAAAAAACTAAAAACATTGCGCTCAGCATGCCCTTTTTGTCGACTGGATGGGGTTGGTATGATTGCACCGTGGTATAAATATGAACTTCCTGAATCAAATATTTCAGTTGCTAGTACCGCGTCGTCCCGTGTCTTTCTTTGTCTTTGTGTGCCGTATTATCGCGCCTCTCAATTTATCATGGACCGTAAGCATAGGCGTGCGCAGAATTCCCCTTCAGGGAGGGGGGGGGTGAAGTTTCGTCGCATCGCCCCCCCTATTATGTCAATGTATGGGGCTGACTTAGCGCCTCCCGCCTTGTTAGGTGACTAAAAGGGGCGGCCACCCCCCCTGCCTCCCCACATGCGCACGCTTATGACCGTAAGACAACATATATCCTACCTTCATGCTCCATCTGTGGAAAGTCCTTCATTCAAAACGCCGTGCATTATTTGCTTGCAAATACACGAAAATTTGCTTGTCTAATAAATGTGTCCGGCGCTCGATAGGGAAATTAAACCATCTTTAGAAGACAGACAACTTTCAAATGCCTATAGGCATATAGGAAGATGGGAAAAATTCGGTTTTTGAGAAGCTGGAAATCAAACAAACAGTACCATGTGCTTTAGGACGAACAATTTTGCTAGGGTTTAAAGGCATGGAGGTTGAATGCAACTGGAAATGGTCACCATTCCTTGCAGCTGTTTGTGTGGGACTATGAACAGCAATTATATATATATATATATATATATATATATATATATATATATATATATATATATATATATATATATATATATATTGCAAGACGTCAGCGATATCGTGGGCTCGACGCCGTTTATTGAGCAGAGCCGCCGACTAATAATCTTCGAACGAAGAAGACGATCTCAGTGATGATGATTATATACAGATGAAGAGGATGAAGGACAACCACAGTGAATATTGTGCTCACACTAATTTCCCCCTCGCGCGAAAGCGGCCAACCTGGCCGCTGCTTATGGCGAAGGTGTACGTCTTATGAAGGGTTTTAAGCGGGAGACGTGGACAACCTCTGTGCCGCGGCAACGGTTGTCGGAAGGCATGACAATGGGGGGTTACCCGATAGTTCACAGGAGAAGTTTTCTCGACAATAGCGTAGGGGCCGATAAAACGTGACTGAAATTTCTCAGACAGGCCGGGAACTCGCGTCGGGGTCCACAGCAGCACTTCGTCGCCAGGACTAAACTCAACGACGCGGTGAAATTCATCGTAGCGAGTCTTCCGATCCTGTTGACTTGCTTCGGTATTCAGGCGGGCACGGTGACGACAAGCGGCAAGGCGTGATATTAAGCTGGCACTCGATGACGTCGACGAGTCCACGGGGACATCAAAAAAAGATACGTCGAGGGCAGACGTCGGTTGACGTCCATAGACAAGGAAGAAGGGTGAATAGCCCGTGGTACGCTGCGTAGCAGTATTGTACGCAAAGGTGACGAATGGTAGTCAGGTATCCCAGTTGGTATGGTCGGCATTGATATACATGGATATCATATCGGACAGAGTTCGATGAAAGCGCTCTGTGAGGCCATTAGTTTGGGGATGGTAGCTGGAAGTAGTCTTGTGGATGGTGTTACATGCGTGGAGAACGTCGTCTAGTAGTTTCGACAGAAACGCCTTGCCGCGGTCACTCAAAAGGACGCGCGGCGCGCCATGTCGCAAAAATATGGCTTGCAAGAAGAAAGTGGCAATGTCCCCCGCTGATCCTGAAGGTAGTGCAGCGGTTTCGGCGTACCTTGTCAAGTGGTCCACTGCAGTGACGATCCATCGCTTTCCGCTGGCTGATATTGGCAGTGGCCCGTAGAGGTCGATTCCAATGACGTCAAAAGGAGCGTCAGGACATGGAAGAGGTTGTAAGAGTCCAGCTGGAGATGACGTGGGTTGTTTGCGGCGCTGGCAGAGTGAGCATGAAGCAACGTACCGTGCCACGCAGGTGGAGAGCCCAGGCCAGGTAAAGCGACTGCGGATGCGCTCATACGTTTTATGAAAGCCGAGATGACCAGCCTTGGGGTCGTCGTGAAATGCTTCTAATATCTGTTCTCTCAGTGAACGAGGAGCGACGGGAACCCAACGCTGTCCTTCAGGATGGAAGATATAGCGGTATAGGACAGAATTATCCATCTTAAAGTTCTGCAACTGGCGACGGGCGCGGGCATTAGGAGGACGTGATGAGCCGCGAAGGCGTTGCATAATGGAGTGGCAGTATGCGTCGCTGCGTTGGTGAGACGCGAACGTCTCGTTGCGGAAAGAAGGACGCGCATTGAGAGCGGCGAGTGCCGAACTGCCGAAGACACGTTGACGGGGTCGCGCACGGATGCCGACAAGCCGGGTATGTTTGTCGACGGCGGTAACGGACAACGGCTAAGGGCATCTGCATCGTTGTGTTTCTTGCCGGATTTGTACGTGACGTCGAAGTCGTACTCTTGAAGACGGAGTATCCAGCGACCAAGACGTCCAGACAAATTCTTTAACGTCGACAACCAGCACAAGGCGTGATGGCCAGTCACGACGGTAAAGTGGCGGCCATGGAGATATGGTCTAAACTTCTGGACGGCCCAGACGACGGCGAGGCACTCCTGCTCGGTGATGGTGTAGTTTTTCTCGGCTGGTGTTAGGGTCCGACTGGCATATGCGATCACGCGTTCACCAGAACAATCGTGTCGTTGCAGAAGAACAGCGCCGATTCCATGACCGCTGGCATCAGTATGGAGGAGAGTGGGTGCCGCTTCATCGAAATGACACAGCACTGGCTCAGATGTCAGGGCACGTTTCAAGTTGTCAAAAGCCGTTTGGCACTCATCGGACCATACGTATGATGTTCCAGAAGATAGTAGCTGGTGAAGCGGTGGGGCAATAGTGGCGAAGTCACGTATAAAGCGCCGGAAATAAGAGGCGAGACCAAGAAAGCTGCGGAGCTCTTTGGAGCGGTGAGGCGTCGGGAAGCGAAGAACGGCGGCGATCTTGTCGGGGTCAGGACGAATGCCGTCTTTGCTTACGAGATGTCCTAGCACCTTAATAGTTTTGCTTGCAAAGTGGCACTTTTTGGTATTCAGCTGGAGACCAGCAGCCGCGAGACACGTCAGAACTTCGTGTAGGCGTTGCAAGTGTTGTTCGAACGTTGAAGAAAATATCACTATGTCGTCAAGGTAACACAAGCATGTCTTCCACTTAAGGCCCCGAAGTACAGTGTCCATCATTCGCTCAAAAGTTGCTGGCGCGTTGCAGAGGCCGAAAGGCATGACGTGAAATTCGTAAAGTCCATCGGGTGTGGCAAAGGCAGTTTTTTCCTTGTCATCCTCGTGCATGGGAATTTGCCAGTAACCCGAGCGCAGGTCAAGGCTGGAAAAATATTCCGCTCCTTGCAATGAATCTAAAGCATCATCAATGCGAGGCAAGGGGTATACGTCTTTCCTGGTTATCTTGTTCAACGCACGGTAGTCGACGCAAAATCGCACCGAGCCGTCTTTCTTGCGCACAAGAACGACAGGTGACGACCAAGGGCTTGCGGAGGGGCGGATGATGTTTTGCTTGAGCATGTCGGCAACGTGCTTGTCAATGATATCACGTTCGGTGGAAGATACCCGGTACGGTCGGCGGCGGACAATAGAAGTTCCATCGGTGTGTATACGATGAGCTGCCGCCGAAGTCTGTCCTAGAATAGGGGAATAAACGTCGAAGGAAGATTGATGCCTCGTCAACAACGTGAGCAGTTCTTCTGCTTGTGGCGGAGTCAGGTCCTTGCTGATAGCATTGGCGAGAGCCGTAGCAGTAGCAGCACCCGTAGGCGAGCGTGGTTGCGTCGCACCAGTATTCGCCGCCACCACAGAGACAGGTTGCGTGTCCACGCCGCAAACAACAGCGCCTTTAGGGAGCAGAATCGGTTCATTCGTGGCATTGCGTACTGCGAGGAAGGCGGTGCCGTTGGTGAAACGAACAAGACTCGTTGCCAGTGCAATGTCTTTCGATATACAACGGGCTGATGGAGCGACTAGGACATCACCGTGGTCAACGAAGTCTGAAGCAACCGTAAGAACTTGCTCGTGGCCAGGTGGGACTACGGAATCTTTGATGGTTCGAAGGCGGTGGCGTGACGAATATTCCGCATCGGTAGCATCAGTCTCTTGGATATGTACGAGGCGTTGTCGACAAGATATGGAAGCGGCAGCATCAGAAAGAAAGTCCCATCCTAAAATGAGCATATAAGCGCAGGAAGTCAACACGGCGAACTGGATATGGTGCCGGATCCCATCAATGGTAACTCGAACGGTACACTGCTGATGGCTGTATCGTGAAGTCATTTGCACTACGTAAGGGAGTGCCCTTACGTAGACGATAACACAGATTCGCATGAATAACAGAAATAGCGGCCCCCGTGTCCACCAATGCTTGAATAGGCACCCCTTCAGCATACACTAATAACAAATTGGCCGGGCCCTCTGGAGGCGTTGATGTTTGTCCGAGCGATGCAGCTTTCCCTCCAAAAACTGCACCTGCTAGTTTTCCGAGAGGTACTCAGGGACAGGGGCGACCGGTCGTAGAGGCGATGTTGAGCGGCGCAGAGGAGAAGGGGAGCGGGGCCGTCCTGGGCGGGAGGTTCGAGGTGCGTCGGGTGGAGATGACGGGGAGAAGGAACGTGTTGAAGGGCGGCGCTGGTATTGGCTAGGAGAGGACGTCCAATCTCTTTCATAAGCGTCATAGCCGCGGCGTTCGTCCTGCTGGCGTTTACGACAATATCGTGAGATATGGCCTCGAATGCCGCAATAATAACATATTGGGCGAGACGAGCGCCAGGGGGGCGTAGAATGCCGGAGATGGTGGAACAGGCGAACGTGGTGCAAATGCCGCTATGTTGGTCTGAGCAGGAACAGGTTGCACAGACTGGACCAAGGATGGTTGCATGGCAGCGATTTGCGCATACGTCGCGGGCGGAGGTGGTGGTGGCGGAGTGTCAGACGGGAGAGCACAAGCCATGGAAGACAGCTCCTCTTTGATGATGTCGCGTAGACTACTAGACGAGGAGCGAGGCTGAGGGGCAGGCGGACATGACAGTCCTTGCGCTTGGAGCTCTTCGCGAATGAGAGTGCGAATCAAGGTCCGCAAATCCGCATCTGAGGAAGGCCGGACGTCACAGGCGTCTGGCTGCAGTCGGATGGCCTGTAGTTCGTCGAGATGTTGGCAGGTCGTGATGATGTCCTCGACGGTGCTGGGGTTTTTGACGGCCAGAGCATTGAACGCGACTTGGCCTATCCCTTTGAGGATATGTCCAACGCGGTCAGCTTCGGTCATAGCCGTGTTCACGCGGCGGAAAAGGGAGAGGACGTCTTCAATGTACGAGGTGTACGTCTCCCCAAGGTGTTGTACGCGTCCGTCGAGCTTCTTCTTCGAGACTTCAGAGTGGATGTTTGGTGTCCCGAAGATCCTGCGGATTTGTTGAGCAAAGACGGACCACTCAGCGAAGCTGCCCTCGTGGTTAAAATACCACGTTTTTGCGACGTCTGAGAGATAGAATGCGACGTGACGAAGTTTTTGAGGTGCGTCCCATTGGTTGTACACACTCGCCATGTCATACTCCTTGAGCCATACTTCGACGTCGTCGCGTGGGAGACCGGTGAAGATAGGTGGGTCCCGCTGCCGGGCGGTGACGGTCCAGGGCCATGCGGGGGGTGGGTGGTTGGGCGGGGTTACCGGACGGTCCGGGCAGCGTTTCTTGGGCCATGGTAGCAGACAGGCGTAGCAAACGGCGACCCGAACGGAAGCTCCAGGGGAACTGGACGTCAGAGAGGACTTGAGGATCGACAGCAGCCTCCACCACTCTGCAAGACGTCAGCGATATCGTGGGCTCGACGCCGTTTATTGAGCAGAGCCGCCGACTAATAATCTTCGAACGAAGAAGATCTCAGTGATGATGATTATATACAGATGAAGAGGATGAAGGACAACCACAGTGAATATTGTGCCTACAATATATATGTAGCAATGGGTTGTAACACAACGGAGGCGTTGTCAACAAGGATAAAATATTTATTTAGTTCCCAACAGTTTCGGGAGGGGACCTCCCTTCGTCAGGGGTTGAGTTAAACTATCGTCTCTAGCGGCGTCCACTCGCCTTCGAAAACACCTAAGAGGAAATGAAAAAAAAAGAACATCCTCGACACAACACAACACGACAAATTAAGAAAAATTGTCCACAGTCGAGGCTCGTTGAGCGTCCACATCTGCTTATGATCTCGTGTTTACCGGTCCTCGTGGTGCGGAGGGCCACCCAAAGCTGTCGCCGCGGCGGCCGGGACGAGTCTGCGCCGCCACACGTGGAGGCAAGAGCGTCCCCTTAATGGGTCGGCTCTTTACCTTTCATGTCCGCCCGTTCCTTGTCAATAGCCCCCCAAGTGGTAGGGGAGCGTAGGCACTGCGCATTCTACAAATGTGAAAAAAAGAGAAAAAAGAAAGAAAAAAAAGAGAAAGGACACTGCAGACGTACGAGCCAATCAAGAAACAAGCATGGTCTCAATTTATGTTTCCCTATTGCCAAAAACATCTTGGTTTACCTCTCGGAGGCAGGAGAGTCTGCCAGGGTCTTCGTTGATGCCGGATATTAATGTTCTAAATTTTAAAATAAAATATGCCTCTCGTTGTTCGCGCTCCCGCGTGTTTCGAAAACCTGATTGTAGAAGGGTTACGCTGATATTTTCAAAGCTGTGGTTTGGCAGGCGTAAGTGTCTGGATAAGGGTAGGTTCGGCAGCGAAGTGGTGTGTTACCGGTGGTTATTGAACCGCATTTGAAACGGCGTGTCTGTTTGGCCAATGTATTCTTGCCCGCAGGCATTGCAGTGTAGCATGCATATCACATTACTGGAGTCACAATTAAGGTTTTCTGTGATTTTGAACTTGAAATCTGAGGAGCTTGCTTTTGATTCACATGTTGTGACAATGTGGGGGCATACTTTGCACCGAGCTTTTCCGCAGGGTTGGCACCCTGGTTCAATTTTAGCAGGGCTTGTTTTGGCTCTGACAAGGATGTCCTTCAGGTTTTTATCCCTGCGGTACACCACGCGAGGTGGTTCCGCGAAGATGGAAGTTAATCGTTTGCTTTGCCTGATTATATTGAAATGGCGGGAAAGTATGTTATTAACTCGTGGCACTGATGAGGAGTAAGTTAGCACAAGATTTGTTTGGGAAGTTGTTTTTGATACTGTTTTTGGCTCCTTAATTATGGTATTCCGGTTCACGTTGCGAGCACGTAGTATGGCATCGTCAATAATGTCTTCGGGATAATTCTGTTGTGATAGGGCATGCTTTAGGTATCCTGCATGTTTGTCAAATTCCTGTATGTCGGTGCATATTCTTCGATACCGGTAAGCCTGAAAATATGGAATGCCCGTTTTGCAGTGTCTTGGATGGCTGCTGTTGAAGTGTAGGTACATCTGCCGGTCTGTAGGCTTTTTGTAAAGGTTTGTTGTCAGGCGTTCATTTTCGATCGAGACAGTGACGTCCAAGAAGTTAATTCTAGTTTTGGAAATGGTATGTGTATAAGTTATATTGATGGGTGGAGTTCATTGAAATCACATATAAACCGGAGAAGGCTACCCTCATCGTGGTTCCATACCATGAATATATCGTCCAAGAATCTCCGGTAATACAAAGGTTTCAAGGTGCGCCCTTCGATAAACGGGATTTCAAGGGATGCCATAAAGGTGCTCGCAAAGTTCGGGGCCATTTTTGTGCCCATTGCAGTGCCACTGACCTGAAGGAAGTGCTTGTCATTGAACTCAAAATGGTTATGATTTAGTACAAGTTCAAGAAGTGTAGACAGTACCGCACCACTAACACCTGTCGATGAGTCAAATTTCTCATATTCAGAAACCATAGCCATTATTCCGTCACGATGGGGTATGTTGGTGTATAGGGAGCAGACGTCCATGGTCACCAGAAAGCTATCACCTGGGATACTGAGATCAGAAGTTTCGCGGATAAAGTGGTTTGTGTCCTTTAGGTAAGAGGGAAAAGTAGGTGGGATGTCGTTTATCAGGGAATTTATGAATTCTGATATATTTTCTGTTGATGTACTGTTACTGGATACTATCGGACGTCCCGGATTGCCTGATTTGTGTATTTTAGGGAGCAGGTGGAATCGACCGGGAACAGAATGAGACGGCAACATCGCTTTTAGCATTTTGCCGGTAATTTTTTCATCCTGGCAGAGGTTACTTAGGATTGCTTTTATTTTCTTTTCGAATTCGGGAGTCGGGTCCTTTGGAAGTTCTTTGTAGAAGTTTGTGTCTGACAGTTGCCGGTCCCCTTCCTTTAGGTAGTCCGATGTGTTTAGTATTACAATGCAACCACCCTTATCAGCAGGCTTAATGGTAATGTCGGGGTTTCTTCGCAGTTCATTGAGTGCTCTTTGTTCTGACTTTGATAAGTTGTTGCGAGATGGCCGTATTTTCCCGTACGCTCTGATTATATCTTTTTGGACAGCTGATATATACATATCAAGGCGTTTGTCCCTCTGCTCACTTGGACACCATGATTTGTCTCCACCAATCAATCTATTCTCGTCTGGACTCTTTTCCCGATCATGAAAGTATTCCCGGAGGCGGAGATTACGCGCAAAGTTATCGAGGTCTTGGTAAAGTTGAAACTCATTAAATATGCCGGATTCTGGGCAAAATGTTAAGCCCCTCGCCAAAAGTTGGAGTTGAGGCGGTGTAAGTGTTGTGCTAGACAGGTTAAGGACATTGTTCTCACGAGTTTTTGAGTGCGCTGGGCTATCTTGTGGCACGTGGGTGTCACATCCATATTCGATGGTCGACGGGTCATTGTGATCAAATCTACGCTGTTGTTCTGAGTTTTCATTTTTCTTTTCATAGTTGGAAAGAAGTTTAGCTGATCGCTGGCCTTCTTGTAGAGTCACACCCCTATTTTCCGCATGTAACTGGGCTGTGGAATCTCTACTGTCACGTTGAAATTTGCGCGCTTTTACTTTGAAATTTCTTGTATCTTTTTTGTCTCATACTTCTCCAATTCACTTTTCTCATACTCTCCGAGATTAGACAACGATCTCTGCGTGGTCTCCGCGGCACCGTATTCGGAGGCCCTACGTTCACTGTGGTCCGCAATGACCTGCGTTAATTTTAAGGAAGCTTCAAGTAATATTTCTTCCCACCTCCTCTTTTCTGCTTCATCTAGTGTATACATTGATGGGGTGCAGGCTAGGCGGAGCCCCTTAGGTGCAATTCGGTGGGATAAATATTTAGTTAATTGTTCAGCATGTTTTTGATACTGCACCCGTTTCTCAATTGTTTTTCTAATTGATAGGAACGACTGGGACCATGCGTGCTCGAGACTGGCCGTACCTGTTCGGTCCGCGTGTCAGTTGGAAGTCGCCGACTTGGTCGTCGCCGCGTGCGTCCGCCTGGTGTTGTAGCGCCGCGCTGGCAGGGGCGGCGATGTTGTGACTGCGAGGACCCTGGGTGGCTGTGGGCGTTCCTCGGCTTCCCGTTGTTGAGTGGGCTTGTCACCGGAGCTCGTCGCGCAAGGGGTTGGTGCCGATCTCCATGCCGCCGAAGTCCCTCGGAGCTGAACGCTGGTGTGCTGCGCCAGCAGAGCGACACCCTCGAAGCTTGCATGCAGGCCATCTGCAGCAAGGAACCGCCGCAGTGGGAGGGTTGAGAACCCATGCTCCACGTAGAAGACGCCTGCTCCCAACATCCCGTAGTGGCAAAGACGGCGGGCCTCTCTACTGAAGTGCTGCACTTCTCGATTGAACTTAGACACGAAGCGCCAGTTCGAGTCGTGACGACGGCGATTGGGTGCACGAGGATATGTCAGGCTGATATGCAGCGCATCTGCCGCACTCGCTGCAACGTCTCCCTCAACGAATCCACTGACCTCTCAGCTCCAGTTTTCAAAATGTCTGTGGTGCCCACATGCAACAGCAACGTGTCCACATGTTCCGGTAGATACTCGAGCAGTGCAGGTATATCCGAAAACATAGCACCACCATAGGAGATGAAACAAACGATGAGCCTGGATGTCACCGTTACGCTTTTCGAAGGAAAATTGCTCACAAAATTATACCGCAAACCTACTGATAGAAACCAGCTTCTACATTTCCAGAGCAGCCATGTGCGACATTGCAAGACAGGTATACCTTATAGTCAGGCTCATCGTTTTAAGCGATTATGTTCCGACCACGAAGATTTCTTATCTAATTGCGAGCAACTTAAAAGCGCTCTCATTAAACGACGGTATCCGGCGGACTTGGTCGATGACGCTATAGACCGAGCAGACCAATTAAATAGAGCCGACATCCTTAGCGGAAACCGTTTGCCTGAAAAACGTGCTGGCACTAATCTCGTATTAACCTACTCGGCATAAGTGCCAAAGGTTCTTTCTATACTCAAACGCCACCACATCCTTGCCCAAAGTGAGCATCTGAAAAATATCTTTCCTGAACCACCTCGCGTAGTTTATCGGCGCTCGAAGAATCTCCGCGATATGTTAACATCTTAAAAATTAAACGAACCCACAACATCTGGTTGTGCACCTTGCAACAAACCACGCTGCAAGGTTTGTCTACATATGCAAACCACCCAGGAAGCCGTTAGTACGTCTTCAAACTTCACCCTTAAGGTTCGCGGCTCCTTTAATTGCGATAGCTCTAACGTTATATACATGCTCGAGTGCGCCGTCTGCCAAAAACAGTATATTGGCCAAACAGAAACGTCGTTCCGAATACGCTTCAACAACCATAAATCGCATACTAATACGCTACCTAACCTTCCGCTTTCAAAACATATTATTTCAAACCAGGGCACTCTTTCGAAAAAATCAGGGTCACTATACTTGAATCAGGCTTTCATTCTCATCACGATCGTGAAATCCGCGAGTCGTACCTCATCTATAAATTCAATACCGTGTCATCAGGTATAAACGAAAGTACAGGAACACTTTCTAGCGTGCCCAGCAAGTATCATCAGCCTTAACCTACGGCCTCTGGCGTCATCGGTTAAGCTTGTTGGATACCGTCTCTAATGCCTCTTGATTCTGTATATTTATGTATCCAAGTTTTACAGTTACTTGCGTTGATTAATCGCCGCCGTTACCATAGGCATGGATGCAAGACTGTATTTCAACGCGCACGCGCCAATAAAAGCATCAACTACTCATCTTATTCATATCACAATGACTGAGCTGTGTATGTGACGCACAATCTGACTGCAATATCACACGGCGCTCTGATATTTTCATGTTCGCATTGTAGTTTTGTTATTATCTACCTCCGGTTCTTACAGAGTTATGCTGCGTGCGCGAAGAAGTGATTTCTGTTCTTTAGTGTTTTATATTTATATGTATATATCCTTTTTTCACTTTTTTTATTTTCCCGCATGACATCTAACTGTACCGTCATGAACACTTCACACCATGAATTGTATAATCGCTGATCTATGTCGGCATCCTATATTATCTCATGTGAATCGTATTTATAAGGAAACGCGTTGACATGTACTTGTTACTTGGACAAAGGCTGGTCCACCAGCCGAAACGTCAGAAAATATACCGTGCAAAACCAACGTGCGTCGTACTCTCTTTTGTGCCTCATTCTACCGGGGCCAGCGTTATTTCATTGCTGCAACTATATATATATATATTATATATATATATATATATATATATATATATATATATATATATATATGGTTTGAAGATCGATGGTTCCGGCTCGGAATATGATTGAAGAAAAGGATGCACGTGCGAAATATTTTATTAACGTTTCGGCTGGTGCACCAGCCTTCGTCGGAAGGCTGGTCCACCAGCCGAAACGTTAATAAAATATTTCGCACGTGCATCCTTTTCTTCAATCATATATATATATATATATATATATATATATATATATATACATATATATAAAGGACAGAATTGTAAACTTAAGGGCTCGTTTGCTTTGTTAAACACAGTATTAATGAGAACTAACAGACAAAGATGCCAAGGAAAGTATAGGGGAAGCTATTAGAAGTCATTGTAATGTAAATGTGAAGAAAGGAAAGTGGACGAAAAGATAACTTGCCACCGGCAGGATCCGAACCTGCGACCTTCGAATAACGCGTCCGATGCTCTACCACTGAGCTACGGTGGCGGTCATCCCCCCCGTCCACTTTATAGGGTTTATATGTGTACTTAAACGTGGGAGCGTCAGTCAGCGCCGCCCTTTTGCCATTACGGCGAGTGTGGAACACTCTTTTTATGCCTGTAGGCGTCACGTAGAACGTATATATATATATATATATATATATATATATATATATATATATATATATATATATATATATATATATATATATATATATATATATATATATATATATATATATATATATGTATATATAAAGCGGTTCTTTATATATAAATATAAAGCGGTTCTTACTCCCAGCAACGCTGGGAGTAAGAACCGCTTTTAATTCACGGCTCAAAAGAGTCTCACCAAGCCTTCCAGGCCGGCAAAACACGGCAGAAACGCATCCAAGAAAGAGAAGGACCAAAGGCCCGTAACGAACAATCCCGCAGGCTGGCGGTCAGCGGAACATAGGACGCGAAACGTCAAGACAGGAAAGCAAACGAACTCACACGCATATGGCAATAGAAAACCAGCCACCGACTCGCCTTATCGAACGCCCCAGACCGATGAGGCCCCTGCTCTGCAGCACTCACGGAGGAAACCCTGGGCGCGTCACGCGACCATCATCGCATCCCCATGCCTCCGGCCGAAAAAGCCCGCGGGCTCGTCTCACCTCCCTTCTTATTGGTTAGCGTCGTTCTGCCCCGCCCCCCCTGTGGCTTTTTCCAACGCTGCTGCTCGTCACGCGCATGACCAATGTAGCGTGTGTTATCCTTCCGCCCGCTTCCAGCGTACGTGCTGCAGATAAGGGCCCATAGACACGACAATATATATATATATATATAAGCCGTGAAAAATGACTTGAGTACGACTGACCCACCCATGTGCAAGTGTGAAAGGCAGTAAACAACGCGACGGACGCGGACATTGCACGGCATGGGTCTGCATCCCTCTAGCGGACGTGGCCGCAAACTGCCCGAGGGCAACACTAGCGAGGTTTTTTGTTGTACTATGACGTGTTTTAATACAGAGCAGTATTCCTAATAACGAAAACAGTGCCATGACTGCCTTTTTATGCAACAGTGTACTTATGTGCAAGCCACTGTTACCAGGCTACACACTGCGTCGCAGCGAAGTGAAGTTGGCGTACGCACTTGCCGCCAAGTGTACTTTGCAGCGAGTGACACTAAGCTTGTCACTAAGCTTAGTGACACTAAGCGAGTGACACTAAGCTCGGCTGACAGCGTGCAAATGACATTCGCGGCGAAATCCATTCGCTCACAGTGGACTTAAGTTGCACGTGTAACAGGGGTATGAGTTATTACTCGGCGTGAAGTGGCATCGCGGCAACAAAGGCAGTCTTTCATCGGCTAATATTCCCGATGAAATTACCTACGCTGATCAGGAAAGCAGCGTACACTATATAAAGAACGTGTAAGGGGTGTCGTTCCGCCTTACAAAAACAGTCCTGATATCTTGCATGCCTCTCGATTGTACTATCGCCACGCGCCCGGTACTTCCCGGTCACGAATAGGATGGACGTTATTAGCGTGAGACACCATTCTTGATAAGTGGCGAGCGCCGATAATTCAAGAAAGGAAACGTGGGCCTGCAGCAAAGCAGCCGGTGGAAGATCTCTTCGTCATTGCTTCGGCAATGGCCCTCAGCCGCGCTTTGTAGCGTTTCCGCGTCTGCTTGCCTACGCCTTCGCCGTATGTTCTGCGCACGCCGGTCTACGCCGCCGTTGCCGTCGGCCTCCGCCAGACAGTGAAAGATGGTGGGGGGGGGGGGTATTGATACCATATGTATGTTCGTGCTTGCATTCGTATCTGTGCGTGTATACCCATACGAACCTTAAAAATTTCGGAAGGAGTTAAAATCCCCCCCCCCCTCCTTCGGCTACGCGAATATTTGCTAGCGAGAAGCACATCACGGCAGCGCACCATCTCTGACGCCTCAAAGCGGCAAATCAAGGTGTGCGTACACCGTTGCCGTCACCCTTTTCCAACAGTCAAAGTCGCCGTAGGTCGTTCGTTTTTGCCGATAAAATTATCATGTGTTCTCTCTCTTACGCTCACATATGCAATTGCTTTTCTTGGTACCCTCGCTGAGAACAGGAAAGGTGGAAATGAAGTGAGCCGTTTCGCAGAGGCAGCCGGTGTCGCAATTAACCCATATGGTTAACCTGCGAAATGCCCTCACTTCACAGCCACTAATCTAGCGTGTTGTCTGTGACTAGGCCCTGCTTTGCAGAAATGGTACTTTTATACTTGCGGGCAATCTTTTTCATTCCGTCGTGAGCGTCGATACAGGCAAATAAATACATTAGTGTAGCTTCGTCCAGAGAGTTCGAAGTGGCGAGGAATTTGGGGGGGATGCCTCTGTGGCGTGACCTCGCGCTTCTGCCGCGGTGTGATTGGATATGGCGACGCGACAGTGTCGCCATATCAAATCACACCGCGGCATAGCTTTATGGGATGTTTGTTTAATTTTTGGGTTTCTGCTCGCATTTGGTCTAGAATACCGAGGGAAACAACGGCGTTTGTCCTCGATATGTTCGATGTTATAATCAGGGGTCTGTGCTGTCGGCTAAATAAAAAATCCGATAAACATTCGCCGGTAAAATGTTTGACCATTGGGATTTATCCGAGGAACTCCGATTTTAACGGCCATTATGACCTTGTTCCGTTTTTATCAAAAGAGTACGTTCTAAGTGGTCATTGACGCGTCGGTGGTTTGGCTGATATAAACGTCACCTTAGCAACAGTATATCGGTGCAATGAGTCATGTTGGGAGTCTACGGCATCAGGCTGATGGAGCTCTTGGGCTCTTTCGAATCAAGTGTCCGGCGGCACGCAAGATGCCAAGGAGTGAACAACTATATCAGAAATAACTACATGAGGTAGACCCGAGAGACATTGCGTCGATAAGCTCTTCTATGACAGACTGCCTCAATTTCATCACCATCCACGAGTCCCCGGAACTTCGCGGACGACCGGCAGTAACGGTGTTTGCAACCTTCTGCAACAATGAGCTTCCTGGACGTAGGACCATCATGATATACTCACAAGTAGTTCAGCAGTGCAGCGAAATATCATTTGGCATGTTGATACAACACCTTCTTCAGAGGCTGAGAATCATCACTCGAAAGGAGTGCGCTTCCAACAGTGACAACAACCTCGTATAGTATTCTTGTGTCGATTACAAGTATACGCTTGCGTATATTAACAAAAGCCTTAAGATTGTAATACAGACAAACGTACATGTTCTGCATTGAAGTATATTAAATGCGAAGCATTTCTTAGCGAAATTAGGTGACTTTGAGCGTATCTATCTATCTATCTATCTATCTATCTATCTATCTATCTATCTATCTATCTATCTATCTATCTATCTATCTATCTATCTATCTGTCTGTCTGTCTGTCTATCTATCTATCTATCTATCTATCTATCTATCTATCTATCTATCTATCTATCTATCTATCTATCTATCTATCTATCTAGCCGCCTGCGACTTTGTGCTCTCCTGGTCGTATCGTTATTGGGATTTATACCAATATTCGTAGGAGATAAAATGACTGTATGATAAACATCACTGATTGGTCATATCATAAAAATCATGACAAACTTGTCATGAAAAGTATGATTTACCTGCCATGACCATAGTGCTCCTGAGGCCGTTTTCTTAACTTGATATTGCCACGCGCGTTTCTTTCACTGTATTCGGTTTCCGCCCACAAACACTATCAGCAGTACTCGGCGCAGACCGCGCCTTATTGTTCCAGAAGCTTCTCGCTTGTAGTAGATCGTTCTGTTAAGATTGCACGCAAGACGCTAACACTCAAGATTATTCCATAGCTTCCGCGACGACTAGTGATAAGGCTAGAATGTTCGACGCGTGCGTTATAAAAGCCGGCGCGTTCCAACGATGTACAGTTTGATCGACGGCCGACGCTCTGTTCGCCGCTATCAGTGCCAGTGTGTATTGGTGTAATCTGACTTTCCGTTTACCGGCCACAAGTTCGGCCCCAAATAAACAGTTTCATTTTAAACCTACCGACTGCTGCCTTCGTCGACGTCACGACCACGTGACAGTATATCCAATAATTGGTACGATGAGACACTTCTGCATGGCCAACATAAGTGACAGGTGGTAATATGAAAATCATGACCTGCATCTCATGTACAACATGATTTACATGCCACGCTCATGGCACACTGACGACCGTTTCGCTAGCTTGATATACACCAAATTTGGTATTGCGTGACGCGACTGAGCACTCACGGAGGAAACCCTGGGCGCGTCACGCGACCATCATCGCATCCCCCATGCCTCCGGCCGAAAAGCCCGCGGGCTCGTCTCACCTCCCTTCTTATTGGTTAGCGTCGTTCTGCCCCGCCCCCCTGTGGCTTTTTCCAACGCTGCTGCTCGTCACGCGCATGACCAATGTAGCGTGTGTTATCCTTCCGCCCGCTTCCAGCGTACGTGCTGCAGATAAGGGCCCATAGACACGACAATATATATATATATATATATATAAGCCGTGAAAAATGACTTGAGTACGACTGACCCACCCATGTGCAAGTGTGAAAGGCAGTAAACAACGCGACGGACGCGGACATTGCACGGCATGGGTCTGCATCCCTCTAGCGGACGTGGCCGCAAACTGCCCGAGGGCAACACTAGCGAGGTTTTTTGTTGTACTATGACGTGTTTTAATACAGAGCAGTATTCCTAATAACGAAAACAGTGCCATGACTGCCTTTTTATGCAACAGTGTACTTATGTGCAAGCCACTGTTACCAGGCTACACACTGCGTCGCAGCGAAGTGAAGTTGGCGTACGCACTTGCCGCCAAGTGTACTTTGCAGCGAGTGACACTAAGCTTGTCACTAAGCTTAGTGACACTAAGCGAGTGACACTAAGCTCGGCTGACAGCGTGCAAATGACATTCGCGGCGAAATCCATTCGCTCACAGTGGACTTAAGTTGCACGTGTAACAGGGGTATGAGTTATTACTCGGCGTGAAGTGGCATCGCGGCAACAAAGGCAGTCTATCATCGGCTAATATTCCCGATGAAATTACCTACGCTGATCAGGAAAGCAGCGTACACTATATAAAGAACGTGTAAGGGGTGTCGTTCCGCCTTACAAAAACAGTCCTGATATCTTGCATGCCTCTCGATTGTACTATCGCCACGCGCCCGGTACTTCCCGGTCACGAATAGGATGGACGTTATTAGCGTGAGACACCATTCTTGATAAGTGGCGAGCGCCGATAATTCAAGAAAGGAAACGTGGGCCTGCAGCAAAGCAGCCGGTGGAAGATCTCTTCGTCATTGCTTCGGCAATGGCCCTCAGCCGCGCTTTGTAGCGTTTCCGCGTCTGCTTGCCTACGCCTTCGCCGTATGTTCTGCGCACGCCGGTCTACGCCGCCGTTGCCGTCGGCCTCCGCCAGACAGTGAAAGATGGTGGGGGGGGGGTATTGATACCATATGTATGTTCGTGCTTGCATTCGTATCTGTGCGTGTATACCCATACGAACCTTAAAAATTTCGGAAGGAGTTAAAATCCCCCCCCCCTCCTTCGGCTACGCGAATATTTGCTAGCGAGAAGCACATCACGGCAGCGCACCATCTCTGACGCCTCAAAGCGGCAAATCAAGGTGTGCGTACACCGTTGCCGTCACCCTTTTCCAACAGTCAAAGTCGCCGTAGGTCGTTCGTTTTTGCCGATAAAATTATCATGTGTTCTCTCTCTTACGCTCACATATGCAATTGCTTTTCTTGGTACCCTCGCTGAGAACAGGAAAGGTGGAAATGAAGTGAGCCGTTTCGCAGAGGCAGCCGGTGTCGCAATTAACCCATATGGTTAACCTGCGAAATGCCCTCACTTCACAGCCACTAATCTAGCGTGTTGTCTGTGACTAGGCCCTGCTTTGCAGAAATGGTACTTTTATACTTGCGGGCAATCTTTTTCATTCCGTCGTGAGCGTCGATACAGGCAAATAAATACATTAGTGTAGCTTCGTCCAGAGAGTTCGAAGTGGCGAGGAATTTGGGGGGGATGCCTCTGTGGCGTGACCTCGCGCTTCTGCCGCGGTGTGATTGGATATGGCGACGCGACAGTGTCGCCATATCAAATCACACCGCGGCATAGCTTTATGGGATGTTTGTTTAATTTTTGGGTTTCTGCTCGCATTTGGTCTAGAATACCGAGGGAAACAACGGCGTTTGTCCTCGATATGTTCGATGTTATAATCAGGGGTCTGTGCTGTCGGCTAAATAAAAAATCCGATAAACATTCGCCGGTAAAATGTTTGACCATTGGGATTTATCCGAGGAACTCCGATTTTAACGGCCATTATGACCTTGTTCCGTTTTTATCAAAAGAGTACGTTCTAAGTGGTCATTGACGCGTCGGTGGTTTGGCTGATATAAACGTCACCTTAGCAACAGTATATCGGTGCAATGAGTCATGTTGGGAGTCTACGGCATCAGGCTGATGGAGCTCTTGGGCTCTTTCGAATCAAGTGTCCGGCGGCACGCAAGATGCCAAGGAGTGAACAACTATATCAGAAATAACTACATGAGGTAGACCCGAGAGACATTGCGTCGATAAGCTCTTCTATGACAGACTGCCTCAATTTCATCACCATCCACGAGTCCCCGGAACTTCGCGGACGACCGGCAGTAACGGTGTTTGCAACCTTCTGCAACAATGAGCTTCCTGGACGTAGGACCATCATGATATACTCACAAGTAGTTCAGCAGTGCAGCGAAATATCATTTGGCATGTTGATACAACACCTTCTTCAGAGGCTGAGAATCATCACTCGAAAGGAGTGCGCTTCCAACAGTGACAACAACCTCGTATAGTATTCTTGTGTCGATTACAAGTATACGCTTGCGTATATTAACAAAAGCCTTAAGATTGTAATACAGACAAACGTACATGTTCTGCATTGAAGTATATTAAATGCGAAGCATTTCTTAGCGAAATTAGGTGACTTTGAGCGTATCTATCTATCTATCTATCTATCTATCTATCTATCTATCTATCTATCTATCTATCTATCTATCTATCTATCTATCTATCTATCTATCTATCTATCTATCTATCTGTCTGTCTGTCTGTCTGTCTGTCTATCTATCTATCTATCTATCTATCTATCTATCTATCTATCTATCTATCTATCTATCTATCTATCTATCTAGCCGCCTGCGACTTTGTGCTCTCCTGGTCGTATCGTTATTGGGATTTATACCAATATTCGTAGGAGATAAAATGACTGTATGATAAACATCACTGATTGGTCATATCATAAAAATCATGACAAACTTGTCATGAAAAGTATGATTTACCTGCCATGACCATAGTGCTCCTGAGGCCGTTTTCTTAACTTGATATTGCCACGCGCGTTTCTTTCACTGTATTCGGTTTCCGCCCACAAACACTATCAGCAGTACTCGGCGCAGACCGCGCCTTATTGTTCCAGAAGCTTCTCGCTTGTAGTAGATCGTTCTGTTAAGATTGCACGCAAGACGCTAACACTCAAGATTATTCCATAGCTTCCGCGACGACTAGTGATAAGGCTAGAATGTTCGACGCGTGCGTTATAAAAGCCGGCGCGTTCCAACGATGTACATTTGATCGACGGCCGACGCTCTGTTCGCCGCTATCAGTGCCAGTGTGTATTGGTGTAATCTGACTTTCCGTTTACCGGCCACAAGTTCGGCCCCAAATAAACAGTTTCATTTTAAACCTACCGACTGCTGCCTTCGTCGACGTCACGACCACGTGACAGTATATCCAATAATTGGTACGATGAGACACTTCTGCATGGCCAACATAAGTGACAGGTGGTAATATGAAAATCATGACCTGCATCTCATGTACAACATGATTTACATGCCACGCTCATGGCACACTGACGACCGTTTCGCTAGCTTGATATACACCAAATTTGGTATTGCGTGACGCGACTGTATTACGGAGATAAATGCCAAGTGGTCATATAGAAATCATGACATGTCATGTGCAACATGACTTGCAAGACACGCTCATGGCACGCTCGCGGCCGTTTCGCTAGTTTGATCTACACCAAATTTGGTATTAAGTGACGTGAGTGCATGACCAGCATAAATCACAAATGGTAATATGGAAATCACGACATGTCATGAGCAACATGACTTGCATGCCACGCTCATGACACTCTCGGGGCCGTTTCGCTAGCTTGGTATACACCAAATTTTTAAGGCGAAAGCCTTTAATGTCTGATGCTCTCGTCCGTCCGTCCGGTCGTCCGTCCGTCCCTTCAGCCATGCCTTGGCATGGTGACAGGTGGCGGCCGGAGCGCGCAAACGGACGCCGGTCACGTTGGGCTCTACAGCGCTCGCGCTTTCCTCACGTTGCGTGGCTGCGCCCGTAGTCTCTAATCATGCAAGGAGGGAGACGCGCGCATCACGTTCCATTCTGACCGACCCCGTTTCAGTGGGCACAGGCGTTCAAGGAACACACTTTGGAATTGACAAAGTGTCCGTCAATTTAAACGCTGGAACGCGGATGGCGTCTGTACGATGCGCAAAACGCGAGAATATGAACTCATGCGAAACTCGGAGGCAGATTGGTCTCGCGTCTCGCTGCGATTCGAGGTAAAAAATTAAGGGAACATAAGTGGCAGGTGGTAACAAAAATCTTTGTATGCATGTCATCTACAATGCCATTTACATGCACGCTCATGGTGCGCTTGCGTCGAGTTCGCTAGCTTGATATACAACAAAATTTGTATTGCGCGGCGTGACTGTATGATGAACACAAATGATGGGTCCTAACATGTAAATAATGACATGCATATTATTTACAGCATGATTTGCTTCTTGCTGGCTGCTTCGCATTGCATCGATTCCCACATTGCTTGGGATCCCTATTGCAAAACCCAGCGCCGCTGGGTACCAGCGTCCAGTGCCATGCCGGATTATGGGCCCAGTATCAGCTGGATACTGGGACGCTGGAGCGGCATTTTACTGGGAGGCGCTGGTACTCCCGCGCAATGCGGCTCTACAGCGTTGAAATAGCGGTGCCTATGTGCCATAAATAAATATATTAGTGCAAGAAGTGATATAGAACGCATTAACGCAATAAAAAAAAAGAAAAAAAAGCTATATAGAAAAAAAAAAAAGTCTCCGGATTCGAACTTGCCACCTCCCGATCCCGAACTCAGTGTTCTACCCACTACGCCACGGCGGAACATGCTGAACTGTGCGGAAAACAACTATTTAACCAACAAACACACGGTTCGGCATCATGTTTACATGTCGCACAGTCACGATAGACGCGATCTTCCTTTCCAAATAACAACTGCATCTTTATTAGACACAAACGAACGGCTGCCGGTACCGAATGACATGCCGATAATGGCAAGAGCGCTAAGTTTCTTCAAGAATTCACATGTTAACTACGAAAAATATGAAATACACGTAGAGCAGGCACTGTTTGCTGGCTGTTACTGCCGATTTTTTTTAATAGCCGTTTCTCGCTCTTGCTCCTGGTCAACATTGACAGAGGTTTTATGATGACTAGTTGGATAAATAGTTGCGTACATGATTGAGTATTGAGTAGTGTTATCGCGCAAGCGACGATACGCCAGTACAGCGGGCGTGCCAGTGTACAGATTTGCAGTTCTATCGATACCTATAACTAAGAAACCGCCCAACTAAATAAAAATACAATTCGGTAAAGGAGTATGTCACTATGTTAGTTCACTAAGGCGTACCAAATTACCAACGGAAAACTATGCGTTCTTACATAAGAGTCACGAGAAGTACCGGCTAGCGCGGCCGGCAACTTTCGGTGACAGCTTGTGCGCGTTGCTGAAAGCGCGTCGCTTCGATGGTCATCGCTCCTTGTGCGGACACCGTACACAAGGAAAAATGGTTCATTTAGGTTACCGAATGTCCAAACTGTACTTTACAGTCTTCCTTACGCTTTAGAATTGCGTGTACTTAAAGCGCGAAGCGCCGGTAACATGTAGACGGACACGGCCGGCACACTAGGCCTAACGCTCGCTGGGAGTCTCGCTGGGTAGGACCGGTCTCGGCGCAGCGCAGTTGCGATGGTTGAAGTTTCTGCATTCAAGCTTCGGAACCTTTCTAATGGTTAACTAAAGTTCAGCGGAAGTAAGTGGAAGGGCAAACAGTGCCAGAGATGCGTTTCCGGTGTGGTGATATCGAACGGCGGCTGTTTTTCTGGCCTCCGTTGGGTGGGGTTGCGAAGCCAGAGCTGAATTGCTTCTCGCCAACTGTGCGGCGATGTAACGATTTGCTGTTTCTGGTAGGACCGGCACCTCCAGACTTATAAACACTGCAAAATTGAATCAATACAACAACCAATCACCTGATGCCAGACTGGTATATGCGCGGCGCATGCACAAAACGTGCATTCATCGCTGCTACGTGCTCCGCAAGAATTAACGCCGTTATTGAATCTGCGTGAATAAAAGAAAAAAAATCAAGCTAAAAAGCAAAATAATCAGCGTTGGCTCCTTTGTGTTATTAACGCATTTTTTTTCTGCATTCCAAATGGAAAAATAAAAATGACGGTGATTTCGCATATATATCACATAATGTCTTGCGCTTATCATTCACTTTCTCTGCCAAGCTAGAAGTTGTGAAAATGTTTGGGACCTGTTAGCAGGCCCCTGGCCAAGGGAGGGGGGCTAGGGGCCCGGGCCTCCCCTCGAAATTCGGATGGAAGGGGGTGTTTATAAAATCGATGTTTTTCAAGGCTTTCAACAAGTGCCCCCCCCCCCCCCCCCCCCGAAAACATTGTTTGGCTACGGGCCTGCCTGTTAGGGTAGCATCCATTGGTACCATCGAATTAAACATTCTATATTCAAACATACCGAAACATTCCGCCGCACTGGAAGAAACAGTGCAGGCTCCAGTGTGCACCAGCGCGCAGTGAAAATTCCAGCGCTTCCCAGTACGCGCCAGCGTCACAGCGGCCAAGCCAGCGCCCCTACCAGTGCGACCCAGCTCTTTCCCAGTGCGCTCACCGAAGTGCCAGTGAATCCCAGCGTGTACCAGTGTTCCCAGTGCGATCCAGCGCCAAAAAACGTACTGGTATCACGCTGGGGGGCGCTGGATTTTGCAATAGGGATCTGCCGGTTTTTTACTTAATTGTATATGTGTTTGTGCGCTAGAACCTTCCAGACAATTAAATACACTCCGTGTGTTCTGATTGTCTTTTCTTTAGATACCATTGCATCTAAGATTTTGTAGCACTGAGAAAAATGGAAAATTCAACACCGATTTTCGGAGATTTGGGGATTAGCGTTAAGTAAACTGCGATAAACTCCGAATGTCCTCCAAAAATAATAATAAACTCCGAAAAACATCCTGCGAATTTAAGGAAAAGGAAAATAAACCTAGGGAAAAAATGCACCCCAACCAGTAAAATTTTGGTAGCCCTGATAAGGGCTTTTCTCATTCATAAAAAGCCGTTAGTACTCTTGGGGTGGCTGAATGCCGGATAGTTCGGAGCTGAAGTCGCTCTCTGCAGTTTATCCTTCACCCAGTTTGATAACGATGGGCTGAATGTAATCACTTTCAGACGTGTCAAGTCTGAACTTTGCTTGAAGGTCCATTATGAGCCTAAGATTTTTCTTCCAGTCTTCCGCTGTAAAGTTGCTGATCTTGTCCCTCAACATGTTTTCGACCGTGGACAACATGATGTCTCTGCAGTGGCGTAAATCATGGCGGGGAGGGGGGGAGGGTCAGAGGGTCCTGACTCCACCCCCTGTGGTAAGGCTGATGGGGGCGGGGACAGTACTTGCAAGTACCCCAAACCTTCCAAAGAGCAGGAACGGAATACAAAAGTGAAGACAGCCGCTTTCTGTTTCAAAATGCGTTGTAGACTATAATTCGATGTTTCACTGCGTAAGGAATGAGGACGACATCGGAAGACGCACACTGCTCTGAACTTACAACTGGCTATATTAAGGCGAAAGCCTTTAATGTCTCATGCTCACGTCCGTCCGGTGTCCGTCCGCCGTCCTTCCGTCTGTCCGTCCATCCGTCTGTCTGCCGTCCGTCCGTCTGTCTGTCCGTCCGTCCATCCGTCTGTCCGTCCGTCCCTCTGTCCGTCCGTCTGTCCGTACGTCCGTCCGTCCGTCTGTCCGTCCGTCCGTCCATCTGTCTGTCCGTCCGTCCTTCCGGTGTCCGTCCGTCCATCCGTCCGGTGTCCGTACGTTCATCCGTCTGTCCGTCCGGTGTCCATCCATCCATCCGTCTGTCCATCCGTCCGTCCGTCTGTCTGTCCGTCCGTCCTTTCGGTGTCCGTCCGTCCATCCGTCCGGTGTCCGTCCGTCCATCCGTCTGTCCATCCGTCCGTCCGTCTGCCCGTCCGTCCGTCCGCCCGTCCGTCTGTCTGTCTGTCTGTCTGTCTGTCCGTCCGTCCTTCCGGTGTCCGTCCGTCCATCCGTTCGGTGTCCATCTGTCTGTCCGTCCGTCCGTCCATCCGGTGTCCATCCGTCCGGTGTCCGTCCGTCTGTCCATCCGTCCGTCCGTCTGTCTGTCCATCCGTCCGTCCGTCTGTCTGTCCGTCCGTCCGTCCATCCTTACGGTGTCCGTCTGTCCATCCGTCCGTCCGTCTGTCTGTCCGTCCTTCCGGTGTCCGTCCATCCATCCGTCCGGTGTCCATCCGTCTGTCCGTCCGTCCTTCCGGTGTCCGTCTGTCCATCCGTCCGTCCGTCGGTCCATCCGTCCGTCCGTCGGTTTATCCGTCCGTCCGTCTGTCTGTCCGTCCGTCCTTCCGTCCGGTGTTAGTCCATCCATCCTTCCGGTGTCCGTCTGTCCATCCGTCCGTCCGTCTGTCCGTCCATCCGTCCTCCGTCTGTCTGTCCGTCCATCCTTCCGTCCGTCCTTCCGGTGCCCGTCCATCCATCCGTCCGGTGTCCGTCCGTCTGTCCGTCCGTCCCTCTGTCCTTCCGTCCATCCGAGCTCTGGCACGGAGCCAGGTGGCCGCCGGGATGCGCAAACAGACGCCGGTCGCGTCGGACTCTACAGCGCTCGCCCCTTGCTTGCGTAGCGTCGCCGTGCCCAGCGTTTGCAATCATTCTGACCGATGCCGTCTCAATAGACACTGGCGTTCACGGAATACACTTTCGAATTTACAAAGGGTCCGTAAATTTAAGCGCTGGAACGCGGATGGCGTTTGCATGATGCACAAAGCGTGAGAAAATACTAACACATGCGAACGGAGGATGATTAGTCTCGCGTCTCGCTGCGATTCGCGGTAAAAAAAATAAAAAGGAAAACACGCACACATTCGGTTTGTGTGTTATCCCACTGATAGTGTAAAAGAAAAAAAGACATGGCATAATCAGCGGAATGGCCTCGTGCTTTTTTCTGACTTAAATTACAGCAATATAAATACGCTTTCCACACACACAAAAAAAATAGAGCAAATGAAGCATACGAACAATTGTAGAAAAAAATCGTAAAGCGCATGAAATTTTGAAATGTGATTAAAAGCGCATGAGTGCAGCTTCGCTTGCTCTTTCGAGCAACGTAAGTGAATTTCTCGTGATCGTAAAATATGTGATATCGGTGATGGGCTTTTTTTCTTGTGACTGCAATTTTTTGTAGGCCAGGCCTACAATTGTCACGTGACTAAAATCACGTAACATCACGCAACACCTAGCTACGTGACTACAATCACGTAACAACTAGTGACGTGACTGAAAATCATGGAAAATAACGTAACTAGTCACGCGACTTAAATGTCGTAACATCACGTATCTGCTGACGTGACATGTTTACGCCAAAAACTTCGGAACAGCCTGGCGGCGCGGGGCAACCTCAGCGTCTACACTGGACTCTGATAAAGTTGTACTTTCTCTCTCACGTGACTAAAATCACATGACGTCACTGCTAGTGACGTGAGATTATCCCTCCAGAACCACGTAACACAGTGTGGGGAACCGACCGAAACCTGAGAAGATTAACCAAGCCTAGCCATATTCTAGCATTACTAGCGAAAACTTAGAAGAATCTAGGTCAAACACTAGCTCCGCTGTTGGTTTCAGCCTTGCGCAACGAGTACACGCTGCGCACATATTTATTTATACATGTTTAAAATAGCATCTTACTGCGGTACGTTGAGGTCGGCTGCGAGTGCGTGCGAACAGCTGCTGAATCACGGGATCTTCGTTTTGTAACTGTCAGCACCACTCCCTGGACTTACCGAAAGATTTGATCCACACACGTCAAATCACACGGACCTATCCGATGCAGCGCACAGTGCTTTATGATGCTAAGCCAAAAAGGCATGCTGGTCTTTTTGTGTTCACGTTGGACGATAAATATGAGAACAGATGAATAAAAATCTCAGTTTTACCCCAAGGGCGATGCAATGAGTGCGATAGCAACAAATGAAGTTAGGCTGGCAGCTAACTCTTTTAGATCCCGTCTCGCGTAACTCTACAAACTGGTGCTGTAACAGAACCCAGCCGCTCCAGGTAGGAATGGGGATCTCGCGCAGTTTGTTCGCGTTGAGGGCGCAACACGTCGAAGGGTATACGAGCCGTCCGCTGATGCTTGTCGAGATAGTGATCGCGGCCGCGTCCTTATAGCCAAAGTTCACATTCGCTGCTCGAACGACCGCCCTCTTGCCGCCTCTACGTCGTTTCATGCTCCTTCAAGATGGGCGTGGCGCTTCCGCTCTGCTTGAGCAATGAGAATTCGACTGCATGCTTCGCACGCGGGGGGGGGGATGTAATCGCGTGCGCCCTCCGATCGAATGCCCAAGTAAGAATGCCCAAGTGCTATACTTACCGAGCTGTGTTGAGTGATGACAAGAATGTTATTATATGCAGTATGTGGGATTTTATCTTTCATGGCATGGTCTGTTCGGGCATGACAGAGGAAGCATTCGCGACAAAACGCGATGCCAAGAAGAAAAACTGGAGGTGTGGAGCTTGCAGGCCAACCGGTGTGAAGACCCACGCGCCGGCTGCAGATTTCTTGGGAGATACCGACATTAAACGCATGATAGTGGATATGAGGCAACAAGCTAACTTCCCTCGTTTCTTTGACAGAGAAAGTAGGGGAAGAGGAAAGGCTCGCACAACTACTTTCTGATAAGTTTGACAGCATTCAGGAGCGCCTAGATAAGCATGAGAATGAGATTAAATGCCTTCATGGGCGAGTTGACAAAGTTGAGAAGGCTTCAAATACGAAGTCTTACCCAGCTACAGCTTGACATTGACGAGCTCGAGCTCGAGTGGCGTAGCAGGCCGCTAAATATTGAGGTCCACGGAATGCCGGAAGAAAAGGGGGAGGATCTTCTTGCTAAAGTCACTGACTTTGCTACAAAGCTGGGTGTCACTAAACTTGCTCGTGCAGACATTTCCGCCCTTCACAGGATGGCACCAAAGCCAGGAAAGGCACGGGGCATGACAGTTCATTTTGTGCACTACGACCTACGTCAAACTTTGCTAGAGGAAACAAATGCACTTCGCCAGTCTAGTGAGAGCTTCTATATAACGGAGAACATGAGAAGACATGCAAGGGCTCTCCTGGCGACTGCAAGAACGTCGCCCACAAGGGTTGGGTATGCTTACGCGTGACACTCAAACGGGAAGATTCTGCTGAGGAGAAAGAGCGGCGAACCTGCTACAGTGCGAGGACGATTTATCTGCCCTGAGCGACTAAGTAAGTTTTTTTTTTCTCAGCCTACGTGTTTCAGCAACGTACTATGGTACTGGAAATAGAGTCCTTAGGATGTGTTACACTGTCTGAATTAGTCCGAGAATTTGATAACCATTCTGGTTTTCTTCGTTGCTTTCATTTAAATGTGCAGTCCATTGGAAAGAAGACAGCGGAACTTGAGTGTCTTTTCAAAACGATAAAGTAATGCTTCGACATTAAAATGTTTACAGAAACTTGGCAGTCAAATGACTTGGATGTTTTCCAAATTTCCAATATGAAAACGTTCTTTGTGCGTAGGTTAACCCGACCAGGCGGAGGCGCCTGTCTATTACTGAAAAGTTCCTTTAAAGCAGTTCTATTTGAGGATTTTTCTTGTGTAACTACTGATTACGAAGCAGTGTGTGTTCTTTTCAGCAATGTCGTCATCGCATGTTGTTATCGTCCTCCAGATGGCAACATTCGTGCCTTTTTTTCTTTTCACGGACAACTTGCTTGCATTTGTGAATGAAAATCAGTATAATGTCATTGGCGAAGATTGCAATACAGATATGAATTGTGATAACGCGAGAAAGTTCGAGTTCGAAAATTTGCTTTCATGCGACAACTGTGTAAACAGTGTAAACGTTCCTACGAGGGCAAACATGTTTTCGCAGACTATCATAGATTTGTTTATTACAAATTCTAACGTGTCTTTGGTTACAACAAGAGTTCTTTCGTACCCTATCAGTGACCATAGGCCAATATGCTGTTGTATTATGACTAATAGTTCTAGAGTACACACTGATGTTGCTCCTGGTTTTCAGTGTCTCTCACAAAAAGCTCTGGATGCCTTTTATTCGGATATCAGTCATGTATGTTGGAACCATGTTTATCATTCGACTGATGCAAACGCTGCTTATGATGCTTTTCTGAGTTGTTTCACGGCAGTGCCCAAAAAGCACTTCATTCACAACCGTTTGGAAAGGAAAAAAGGTTGTCAAAAGCCATGGATGATACGCGAGCTTTTGCGCAAAATCGACAAAAAAGATTGTTTATTTAAGAAATTAATTCGTACGCGTAATGATTCAGACCTGGTTACATTTAGACGGTTTAGAAATGCTCTAGATAAAGAAGTTAAAAATACGAGAGAACTGCATTACTTTAATCTCTTTTGTTCCTCTTTTAAACAAACAGATGTATTATGGAGCAAACTGAACTCAGTTGATAAAACGGAAGCTTGGGCTAGCTGGTGATTTGGAATCAACATGTTTGCACAGCGCAAGAGAGACGAAGACGTAGGGAGGACACAACACGGGCGCTGACTTCAACTACATTTTATTAGCGAAAACGCTGGAAATATATAGACATGATAGCAAGCAGCCCACCTCATCACAAACGCACAACCTATTGCGTTACAGCTAGATACTAGCACAAAGGAGCGGCTGCACGACCAAACATAGGAGGCAATTCGTAGCATGTGCTGTGGCTGTTCTTTGTTTGATCCCGTTGTCTTGCGGCAAGAAGTATGTTGGACAAACGGGCAGGTGCTTGAATGAGCGTTTAAAGGAGCATCACTATCATGTAAACACCGCTGTTCAAGGCCATCTGGGTATTCATTGTCGAGATTTTGGCTGTAAACCTGAACTTGAAAAGTGTACCGTTGTTGCAAAACATCGTCAGCAGCTAACACGCGAAATCATCGAGGCTAATCAAATGCAACTGCTGGGTGACGTCTGTGTTAGCATGCCTTCTGTTGCGCTCACTAAAAAAGAAATCGAGTACCTGGCTGGGACATAATAGGTTCTGAGTTTGTGCTGAGGTGTGCTGTTGCTCTCACTTAACAAGATATCGAATATCTAGATGTAACGCAATAGGTTGTGCGTTTGTGATGAGGTGTGCTGCTTGCTATCATGTGTATATATTTGCAGCGTTTTCTCAAATAAAATTTAGTTGAAGGTAGCGCCCGTGTTGTGTCCTCCCTACGACCTCGTCTTTCTTGCGCTGTGCAAACATGTTGAACTCACTTCTTTGACGGAACAAGGAAAAATAATCGGTGACGAAAATTTCACATGGTGGGGAAACTACCAGTGGCGATCGCATGGTAAATGTGTTTAACGACTATTTTGTGTACGGGGACTTTCACACCGGACCACGTGCATCTTACTCAAGTCTAGATCCTCATAATGTAAAGACACTCTTTTTAGAAGGAACCGTAGAACATGAAGTTCGTGTAGTTTTCCTGGGCTTTAAAAACAGTCGCAGTTGTGATGCGGATGGCCTGCAAGTAAGACCTATCAAATACGTAACAGATAAAATTGCGTCATTGCTGACATATATATTTAACTCGTGTATTTCAATGGGCGTTCTCGCATCCAGAATGCAAGTTGCTCGTGTAGTGGCGTTATATAAGAAATAATATAAAAAAGACGTTTCTAATTGTAGACAACTGTCAATATTGCTGATATATTCCAAAGGTCTCGAGAGGCTAATTTATAATCGACTATATCCCTTTTGTAACAAGTACGTGATAACGAATAGTCAGTATGGATCATTAAAACACCGCTCAACAGAACTTGCTCTTCTCGACCAGAAGGAGTACATACTAAAGAAATTTGACGAAAAACAATTTGTCCTCGGTATTTTTCGTCGATTTTACGCAAGCCTTTGACTACATAAATCATGTAATTTTGTTTGATATACTAGATCACTATGGCATTCGTGGGCTTCCCCTAACGCTACTAAAAAGCTACCTTTCAGAAAGACGTCAATTTGTCTCCATGGTATCAAATGGTATCAGAGAGAAATCAAATAATCTCAGCAGTGCCGCAGGGCAGCATTAGCGGACCTTTCATTTTTAATTTGTGCATAAACGATATAGTCTACACCTCTTCGAATGTCAAATTGGTAATTTACGCGGACGACACCAGCATATTTATTTCGTCTCCATCAGAAGACTATCTCTTTCACAAAGCTAACGTTGTGTTAGAAGAATTAAGCACGTGGGCAACCAATAACCTTGTTAAAAATAAATACAAAAAACGCGAAGGCCGCGGTGTTTCATTCTATCGGCAGGCAGGTGCCTGCAAAAAACAACCTTGTTTATCGCGGCTCACAAATAGAGCTGTTCGAATCTATTACGGTACTTGGTGTGCATTTCTCAAAATTACTACAGTGGGATGAGCACGTAAATGCAGTATTACAAAAGTTAGGTGCGATAACTGGTATCGTGAGTCGAAACCGCTATCTCATCCCGAAACCAGTGAAATTGTAGATTTATAATGGCCTTTTCGCCTCGTATTTAACCCTCTATTGCATGGCGTCCCATATTTGGCACATACCGATTAACATTTTTTATAGCGGGCGCAAGAGGACCAGTGGAGAATGTGACACAGTTAGAGTAATCCTTATAGTTACGTGCACTAAATATAAAAAAAGCGCTGCCATCCCTAGAGCAGTATGAAATCTAGACATGAAATAGATTTCACGGTGCACGTGCAAGTTCGGATCATGAACAACAGTGACTTCTATATTTTTCTTGCAACCATTTTCTCGTTGCAGAAGCAAGAAAAAAATTATTTTGGCATATCTCGTGGCTTTGAAAATTCATGCTCATTAAGGCTCCTCTCAATTCCGTTTTCCACTACGGTATATAGTCGGAAATCGGTATGTGCCATATTTGGCACAGTATGCATGTGAGTGATGAAATGTGCAATATGATGCCATCTACGTTTTGTTGCATAGTGCAAATACAAACAAAAAGAAATCCTCTGAGATCATGCAGCACATCTCGTTTTTGCCAGATTTCAGTTGTGGTGGTAGATTTTGCGATGCTTCACGAAAATATCGAGTGTCAGCAGCAGTACTGGCAATTTCTTGCTACATTATTGGCGTGGGTGCCCGAAAAAATTATGTGAAGTCTAACCAGTGCACGGCGATATTTAGCTTTTACGATTTGTCGGCAACTGACGCTCACAACCACAAGTCAGCGGTTGGAAATTCGGGCAGGAATGTGCAGCAAGGCGGCACCATGCGAAGAGCCAAACGTGTAAGCGGCCATCTTGCACGTAGATGTCGGCAGTGAGATGCACTAACCAAAATGTTCAATTATGCCTGAACACAGGAAGCAATTGCTGTGCTTTATTCCACAACTCAAGCTAAAAAAGCCGCAATCAGTGAGATTTTGTTTTTCAGCCATGGCAGCAAGTTTGCTCGCCCACGTGCATAGTGTGCCATATTTGGCACAAACCTCTATCTTCATTAATACAGTCGCAATAAATCTCAAAATTTTTGTACATGTTATTCTTCATGTAGTTAATGATAAAAAATGATCAAATAATTTTTCAATTGATTTTTTCATAATTCATGCAATAGAGGGTTAAACTACTGCCGTTTGGTTTCGAGAACTACTACAGGCTCGACCATCTTGTGGCTATTACTTATGGAGAAAATATTTTTCAGAATAATTGCAAATGTACCAACTGTGCATTCTTCTGAAGAGCTATTAAGAAAGTTCAAAATAATTAAAACACAAGGCATATACGTGTACAGATCGCTCCGTGAATATCGAGTACAATGCGAGCACCAGGATTCTCTTTTCATGGGATTAGTAAAGTTGCGTCCGAAAGATGCATCATATAACATACGAACAGCCGAGACATGAAGTGTTCCGCATTGTCGAACTGGTTACGGTCGGCAAATGGCTCGTAATAAGCTTCCGCGTTTGTTAAATGATTACAACAATAAACAAATTGATATTCGCGATGTAAATTTGTCTGACTTGTATGATTTTTTCTTAACTTAAGCTCTTCGTCTAAAATTGTTTGCCTTTATATAAATGTACAAAAAAATACCACTAATCCAATACCATAGTAGTGATGAAGTGTTGTGATGGTGCATCACGCTGATGTGAACAGGATGTATAAAAATGCAGGACGTTCTGTAATGGGTAACCAAGAGTGGATGTATATTTCGGTGATTCGTCTAAACTCATATTTTGCTGAAAATGATTTATTACAAAGATTGTGTTAACAGTGTTCAGAACATGCTTGTAACTGGGCTGCTGTCTTTGTCTGTACTGGGGCGAAGACTCCCTCAAGTCATTCAAATGGCTTTTCCCTTCGCCTCCAATATCATGTATTGTGATGTATCAATAAAATCAAATCAAATCGACGGAGATGGGCCGTGTTGCGACTGGCGTGCTGCTGGAGCCGACCAGCAGGTAGCGTGGTGCTGAGCGAAGATGTCGAACCGCAGGGCCCATGGGTGTCCGGAGCAGAGAGCCGAGGCAGTGAGCGACTCGTGAGGAAGAAACTTAACAGAAGTTTATTTACATGATGAAAGATGACAGATTCGTGTTGAATCCGAGCTCGACGGCTCGTTAAATACACTTCATATTCCTTGTTAGCGAAATGCTTTCTTTAAAATATCCAATCACTGCACTTGTGACCATCTGAAGGGAACGTCCCTCCGACGCACAAGGTTACTGCCTCCAAGGGGGCGTCCACTTAATCTTCTCTTCATAACCGCTTCGAGAGAAGAGACAGAGAGGGGTTGCTGTCCTTTCTTGATTACTGTCAAGTTTTGACGAACTATGATGTCACTCCACACCTGCACACCACTCGTCGCAAACACAGGTTCCCCGAAAGAGATGTCAGCAGAAACATTCCCTTCGCGTGCGCATTCCACCATTGCATTCCTCATACTTGAAAGGCGAGGACCGCTGCTTTTCGGACATCGATGCGTCTTTGCACGTGCAGGTAGAAGCGCCTCGACAGGTGTAGGCGAGTGCAGGTATAAACGACAAACACGTTTTCCGCAGCGAGAGGGTGAGGGGGGGGCTGTCCCAGTGTCCAAGAAGCCTGAAAGACTTTTGGGGACGGTTGGCGCTAATCCTTGGAAACGCTTTGTAACGGCCGGCCCACACTTGATCTCTGCTTCAGCCATGTTCGTCCCTCCGCTCACGTGCGTTTACCCGCGGGTAGATCCTACGATACACAGATGAATGTTGTCGATGTGGACTTTATACGGAACATGGCGGTGACGCCAACGGCGAGAACCTATCGGCAGCGTTCATATAATTGCTATCGCAATAACATACGGTTGAAACAAAAACGACATTTTAGGTTTACTGGAATGCAGTGTTGTACACGTTCCTCTAATACAGTAACGAAAGCTCGTTCCTCGTTCCTTCCGAATTTTGGAACGAGTTTCCGTTATAAGTTCCCTAAATGCAAAAGGAACTCGTTACAGTTACATTTCGGAAAATTGGAACGCGTCGTTATGTTAATATTACATTTGACTTTTTAATAAACAGAGAGTGTCGGATAATCCTGGTGAAATAAAGTGAGCAATTTAAAGCTCACATCGAGCTACGTATATTATATGAATTTAACATCGCCGACAGCAGGTCATACGTAGGTAAAGGGAATCTAAATAAACGCTCCTAGACGATTTTTTTAGAGACCACCGGCCTTACTACAAACATGTCTAACTGCAACTTCCATGCTCGCCTATTTCAAGTCCAACACATGTGGCAATTTCCACGTCGGTCTTAAAAGGCGCAGTCAGGATACTGCGCTTCAGTTATTCAAATAGAAATATCCACCAATGCAGCAATATAATTCAATTTCTGGCAAAGGAAACCGCATCGAAATGGACAATACTTAGTAGTTTAATCAGTGCTGATTCAATTATTCAGAGCGAGTAGAAAATGTCCAGGATACACATTTGCAACTTAGTAAAGTCTCGTGTTCACATTCAACGAATATATTTCTCTATATTTCGTTATGTCATTTTTTTCCCTTTCTGCCCATTCTTTCTCTCTATTTTCTCTTTTTCAGGGATATATCTTTCTTTCCCTATCTCTGTCTGTATATAGTTCTCTCGCCTTTTACCCTTTTTTTTCGTTCTTCCCTTTCTTTCTATTCCTCTTTCTTTCCATCTCTATCTCTCTTTCTCGTTCTGTTTCTCTCTACCCGTTCTCCCCTCCTCGTTTTCCTCCTCAACTTCACTTCCCTTTCCCACCCCCCTTGATTTACTATATATAATATACAAGGCTATGCTACGCTCTTCTAGCGTGCGCGCATGTTGCAGAAAAACGCATAGCCAATAATTTCCTCAACAACCCACTTCATTATGATGGTCACTCAGGTAAGAAATGTATAGGAGCAAATGGAGAGTCGGCCATTATAGTATCTGCATTGGGTGCGGTGTTTATCCTTACTGCCGTTCTAGTGTATAATTGGTAATGGCCGATACTTGATGTACTCGCTCTAGAGATCAATGCAAAATTTTTGGTGTTACGTGTTCGTCATTGGGTCGCGATACGAGCAAAATGAACGCATTAGGTTTTTATCTGTATCGAAGTACTTCAAAGTGCCATCCCTATAGGATGAATGAATACCATGAACGAAAAAAGGAAAACTCGATCACCGAGTGGTTACGACGCTCGCCTTCGGATCGTGGATAAACGGTCTCGAATCTCGCGTCTTCGAAATTTTCTTTTCGTCAAGAATTTCTCTCTTTCTCTTTCTCTGTATCTCTCTGTTTCGCTCTCTCTCTGCACTTGTTCTCTGGCGCATTAGAGTTATTGCATCCCGCTCCGGACATATCAGTGCACTTATTTTGGGAGCGAAGCAAAACAGGAAGTGGACAAAAAGAGCATGTGCCGGTTCATGATGATGATGATTTTCTTTCTACGACACACGGCGAACCTCGAGCATAACACCTCTGCTGTAAAACATCTACTGTTCCTCCTGCACGTGGTCAGTCTCGGCGTCTTTCGCTTCCCTGCGCCCTCGGCGGGCGCCTTGAAGTGAAAATCCACGATGCATCATAGTCACGCGATAGGAGACTGGTACATTGTGCGTATCACGCGGTCGCCCATCCGGCCTGTTCTGCATGATGGGCTGTGTGCGTGCGCCTGTTCAATGCCATGGAACGTTAACAAAAGGAACGCCGTTCCCTCTACCGTTCCTTCGCACACGTAACGAGTTAGCGTTACAGTTCCATTGATCCTGAATGGAACCGTGGCGTTCCTTCGTTCCTCCAAACAGGAACTAGTTCCTGGAACGTCGTTCCTTGTAACGCCATTCTGTACAACACTTCTGGAGTGCTACTTTTTTGAGCTTGTCCGACGAAGCCCTAGCTATTCAAGTACGTTCAGATTACATTGACAGAATGAGTGTTTTTTCGTCATTTTTATTTCTTTGAAGTTAGGGGAAATCATTACACTGCTGTCGAAAAAAGAACAAATAGTGTTTCCTATTCTTTGCTTGGCTTAATTGACTGTTGGTTTCATCAGTTGTGCCTAACAAAGAAAACCCCCCCCTCAAACAATTGGCCTTCTTTCATTAAGATTACGAAAGACACTTGCGTTAGCCCAAAAGAAAAAAGCAACTGCAAAAACGTCTAATTTTGTCATTTCACTAATATGCCTCGCTTCTCTAAGCTTAGTTCGTTTCCTTTGCGTTGCTGAATTGCAGGGACCTGAGAAGATCGTAACGAAAACATGAGAACGGAGAAATAAGTTTCCACCATAATACGCGTACGAAAGAACGAAAGAGCCACGTTCACCATAACTTGATCCGGCGTTCTTTTACTAAGGATGTTTAAAAGAATAAAGTAATAATTAGAAATGTAGTGCTGGACGCTCTGATACGCTTGGAGTGTTTAAACATACACTAAAAAGTCATAAAATGAAGAGAAAAAGAAACGGCTGCTCATTGTTACAGCGAGAAACCAAAACCGAAACGAAGCCTATTTTGTTTTGTTTCGGCGGCGACATCTTGTGGGATGTCGTGGAACTAAGCCATGGGCTGAAGAAAAAAAATACTGCAGCTCCGATTCCAGGAATCGAACGAACGAGAGGGATTAGCTCACGCGGCAACGTATGACGCCTTGACGCCGGTGATAAGCAAGGGTTTATCAATATACCACAAGCATATGCAGGACCGCGTTTCAAAAAACGCGTTAGGGTAGGTACTCACTAGCGGCAAAAACGTGAGCGAAACGCCGCGTGCGGCAAGTGTGCTCGCGGCAGGCGCGTGCGTTCGTGCTTCCATTCGCATTTTATGCTACAAGGCAGTGATACTTGGAGTCGCGAGTTGTATAAGGGTACGTACTCACTAGCGGCAAAAACGCGAGCGACACGCCGCGTGCGGCAAGCGCGCTCGCGGCAGGCGCGTGCGTTCCCGTTCCCATTCGCGTTGTACGCGGCGCAGCAGCATTTCTTGAAGTCTTATACAACTCGAGACTCCAAGTATCACTGCCTTGTAGCGTAAAACGCGAATGGAAACACGAACGCACGCGCCTGCCGCGAGCGCGCTTGCCGCACGCGGCGTGTCGCACGCGTTTTTGCCGCTAGTGAGTACCTACCCTAAGACTTCAAGAATTGCTGCCGCGCGGCGTAAAACGTGAATGGGAACAGAAACGCACGCGCCTGCCGCTAGCACGCTTGCCGCACGCGTCGTGTCGCGCGCGTTTTTGCCGCTAGTGAGTACCTACCCTTAGGGTACGTATTCACTAGCGGCAAAAACGCGCGCGACACGCCGCGTGCGACAAGTGCGCTCGCGGCAGCCGCGTGCGTTCCCGTTCGCATTCACGTTTTACGCAGCGCGGCAGCGATTCTTCAGGGGTTATACAACTCGAGACTCCAGGTATCACTGCCTTGTACCGTAAAACGCGAATGGAAAGACGAACGCACGCGCCTGCCGCGAGCACGCTTCCCGCACGCGCCTGCCGCGAGCACGCTTGCCGCACGCGACGTGTCGCTCGCGTTTTTGCCGCTAGTGAGTACCTACGCTTAGGGAACAATGTTGCGCCATTTTCAGCAAGAATGGTTTCAATCGAAAGCTGATAGTCAGGACTACATGTGATTGACTGACCATTAATATAACTTGCTCAGTTTTACCGCAGTGAGTGTTTTTGTCTCGAAAAACAGGCCATAATTTCCGCCGTTTCCATAGACTGCCATTGTACGATCTTTAAGTCTTCCGGAAACAAAATTTGAGCTTACTACAACTTGATCGTTGCATTCTTCTCGTGCGTTTCGGTTCCCAGAAGCGCTCTGTAGCCTGCGTTTTTCACCATTCGCCCTCTACGCTTATTATTTTCGCCCTCTGCGCTGCGGAAAGAAGGACATACCTACTAGCCGGAAGCATAAGGTTGAGCAGCGGCATGCGCACGATGGCATGCCGGAACCAGAGGCAAAGGCGGTACGTCACACAGACTGTCTGTGGTGCATAAGAGTGCGCATTGTGCTGGCTCGCAGCCACGGCCAGCATAGCTTCCCGAGCCGCGTGCATACCTGCGACGTCGAGAATCATAATGTCATGCGGTTGTGATGTCTAACAAAGGAAAATCAAGCATTCATTGCGCCAACCTGTGCCCCAGAAATAAAGTGACATTCACAATTGCGGCGAGGACATAGACGATAATCTGATCGTCAGTGAAAAAGCCGGTAGATCCCACGCACTGTGGGAATCGATGTAATGCGAAGAAGCCAGGAAGGAGCAAATCATGCTTTACATAATTCGCATGTCATGTTTTACATGTTAAAGGGACCCTGCAACACTTTTCCAAGTAGCCATGGAATGGATTCAATAAAGGAGCTTATTGCCTCACGAATTCATTGCCGCAAAAATTTTTGGAATCCGTCCAGTACGAGTGGAGTTACAAAGATTTCTCGCACGCTGCAATGGCATTCTCTCTTCTCTCATCCCGTCGAAAGCGCTGGAAGCTAAGCAGGGATGGATGGCACGGGGAAAGAAAATACGTCACGCGCACCTCGTGATCTTGAGCGCTTTTTCTCTTTCTTTTTTTTGTTCGAATACGCGAATTTTCATTGCGATCGCGCGCGCACGCGGGGACAAGTCGCGGTCTCCCGCTGCGGCATCTGTAACTACCGAGCGCGCCATACTCAAATCAGCCAATGGCTGATACAAAAAAAATCTCTCGTCGGTGACGAGTGATTTTTGGGTCGAGAGAAGAGAAAGCAAATTTCTGGCTGACTTTGAGAATTTATTGTGAATTCCACGCCGCGTGCTGCGCTATAATATTTGGCTCGCGTGTTCTCGAGAGCCTGGACTACCGATCGGCAGCGTTTTCTGAGCATGCTCAAAAAGTGTTGCAGGGCCCCTTTAAGACCTGTCATTTGTGTTCGTCATACAGTCACGTCGCGATATACCAATTTTGCTGTATGTCAAGCTAGCGAACTGGACGCAAGCGCACCATGAGTGTGGCATGTAAATGGCATTGTAGATGACATGCATGCCAAGAATTTCATGTTACCACCTGCCACTTATGTTCGTTATACAGTCAAGTCACTCAATACCAAATTTGGTGCATATCAAGCTAACGAAACGGCCGCGAGCACGCCATGAGCGTGGCATGCAAGTCATGTCGCACATGACAAGTCATGATTTCCATATTACCACTTGTCATTTATGTTCGTCATACATCATGTCACTCAATACCAAATTTGGTGTATATCAAGCTAACGAAACGGCTGCGAGCGTGCCATGAGCGTGGAATTCAAGTCATGTCGCTCATGAAGTCATGATTTCCATATTACCACTTCTCATTTATGTTCGCCATACAGTCATGTCACTCAATACCAAATTTGGTGTATATCAAGCTAACGAAACGGCCGCGAGCACGCCCTGAGCGTGGTATGCAAGTCATGTCGCACATGACAAGTCATGATTTCCATATTACCACTTGTCATCTATGTTCGTCAAGCACATCATGTCACTCAATACCTAAATTTGGTGTATATCAAGCTAACGAAACGGCTGTGAGCGTGCCATGAGCGTGGAATTCAAGTCATGTCGCTCATGAAGTCATGATTTCCATATTACCACTTCTCATTTATGTTCGCCATACAGTCATGTCACTCAATAACAAATTTGGTGTATATCAAGCTAACGAAACGGCCTCGAGCGCGCCATGAGCGTGGAATGCAAGTGATGTCGCTCATGACATATCATGATTTCCATATTACGGCTTGTGATTTATGTTCGTCATACAGTCATGTCACTCAATACCAAATCTGGTGTACATCAAGCTAACGAAACGGTCGCGAGGACGCCATGAGCGTGGCATTCAAGTCATGTCGCACATGACAAGTCATGATTTCCATATTACCACTTGTCATTTACATTCGTCATAGAGTCATGTCACTCAATACCAAATTTCGTGTGTATTGTCACGCGCGTTTTGTATTATACTTGTGCTGTATTCGGTTTACGCCCACAAAGACTGTAAGCAATGCTCAGCGCAAACCGCGCCTCATTTTTCTAGAAGCTTCGCGTTTATTGTAGATCGTTGTGTTAAGATTGCGCGCAAGACGCGAACACGCGAGCTTATTCCAGAGCTTTCGCGACAACCAGCGATAAGACTGGAATATTCGATGACACGCGTATAAATGCCGACGCGCTTCACCGCTTGTCAGTTGCTCGACGGCCGACGCTCCGTTCGCCGCTATCTTGCCAGTGTGTATCGTTGTAATCTGACTTTACGTTTCACGGCCACAAGTTCGGCCCAAATAAACAGTTTCTTCTTTGACACGCCGACTGTTGCCTTCGTCGACGTCACGACCACGTGACATCTGGTGGAGGTGCTTCACGGCCCATGTACCGAACGCCCCCCCTCAAGCCGTGAACCCAGCCCACGTCGCGAAGAAGACACCGACACCATCAGCGACAGTCGAGCCAGCCGCAGGCTGAAAGGACTCCCCCCGCAGCACGGACTCCTACCGGACAAGTCAAAAGCCACGGTGACGAAGACGACAGGGACAATGACAGCCGCTGTGCCCCCCAGCAACGATCGTGACCCAGCCACCGAGAGAACCACCGACTTTCCATGGATCGCCAAGTGAGGACCCTGACACCTGGCTAGAGACGTACGAACGCGTCTCGACTATGAACAACTGGGTCTCGGACGAAAAACTACGACGCGCCTACTTCTACCTCGAAGACGCCGCGAGGACGTGGTTCGAGAACCGGGAGTCCACACTTCGAACATGGGACCTGTTTCGCGGCGCTTTCTTGGAGACGTTCGCGAGCGTCGTCCGAAAGGAAAGGGCCGCCGCCTTACTGGACATACGAGTGCAGCTCCCGATTGAGAGCGTCACCATCTTTACGGAGGAGTTGACGCGGCTTTTCCGGCACGCCGACGTTGAAATGCCCGAGGAAAAAAAGGTTCGGTTCCTCATGAGAGGAGTAAAGGAAGAATCTTGAGTGACCAAGATTTTGAAGTCGGAGTAGCGCCGTGTCCTCGTGCCTTCTCTCTCGTGTTCGTGTCTCCTTGCGCTGAAACATAAGAAATGCAGTACCAACTAGCCCACCAGTCGGTTTTATTGAGCTTCGTTTCTAGTTCTTCGGGCTCTTTTAACTGTGTCAATGTTGACCCAAGCATCCTCATCTCCCTTGCGGCCGCCACTATCTGCCGCTCCCGTTCGCTATCCTTCTGTAACCGCCACGGTCTACTCTCGCGTGAAGTGCTCACGCTTTTCGGCGGATTCATGCCTTCGTTTGGCCATGGGAGAAGAGTGACCAAGATTTTGAAGTCGGAGTAGCGCCGTGTCCTCGTGCCTTCTCTCTCGTGTTCGTGTCTCCTTGCGCTGGAACATAAGAAATGCAGTACCAACTAGCCCATCAGTCGGTTTTATTAAAGGAAGAACTTTTCGCCGGACTTGTGCGCAACCCTCCGAAGACGGTCTCGGAATTCGTTTCAGAGGCCACTACCATTGAGAAAGCGCTAGAACTCCGCAACAGGCAATACAACCGCCGCCTGCCTACGACGAGCTACGCGGATGTTCAAGAGCTGGGGACCAACGACCTCCGCGAGACCATCAGAGCGGTCGTGCGGGAGGAGCTGCGGAAGATGTTCCCCAGATCGCAACCTCAGGTGGATTCGATAGCCGAGATAGTTCGTGAAGAACTCCAGCAGTCGCTCGGCACACCTGAGCCACCACAGTCACAGCCGCAGGCCCTGAGCTACGCTGCTGCAGCCCGACGCAGTGCACCCCCTCCACGCCCCCGTCAGGACGCCGCACAGCCGCACTATCGTAGCCAGACGCCGCCGCCGCCACCACCGCCGCCATCTCGCCCGCCTGCCGGCCAGCGGTACACGCCGAGGAAGACCCACATCTGGCGAGCCCCCGACCACCGTCCACTCTGCTACCATTGCGGAGAAGCCGGCCACACGTACCGCCGATGCCAGTACCGACAGATGGGGCTACGGGGATTCGCCGTCAACACGCCGCGTCCGCAGCCAGGCGAACGGCCTCGCGACATCGAAGACTACCTCACTGGAACACAGTGGCAAGAACGACGACCTTCCCGCTCGCCGTCGCCCAGCCGCTACATGTCACCGCACCGCCGGCAGTACAATGGCCCAAACCGGGGCCGGTCGCCTAGCCCGTATCCGGGAAACTGAAGGCAGCAACCGATGGAGGTGCGGTTGCTGTACGACGAAATGCCGAAGATCCTCCGCGGCCGCCGATGACGACAACGCGAGGAAACCAGGAGAATACGACGCGAAGCAGACGAAGCCCTGCCGACGAAACGTCGCGGACCGACGAAGACGTGACGACACAACAAGGAACCAGCGCAACAAATCGACGTAGCCGTGATCCGACGCCGCGACCCAACCGCAACGGACGACGACGAACCAGCGACCTCGACGTAATATTCGACGGTCACAACGTCACCGCTCTCGTCGACACTGGAGCCGACTATTCCGTCGTCAGTGGGCCTTTTGCGACGCAGTTGAAGAAAGTGAAGACTGCTTGGCAAGGCCCTGAAATCCGTACCGCTGGGGGTCATCTAAAAACGCCAGCCGGTGTTTGCACAGCAAGAGTCACCATCAATAACCGGACCTATCCAGCCAGCTTTCTAATTCTACAGCACTGCTCCAGGGACGTAATACTTGGGATGGACTTCCTAAGTAAACACGGCGCCGTCATCGACCTAAGGTCTGAGTCGATAACACTAACCTCAGAAAAAGCGCTGCCTACCCAGACGACGCCAGGGAGCCATGCACTGAACGTGATAGAAGAGCACGTCACCGTTCCGCCTCTCTCCAGCGTCATCATTTTCGTCGGCACCGAAAACCCCGCAGACTTCGAAGGCGTCATCGAGGGTGATCAGCACCTGCTTGTAAACCGTCAGATTTGCGTGGCACGAGGCATCGCCGAGTTGCGTGAAGGGAAAGCCACAGTGATGCTTACGAACTTCAGCAACGAATACAAGCACGTGAGCAAAGGCACGACGGTCGCCTACGTCGAAGACATTGTGGAAACCAGCGACGCCCTCGCCCTCGCCGAATTTACCGAACATGCTCCGACGAACCAAGCTCATCAACTAACTTTCGACGTCAATCCGAGCCTTCCGACGCATAAACAAGAACAGCTCAAAACCCTGCTCCTGCAATACAAGGATTGCTTTTCGTCGTCGTCCAGAGTTCGGCAGACACCAGTCGCACAACACCGCATCATAACAGAGGAAAGTTCCAGGCCACTAAGTCAGAGCCCGTACAGAGTTTCAACGAGGGAACGCGAGGCAATAAAGAAACAAGTCGACGAAATGATACGCGACGACATCATCCAGCCTTCAAAGAGTCCGTGGGCGTCACCCGTGGTGTTAGTGAAGAAAAAGGACGGAACCCTACGCTTCTGCGTCGATTATCCCCGTCTGAAAAAAATAACGAAGAAGGACGTGTACCCTCTCCCACGGATAGACGACACCCTCGATCGGCTCCACAACGCGAGGTACTTTTCGTCGATGGACCTCAAGACCGGCTATTGGCAAATTGAAGTCGACCAGAGAGACCGAGAAAAGACCGCGTTTATAACAGCAGACGGCCTCTTCGAGTTCAAGGTCATGCCCTTTGGTCTTTGCTCAGCGCCTGCGACTTTCCAACGGGTTATGGACACAGTACTGGCAGGATTGAAGTGGCAGACTTGCCTGGTGTGCCTGGACGACGTCATTGTGTTTGCTTCAAACTTCGACGAACACCTCCGGCGACTTGACGCAGTACTTCAAGCAATCAAGACCTCCGGCCTCACCTTGAAGCCTGAAAAGTGCCGCTTCGCATACGAGGAGCTCTTGTTCTTGGGTCACGTGATCGGCAAGTCCGGAGTACGCCCCGATCCTCAAAAGACAGCCGCCATCGCTACATTCCCGCCACCCGCCGACAAGAAGGCCGTTCGTCGATTTCTGGGCCTGTGCGCCTTATACAGGCGGTTCGCCAAAAATTTTGCCCGCCTCGCCGAGCCACTCACTAACCTTACCAGAACCGACGTCGAGTTCAAGTGGGAAACACCGGAAGAGGAAGCATTTGCAGAACTAAGACGACGCCTGCAAATGCCTCCGTTACTTGCGCATTTCGACGAACACGGCGAAACAGAAGTGCACACCGACGCAAGCAGCGTGGGACTCGGCGCCGTCCTTGTGCAGAAGACGGACGGACTGCAAAGGGTTATCAGTTATGCTAGCCGGTCGCTATCCAAGGCAGAGGCCAACTATTCAACAACAGAAAAAGAGTGCCTCGCCATCATCTGGGCTACGTCGAAGTTTCGCCGCTACCTCTACGGCAGGCCCTTCAAAATGGTGAGCGACCACCACGCCTTGTGTTGGCTAGCTAACTTGAAAGACCCTTCCGGTCGTCTCGCAAGATGGAGTCTCAGACTTCAAGAATTCGACGTTACCGTCGTTTACAAGTCCGGACGAAAGCATTCTGACGCCGACTGCTTGTCTCGCGCCCCCCGTCGACCCGCCGCCACAGGACGACCTTAATGATGACTGCTTCTTGGGAACCATAAGCGCCGATGACTTCGCTGAACGACAACGAGCCGATCCGGAACTCAAGGGCCTTATAGAATACCTCGAGGGCAAGGCCACCATGGCTTCAAAGGTATTCAGACGAGGACTGAAGTCGTTTTTCTTGCGCAACGACATTCTCCTAAAGAAAAACTTCTCGCCACTTCGGGCCGACTCCCTCCTCGTAGTACCTTCAGCGTTACGTCCCGAAGTTCTGGACGCTCTTCATGACGACCCGACGGCTGGACATCTTGGATTTTCCCGTACGCTCGCGAGGATACAAGAAAAGTACTACTGGCCTCGCCTCACTGCCGACGTCACCCACTACGTGAAGACCTGCCGAGATTGTCAACGACGGAAGACACCACCCACGAGGCCAGCCGGACTTCTGCAACCCATGGAGCCACCTCGCCGACCGTTCCAGCCAATCGGCATGGACTTACCGGGGCCGTTCCCGACGTCGAATTCCGGAGGATCGTCGTAGCAACGGACTACCTCACCCGCTACGCCGAGACAAGGGCGCTGCCCAAGGGCAGTGCAGCCGAGGTAGCAAAGTTCTTCGTCGAGAACATCGTACTGCGTCAGGGCGCCCCAGAGGTCCTCATTACCGACAGAGGTACGGCCTTTACAGCGGACCTAACGCAGGCGATCCTGAGGTACAGCCAAACAAGTCACCGCCTACCACCCGCAGACCAATGGCCTCACCGAGCGTCTAAATAAGACCATCGCCGATATGCTGGCCATGTACGTCGACGTCGAGCACAAGACGTGGGATGCCATCCTTCCGTATGTAACCTTTGCATACAACACGGCGGTACAAGAAACGACGCAGATGACGCCGTATGGATTGGTCTACGGAAGGACCCCGGCAACGACGCTCGACGCTATGTTGCCCAATGTCTGCGACGAGGAAAACGTCGACGTCACCGTGTACCTTCAGCGCGCCGAAGAAGCCAGACAACTCGCCCGTATGCGCATCCAGACCCAGCAAAATACCGACAGCCGTCGCTACAACCTTCGAAGACGCCACATGGAATACCAACCCGGTGACCGTGTATGGGTGTGGACGCCACTTGTAGTCATATTTGTAGCGCAATAAACCCAGACGAAGACAAAAAATACAGAACACATACACAGGACGGGCGCTAGTTCGCCGACGGGGACTTAGCGAGAAGCTTCTTCGACGATACTTCGGACCCTACAGGGTACTTCGACGTCTCGGCGCACTCGACTATGAGGTTATCCCTGACGGCATCACGAACTCTCAGCGGCGCCGTGCGCGACCTGAAGTCGTCCATGTCGTGCGCCTCAAGCCGTATTACGCGCGTTAGTGAACCTGAAGACTAATTTTTGCTTTATTATTGTACTTTCGTGCTTGTGCTTATTGTTTATTGTACTTTCTTGCTTTATTATTGTTATTTATTGTTGCATGAATCCCCGCCCCCGTGTTCTGTTTTAAGCATCGGGACGATGCTTTTTCAGAGGGGGGGCATTGTCACGCGCGTTTTGTATTATACTTGTGCTGTATTCGGTTTACGCCCACAAAGACTGTAAGCAATGCTCAGCGCAAACCGCGCCTCATTTTTCTAGAAGCTTCGCGTTTATTGTAGATCGTTGTGTTAAGACTGCGCGCAAGACGCGAACACGCGAGCTTATTCCAGAGCTTTCGCGACAACCAGCGATAAGACTGGAATATTCGATGACACGCGTATAAATGCCGACGCGCTTCACCGCTTGTCAGTTGCTCGACGGCCGACGCTCCGTTCGCCGCTATCTTGCCAGTGTGTATCGTTGTAATCTGACTTTACGTTTCACGGCCACAAGTTCGGCCCAAATAAACAGTTTCTTCTTTGACACGCCGACTGTTGCCTCCGTCGACGTCACGACCACGTGACAATATCAAGCTAACGAAACGGCCGCGAGCGCGCCATGAGCGTGGAATGAAAGTCATGTCGCTCATGACATGTCATGATTTCCATATTACAACTCGTCATTTATGTTCATCATACAGTCATGCCACTCAATACCAAACTTGGTGTATCTCAATATAACGAAGCGGCCGCGAGCACGCCATGAGCGTGGCATGCAAGTCATGTCGCACATGACAAGTCATGATTTCCATATTACCACTTGTCATTTATGTTCGTCATACAGTCATGTCACTCAATACTTGGTGTATATCAAGCTAACGAAACGGCCGCGAGCGCGCTATGAGCGTGGAATGCAAGTCATGTAGCTCATGAAGTCATGATTTTCATATTGCCACATGTCATTTATGTTCGTCCTACAGTCATGTCACTCAATCCCAAATTTAGTGTATGTCAAGCTAACGAAACGGCCGCGAGCGCGCCATGAGCGTGGCATGTAAATCATACTTTCATGACAAGTTAGTCATGATTTTCATGATATGACCAGCCATTTATGTTCATCATACAGTCATGTTATGCCATACCAAATTTGGTATAAATCCCATTAACGATACGGCCGGGAGAGCACAAAGTCGTAGGCGGCTAGATAGATAGATAGATAGATAGATAGATAGATAGATAGATAGATAGATAGATAGATAGATAGATAGATAGATAGATAGATAGATAGATAGATAGATAGATAGATAGATAGATACAGACGCTTAAAGTCGCCGAAGTTCGCTAAGAAATGCCTCGCATTTAAAAACGTAAGCTTTATGCCCGCTTGATCGAGTATTGCAGCAAGTGTGCTTGCGTTTGTTCCAGAATAACCAAACCGATCACGTCGCGTGCCATCTCATGAAAATTCTTTAAAAAGAATGTGAACTTGTCATTTCAGTGGTATAGCGCCAATTATTAGAAAGCGCCAATTAGCCGAAGAATCTCCATGTATTCTCTCGTCTTCTGCAACGAGCGATGGAAACCAATGTTACTAGAATAAATTCACTTACGAAGCTCCGTATCTCCGCCAGCGGAGGAGAGTGCTCTGAACAGCGGTCGCGAACACTTCCGGCGCTGCGGTGAAATATTGAGCTGCTCTGGTCGGGTCGTCTTCTACGGCGGAGTAACCGTACGCGCATACTGGCGGAAAGCATGCCGCGGCGGCGACCCGCCCGAAGACGCCTACACGCGGCAAGCAGCGGCAATAAGCTGCCATGCACATTGCAATGTGGATGCGTGCACATGGCAATCTGCACGCTGTGCACGTTGCCGAAGCGACAGTCACGAGACAAGAGTGGACATGTCGAAATGCGCGCATAGAATTAATACGTGAAAATCTGGTCCGAAAGAGCGCCGACCATAAGAACACCGCCATTACCCAACCATGGTCATTGTTGAATTTGCGTTTATTTACAGATATCCGCCCAGTTAAGTAAGATTTATTTATGAACTGTTTAGAGACTACCGCAAGCGCGTATGTTTGTATTGAAAAGCTGGAAAAAGTCGCGTGTCTACGCAGTTCCACTTGGAAGAATTCATCTAGCATGTCTGTGCTCCAAGATATTCCGCTGCAAACTTTTAATTGCGGTTCGCGTGCAATTAATGACGCACTTAAACACTTCAGAAAATATTCACAACGCAGAGATAGGTCGGTAGATTGTCATTTCTATTCGATTAGCACCGTTGAAGATTGGAGACGCTATTTTTAGGTCATCGCGAAACTCGCCAGTTGTAAGCATTAAGTTATTAAGATAAGAAAAAGCGTCACATGTAAGGCCGCAACACGTGTCGAGAAAAGTCATCATGTCCTGCAGACACATACTTTGTCATCGTGTTGATCACATTTCCTATTTCCGGAGAGAAAGTGGGCTAAAAAAACAGCACACTGCGATACAAAAGTAATAGTGTCATTAAATATTAAATGCTTTGCCTGTTTCAGGTACACCAATCAGCGGCTTGCCAATATATCATACAGTCTCTGTTAAACACACCGAATAAGTGAAACTCCGAGAATTTTCAATTCGGAGTGCTAATTTGGTTCATGATATAGGCAGACACGATCAACACGGCACACAAGAAAAGAAGCAGTCAGAGCAACGCGCTGCCAGCAACTGGCGTCGTTTATTCATGAAAACATGTATATATAACGTCGCTATACCGGATATAGCAAACGAGTCAATATCGAAAGATAAGACACACGAGCGCTCAGCGCAATCATTTCATGTGTCGTTCGAAAAAGGCTACTTCAGCCTTCTGCGATTAAAGGGACCGACAACGAATCTTTCTTCAACGCAAGGGAAAGCTTACCGGTCAGAGTGTCTCATGACGGAGTATTATTGAGAACTAACAGACAATGATGCCGAGGAAGGTATAGAGGATGTTATTAGAACAATTGAACTGTAATTGTGAAGAAAGAAAATTGGGGGACCCTAAAGCTTCGCCTTTAAGAGTTGAACGCGATAGCGGTATCCCGTCCCTACTGCGTACTTCAATCACTTAGTGCATACTATGTAATGGGTAGTGTGCTTTAAACCAGGAGAAATTATGCGCGGCAAATGTGGGAAATGTTTTGCTATGCACCCACTACGTGGTGTTAAGGGAATACGCGCAGTAAGGTGTGTGCCGTTTGTAATGGGTGGCTGGCTTTAAGCTATGGAATCGTTATGATAGTCATATTCTGACGCCCGATGGCAATGTACGCTTGTACCACGCAATATTCCAGGGATATTACATGTTATATTGCGACGCCTATATGAAGGACGCTTGCGTTTGCGAAGCATGGAAGTTATTTTCACTGCATTTCCAAGCAGAGGAAGTTATTTTCACGGTATATCCAAGCAGAGGCATGGCTGTGTGGTAGAACACCTGCTTGCCACGCAGACAACCCGGGTTCGATCCTCACTCGGACCCGAAAATTTTATTATTTATTTTATTTGCATCTTTCTCGATTTTTCGGTCACGGACAAGATGATGATTTTTCGGTCACGAACAAGATCATGATTTTTCGCTCACAACCAACGACGCCGACGCCGGCATTTCTGCGAAACAAGCTCTTTAACGCTGTCGCGTTAAAAAGTGAACGAAAAGTAATGCACACGGGTTCTTAGGTGGGCTAGTTGATTCAGTAGGGTTGAGAGCTGGGCTAGTTGGTGAGATATCATTTTAACATATGGTGTAGTAGCGCAAATTCGACGGGGACACAGAGGACAAGAAAAACACGACACTCGCTACACTCGCAACTAATTTTATTTCAGAAGCAGCACTTCATATATAACCCAAATCCCTAGCGACACAGAAAAGAACTACGAACATAGAATCATTGCCAAAAAAAACCTTTTTTCAAGTGATAGTGTACACGGTAGATAAGCTTATACACCTTTAGATGATATAACAAAGACCGCGCTGGGTATCATTAAGAACATTGGCGTGGATATACACGTGCCTGAAACAGAATTTTAAACAAAAAGAAAGGAAAGACGACCCATGTACACACGAACATCAAGCGATAGCATACGTCAGTTATGCTTAGACACTTTTGGATGAAACAAGAAATAACAGCGCTGGGTATTATCAGACAAAAAAATGTTTGGCGGGAATTTACACGTGCCTAAATCAGAATTTGAAACAACATGAAAGACAATGTGACACGTGAAAACACTAACGTCAATTAAAGCCCTTCGAGGAAGCTGGCTTCTCGGTTACTTAACGACACTGATGACTGCCTAATGCAGCCATATTTTCTTTTATTTATGTGGAAGGCTTCGACAATTTCTCTAGTTAGTTGGTTCCCAGTTGTATCACCGAACAGTGGCGAGCAGCCACACTGAGAGCAGTGCGCCTTTATGTGAGAATGAATGTTGGTTGCCAATGATCGCTTATGTTCTACAAGTCGGATCTTTAAATAACGACCCGTCTGGCCTATGTATATCTTGCCACATGATAGCGGCAAGCAATACACGACCGCTAGGATACATTTAACAAACTTTGTAGTGTGATTTATCGTAGAGCTACCGGCATTAGTTTTTGCTGCTATGGAAACTTTCCGGTCTAGTTTGGAACATATTTTATTAAGCTTGTTTGGTGCCGAAAAAACAACTTCTAGGCCATATCGATTACCTACGTTTTTTAGGTAATGGGCAATCTTGTGCGCATAAGGAACTGACACTATCTTCTTTCTGTTTTCATTATTTATTTTTTTCTGAAAATTGTCGCGTACGTGACCAATCAATTTGTTGGCTGATCTACGCAATACGTGTTTTCGTAACGAGCATTTTGCACTAAAAGTGTTTCGGTTTGTAGATGACTTTCTGGTTTTCATTAAATCACATGGTCGAGATAACACAGTCGCAGAAGTTTTGAAAGTCTTTAGGAACAACAGTCAAGGGCTTGAATTTACCTTTGAATTACCATACAATGACAAACTCCAGTTTTTGGATGTTGAGTTAGAGGCCGCAGCGGAGCATGTATGCTGGTCATACAATCCGCGAACGGAAAAACCCCTTCTTAGCTACCGTTCGGCACACTCCAAAACCGTAAAGAGTGGCATAGCATTTTCATGTTTGAGAGCAGCCCTAACAAAGTCATGTCCAGAAAAAATTAGCAATAGCTTCTACCAACAAATCATCAGGCTAAAAAATGCTGGTTACGAAGAACACGCTGACAAACTTCAGCCACGAATATAGGCACATCAACATTAGTACGACGGTCGCCTTCATCGAGAAATTCGTGGACACCAGCAATGCATGAATCTTAAACGGCGCGACAACTCAGACGAAAAAATACGATATAAACACACGAACACAAGCGCCGACTCACAACTGAAGTTTATTCAATAGCACACACCATATATATATATATACACACGTGGCTACACACAACGAAAAGAACAAACAAAAAAAACCAAAGCATGTTACCCATGCTTTGGTTTTTTTTGTTTGTTCTTTTCGTTGTGTGCAGCCACGTGTGTATATATATATGGTGTGTGCTATTGAATAAACTTCAGTTGTGAGTCGGCGCTTGTGTTCGTGTGTTTATATCGTATTTTTTCGTCTGAGTTGTCGCGCCGTTTAAGATTCATGCATCCGTACCAACTCGCCCAGCTGTCAGTGCTACTGGACACCAGCAATGATTTCGCCCTCTCTGATACTGCCGAACATTCTTCAACGAATCGAGGTCCCGAAACAGATTTCGACGTCAACCCCAGCTTCCCAAAGCAAAAGCAAGACCAGCTTAAAAATCTGCTCTTGCAATTCAAGGACTGCTTCTCATCGTCGTCAAGAATTCGGCAGACCCCAGTCGCCAAACATCGTATCATAACCGAAGAAAGTGCCCGACCAGTCCGTCAGAGCCCGTATCGAATTTCGACGCAAGAACTCGAAGCCGTAAAGAAGCAAGTCGACGAAATGCTACGCGACGACATAATCCAGCCGTCCAATCCAGCCGTCCAATCCAGCCGACATAATCCAGCCGATTTTGGGATACAGCCACACAAGCCACCGCCGGACCACCGCGTACCACACCACACACCAACGGCCTGACTGAGCGCCTAAGTAAGAGCATCGCCGACATGCTGGCTATGTACGTCGACGTTGAACACAAGGCGTGGGACGCCATCCTTCCGTACGTGACCTTCGCGCACAACACAGCAGTACAAGAAACGACGCAGATGACGCCATACAAGTTGGTATACGGACGGTGCCCGGCAACGACGCTCGACGCCATGTTACCAAACGTCACCGACGAGGAAAACACCGACGTGACCGCCTAGCTACAGCGCGCCGAAGAAGCACGACAGCTCGCCTGCCTACGGATCAAGAATCAGCAGACGACTGACAGCCGCCGCAACAATTTTCGACGCCGCTTCGTGGAATATCAGCCCGGCGACCGCGTTTGGGTGTGGACGCCGATACGTTGACAGGGACTTAGTGAAAAACTTCTTGGGCGATACTTCGGGCCATACAAGGTGCTTCGATGTGTCGGTGCTCTGGACTACGAGGTCGTCCCGGACGGCATTACGAACTCTCAACATCGCCGTTCGCGACCTGAAGTCGTTCATGTCGTGCGCCTCAAGCCGTTTTACGCGCGTTAGCGAACCTGAGGACTGCACTTATTGCTTTATTATAGTACTTTTTTTCTTTATTGTTGTGACTTATTGTTGCATGTATTTATCCCCCCTTGTTCTTTTTAAGCATCGGGACGATGCTTTTTCAGAGGGGGGGCATTGCCACGCGCCTTTCTTATTTTCATTTTTTCTGTACTCGGTTTTCGCCCACAAAGACTGTCCGAATGCTCAGCGCAAACCGCGCCTCATTGTTCTAGAAGCTTCACGATTATTGTAGATAGTTGTTTCAAGATTGCGCGCAAGACGCGAACACTCGAGCCTATTCCAGAGCTTGCGCGACAACCAGTGATAAGGCTAGAATGTTCGACGCATGATGTATAAAAGCCGGTGCGTTCCAGCGATGACCAGATTATCGACGGCTGACGTTCTGTTCGCCGCTTTCAATGCCAATGTGTATTGTTGTAGCCTGACTGTCAGTTTCTTGGCCACAAGTTCGGCCAAATAAAAAGTTCCGTCATTTTCACGCCGACTGTTGCCTTCGTCGACGTCAGGACCACGTGAAAGTACGACGAACATAAATGACTAATCATATTATGAAAATCATGCCTTACTTGTCATGAAAAGTATGGTTTACACGCCATGGCCGTGGTTCTCCTGCGGCCGTTTCGATATCAAAAATTGGTTTGATGAGATATTTCTGCATGGCCAACATAAGTGACAGATGCTGATATCAAAATCATGACGTGCATGTCATGTACAACATGATCTACATGCCAAGCTGATCGTGTGCTGACGGCCGCTTCGCTTGCGTGATGTACAGCCGTCAGCAAGCTTAATACGAACGCTCCGACGCGTGGTCTGGACTACTTCGGCTGATGCCTTCCACGAAGCGCTCGGCACTGTTGCCGAGATAATACCTCTGGAAGCTTGGATAGTATGTCGGCATGCATGGGTAACATCTCGGCAACAGAACCCAATGCTACGCGGCGCTAGCGTCAGTCAAACTGTTTCAGGACACGCGTCGGAGCGTTCGTGTTAAGCTTGCTGATGACTGTACACTAAATTTGGTATTGCGTGACGTGACTGTATGACGAACATAAATGACAAGCGGTAATATGGAAATCATGACATGTCTATGCAACATAACTTGCATGCCACGCTCATGGTACGCTCGCGGCCGTTTCGCTAGCTTGACATACACCAAAATTAGTGTTGCGTGACGTAACTGTACGACGAACATAAGTTACAGGTGGTAATATGGAAATCATGGCATTTCATCTGCAACATGGCTGGCATATGCCACACACAAGAAACAGTCGCGTCCCTTTCGGTAGCTTGATATACACCAAAACTGGCATTGCCCCACGTGACTGTATGACGAGCATAAATGACAGGTTGTAACATGCAAATCATTACGTGCATGTTATGTAAAGCATGATTCGCTCCTTGCTGGCTGCTTCGCATTACATCGATTCCCACAATGCGTGGGATCTGCCGGCTTTTCTATGTGGCGAATATGAAGTCGTGTACACACGTGACAACGCATGCTGCAAACAGCGAGCGCGAGAGCGGTTCTTGTTGGAGCGCGGTGGTTTATTGCACATGCGTGCACTCCGCGATCATGCGCCCCGGCTGGACACGGTCCGCTGGCAGCCGCGAACGCAGCGCCGCTGCTCACCGTGAAGCTCTTTTTACCTTATAAGCAGCACAGAATTGAGCAGGGCTGGACAATAATATAGGTACTCTATTTTTGAGCACTTGTGATGGCGCACGTCTATAGCATTACACTGGAAAATAGCTGCCATAGCTGCGTTCGCGCCAACAGCAGACAAAAAGGTCGTACGCCGATGTCACGTCAAAGAATTTTACCCCGGATCGCGGAGCCACTATCGCAATTTACGAAGACGCCAGCCGATTTCCGGTGGGAAACGACGGAAGTTGAAGCGTTTCAAGAACTCAAAGGACGCCTGCAGACGCCTCAAATATTTGCTCATTTCGACGAATACGCCGATACCAAAATCCACAGCAAGGCAAGCAGCGTAGAACTCAGCGCCGACCTTGGGCAGAGGATTCTCGGAGTGGAAAGGGTTATCAATTATGCTATTCAGTGGCTATCCAAGGGATAAGCCAACTATTCCACAAGATGAAAGAAGTACCGTACTATTAACTGGGCCATGTCTTAGTTTGACCTTTAACTGTACGGCAGACCCTTCAAAGTTGTGAGCGACCACCACGCCTTGTGTCTTAGCTGACTTGAAGAACCTGTCGCGTGCTGCCGTGCCGACGCAGCGACGAGAACGAAGTCGAGTTAGTCGCGAGGAGGCGAGCGCGTGGATCATCGAATAAAGCAGTTGGTTTTTGTAACTGAATGTAGCAGCATCGTTCTTCTTCTACCTCCCTGCTACAGTGGTGACACCGGACCATGGAATAACATTGCAGGAGCTTCCACCGGACACTCACACCAAGTCAGTTGCCAACTTCTGACCCGCCTATCAGCATGGCCCTACAATCCGATGGCAACACGGCGCACTGCATCCTTTTACCGCCGCCATTTCCCGAATTCTGGCCACGAAGCCCAGCCATCTGGCTCATCAAGATGGAGGCTGGTGTCTACCTCCGTAACATTGTCTCACAGCAGGACAAGTACGCCATCACTGTAGCCATGCTTCCTCCTCCTCTGCAATGCGTTGTGCCTCCTCCGGGGCCCCAGGCATATGACCAGCTTAGAGGTTTCGTGCTAGCCCTACCGCAACCGGCAATACCATGTCACTTACTCCCTGCCGCGAAGAACGTTGCTTTTGAACCTCGGGCCGTCACAACCATGCTGCCGAAGCAAGCAAAGTCATGTTGTCCGATTTCACCAGGTCTTGGCGCTGCGGCATCAGTCAGTTCGCAGGTAACTACACAACCATCGCATGACATGGTTTTCGACGCTGCAACCAAGACGACGCTGTGCACGTCCCGTGCCACGAACGAGAGTCGTCTCACGCCAACAGCTTTGTCCAATACACCTGCCATTGCCGACGCGAGCGTTCATCTACCAGTGCAACTCAGTCAAGCAGCACCGACATCAACACACGCCATACGTTTTTTCTATCTTCAACTTATTTGATTACTGGCTTTACTCAACAGAAAGATATAACAAAACAAACGTTTCGCCACCTATACGGGTGGCATCGTCAGTACACAAATGGCACCAGATGACAGAATACATGATACTTATATCTTGCCGTAAACATCCGGCAGAGGGCCACGATTACTGTATGCACGTCTATAGCATTACACTGGAAAATAGCTGCCATAGCTGCGTAGATCCCCGGACGAACAAAGCGGAGTTATCTACAAGGTCGACTGCATGGACTGTGATGCCACCTACATCGGTGAGACGGGGCGACGACGTCGTACCCGCCTCAAGGAACACGCAAGGGACGTTACGAAGGCCACACGAGCAAAACCACAATTAGTGGACCACTGCATGACGAAAGGACACGTGTTTGATCTCGATAATGCGACGACGCTGGCGCGGGAACAACGGTGGGGCCCAAGAAAATTTGTGGAATCATGGTTCATTCATCGTAATCAGTCAGCATGCAATAGTAATCGTGACCCTCTGCCGGATGTTTACGGCAAGATATAAGTATCATGTATTCTCTCATCTGGTGCCGTTTGTGTACTGACGATGCCACCCGTATAGGTGGCGAAACGTCTGCTTTGTTATATCTTTCTGTTGAGTAAAGCCAGTGATCAAATAAGTTGAAGATGAACTCCCCTGGCTTTTGGAACATTTTTTCACGTTTTTTCCACTACACCTGCCATCACAAACGCGAGCGTTTTTCGACCAATGCACACTCCGAGTCAAGTAGCACCGATATCATCATGTGATGTGCCAACGCCAGCGCCCGCAGAAGGGACTCGTAGAAGCTACGGATCCCTCCCCGTCAAGCGCATAAACCACATGCCTGTCGGAGACCTCGTATTCGAGCAGTAAGCTCCTACCAGAAGCATTGCCTGAGGAGCGAACTATCGGCAACGCTGCCGCAAGCCCACCACGACGTCCGTCAATTCTTACTTCAACGCCACCTGATGCACCCGTGCTCGCACAAAAGCTCGGCGCAGCTGCGGAGCCCTCCGGAATCGATGACCGTCAAGCACTGCCCTACACCGTCGCAGCGAAGCACCTGCCTACTGGTCAAGAACGACGTTAGTTGCCAGTCAATATGGGTCAAGCGCAGTCAAGCTTCCACGCCGTCAACCTCCTTCCCCGTGCTTCGATCGACGCGACGGATTTCAACCCAAGCCGCGTTCCACTGCCGCGTGCTCGCAAAGATCCACACAGCAATGGCACGTCCATGTGCTCAACCCCCACAAGGCTTCGACGCAACACACCGACCAGCTTTGAAGGAAGCCATGTAACCTGCAACGGGGAAGAGACTGACATGACTACCTCTCACAGACCGCTCCTATGCACTACCCGACCTCCGCGCCACTCTACGAGGAGTGTCAAATGGACACTTTTTGACTTCGACTCCGTCTACACGGCGGGGGGGGGGGGGGGGGCTGTCGCGTGCTGCCGTGCCGACGCAGCGACGAGAACGAAGTCGAGGTAGTCGCGAGGAGGCGAGCGCGTGGGCCATCGAATAAAGCAGTTGTTTTACAGCGAAAGCTGTATATGGCTAGGAGAAACGAAAAACCGCTCGGCATCTGTGTCACGAGCGGTCTCCATTGGCTGTGCTATCAGTTACGTCGTTCTGAGCGTCTTACCCAAGCTCGCGCGCCATTGGCGCGCGAGCTTGGGTATGACGCTTGCAAGGTCAAACGCTTGCAGCCACGGCGCGCCCTCTGGCGCGCCGAAGACACGGCGTTGCGCGCAGAACAGCGTCGACGTGATTCCGGGAGCGCGTTCGCCGGGGCGAACGCCCGCTTTGGGCGAGAGTTTCTCCAGCGGCCCTTTGGCTTCGGCTGCAACGTCTGTGACCGCCTAAGGTTCGACCACAACCTGGCAACGATAATTGTGGAATGCTTCAGTGCAGCGTCGGGTTGAACCCACTGCTAAACACTGGGGCCGCACATTTCAGCTTCGCTGGTTAACCATTTGTACGGAGTGCTTGGGCGGTGATTTTTTTTTGTAACTCAATGTAGCAGCGTCGTTCTTCTTCTACCTCACCGCTACATACCCTTCAGGGCGTCTGGAACCAGGGTCCCAGGGTTTAAAGAACTCGACATTCGTTTCCAAGTGCGGACGAAAGCACTCTGACGCCTGCTGCCTGTCTCGCTGCCCCGTAGACCCATTGCCCCAGGGCGACCACGACAATGACTTCTTGAGAATCGTAGGTACCGATGGCTTCTCTGAACGACGTTGAGCAGACCCAGCACTTAGGAGCCTATTGCAATATCTCGAGGGCAAGGCCGATGTTGTTCCGAAGATATTCAAACGAAGACTACCATAGTTTTACATGCGAAACGCCATTCTCCTAAAGAGCAACTTCAGCCGCTTCGAGCCACCTACTTCATAGCAGTACCGTCAGCATTACGTACAGTGTTCTGGAAGCATTGCTTGACGACGCGTCGGCTCGACACCTTCGGTTTTACAGAACGCTCGCGAGGATATAAGAAAACTACTACTGGCCTCGCCTAACCGCCGACGAACACCCACTATGTAAGGACTTGCGGATACTGTCAGCGACGTAGGACGCCACCGAGTAGGCCAGACGGAGATTCGCATCGAACTACCTCCTGGCCGTTCCAGCATAACGGTATCGACTTACCGGCGCAGTTCCCGACTTCGAATTCCAGAAACAAATGGACCGCCACCGGTACCGGTTACCTCACACGCTATGCTGAAAGAAGGGCCCTGCCCGAAGGCATTGCCGCCGAGGTAGCCAAGTTCTTCGTTGAGGACACCATCGTGTGCCATGGCGCCCCACAGGTCCTCATCATCGACAGAAGTAGGGCCTTCACGGCAGACCTAACAAAGGCAATACTGAAATACTGGCAGACAAGCAACCATCGCACCACCGCCTACCACCCGCAGGCAAATGGCCTCACCGAGCGTCTACATAAGTCCATCGGTGGCATGCTGGCTATGTATGTGGACCTCGAGTACAAGCCGTGCGATGCCATCCTTCCGTACGTTAACTCCGCATACAACACAACCTGCCAAAAAAATCACAGCATAGCCACGGAGTGAATGATGATGAGTGGGCGAAGCTGCGGAGGTTCATCGTTAAACCGTGAATCTTCCGTGAAAATTGGCCCAGTACATCATCAAAGACGTGACAAACACTGTGTGCATATATACAAGAACGTTTATTTATTCGTAAATGGTAGCTAGACGCCGAAGAATTCAGACAACTCGCGCGCTTGCACATCAAGAACCAGCAAAAGAACGATAGCCGTCAGTACAATCTTAGACGACACCACATGGAATACCAAGCGGCTGAACACGTTTAGGTGTACGCCACTACTCCAGCGAAGACTTAGCAAGAAGCTTCTGCAATGATACTTCGGACCGTGCAGATTAGTTCGACGTCTCGGCGCACTCGGCTACGAGGTTGCCCCTGATGGCATCACGAACTCTCATCGGCGCCGGGCACGCCCCGAGGTCGTGCATGTAGTGAGTTCTAAACGGTTCTATGAGCGTTAAGGATCCCGAGGACTCTAGTTTCCCTTACATTATTCTTCTGTCGTATTGCATGCATTTCTTTTCACTTCCATGTTTTGTATTAAGCATCGGGTTTCACTCACAAAAACTTTTAGCAACGCTCGGCGCAGACCACGTCGCAATTCACTCTAAAAAATGATCGAGTAAAAAGGGTGTCTTTTTTCCCACAGCAATAATCGTCATCCGGCTTGCTTGCGCTTCCTTTCTTGAAAACTCGGTGCCGGCCACTTTCCTATAAATAATGCTATGTCACGCTGATAACGCGCATGTCGTTCGTCACCCGAAATTGCCGGGAGCGCGGTGATAATGCAAGGACAGGAACGCAAGATAGATGATTATTGTTTTGGGACAAAAAGACATCCTTTTTACTCGATCATTTCTTAGAGTGATTTTTGGGAAGCTTCATGGTTGTTTGAGACCATTCTGTTACGATAAGGCGCAGAATGCGAATAGTCAAGTTCATCTATACAACGCCTCCTCTATTTTATTCAATGCCAGTGCAAACGCTCGCCCCTCAATGGGAGCCGCCGGTCCACCTTAGTTCAGGGAGTGGTCGTGATGCGACGCCACATATTGGGTAGGGCTGCTTGCGTCACACGTGCGTCCGAGCGCTTTCGCACGGAGATGCGATAGACGCGTTTTCCCTCTCCAATATCATGCGTCGGTCAGATTTGTTCCTTCGTGCTCCTTCTTTGTAGCTCGAAGCAATGCCGCCGCCGCCTCACAGCGCTCGTCAGGCACCTCTTAAAGGCAGCGCATGCACTGGAGCGTCGATGTGACGCGTCCCCATTGGTTGCCCGCATAGCGCCACGAACGAAGACGCGCTATCTCAAAACACCGCGTCTCTTACAGAGCCAGCGCGACAGCCAACATAGTGAACACGAGGGATGCAAGACGCCGCCCCACGGATCTGCACAAAACTGAACAAAAACATGGTTGATCCCTCCGTCAGAGGAATCGGTATAACACGAAAGTGAAACCTGTCCTTACATAAGCAGTTGAATACTGTATATTTATATAACAGAGCTTGCACAATGTCTGTTGGTGTTTGACAGTTATAGCACCGCTTAGCGTAAAGTGCATCCACGTTGACGCTTGGTGGTACATGTGTATCTCGACGACTAACGTCCATGATCAATGATTAAACAAACCCTTGTGGACGCACATGCTTGTGGTAGCTGTACGGTGAGAGCGGAATCACAGAAAGCGGCGTAACAGCCAGAAGAGCATCACTGATTGGGCGCCGAACTTGGGCTAAGGTCGATTACTCGCGACATGTTAGAGTTATTGAACAACGCTACCCGACCAGAGGGAAACGCAACGCGCGTCGTGTTCTTCCCCGTTGGCCGGCTGCGATTTTTCGCGCGGCGAGCGTAAGTTCGGAACGCGCAGTTACGGCCACGCGACGCACTCGCGCGTCCCAGAGCTATTTTAGGGGCGAAGCTCCTTAAAGCGGCACCCGTTCGTCCCTCGTCGTTGTCGTAGTCGTAGTCGTAGTGCGTAACAAGTCTTACGCTTTGACCTCCAAGGTGGTGCCGGTGGGAGATTTCACCTGTGCGTTGTTGAACAATAAAAAATTCGCAGCGTGCGCGTTAACTAAAAGCCGAATTCTTCTGTCTCTCATTCCCCATTAGCAGCCATTGGCATGTTCCAGTAGGAAACGTTAAAAAAAAAGCCGACTTCTGCTGTCTCTCATTCCCAGTAGCAGCCATTGTTTACCTCCAAGGTAGTGCCTGGTGAGATTTCTCCTGTGCGTGATTAAGCAATAAAAATTTTGTTCAAAACGCCGTTGATTGATGAAATAAACCAACGAAAGACGCCAGATGTTTTCTAAAAGCGAAACGAAAAGACGCCAGATGTTTCTAAAGCAAAACGAAAAGACGCCAGCTGCTTAACGAAAGACGCCAGGTGTTTTCTAAAGCAATGGTTTTATAATCAAAACCATATCGCGATTCAGGTTTGTAGTTGACGATGCTCGTTGCCGTCGGTGTGTGCTCGTATGGATAAGGATGCCGCTGCAACCAGTGCAAGAACTACTTAGCTTACATTTCACCGACCACAAAGCGGTCATAATGAAAGGACAACGGAAACCAGCAATAAAAGTTTGATAAAACATTGAATCAATCGTTTCACGTCATTTTTATCGGGCGAATTAACGGAAGAAATTTCACAGTTCCTATTCGAAACGCGCCGAATGGGACGGACGCGTAGAAACGACGCTTTGAAAGTACTAATAATGCATTACTTCTGTAGAAAACATGACAATAAACGCAGCCAGCCAGTGAAGGCAGAGAAGAAGACGAAGTAGAGAACACGTTCGAACATGGCGACACGATGGCTCCTGGCTGAGTTCTTTCGTACCAGCTAACGTCCTAGCGTCTACATTTTGGTGCCGAAGACCCACGTGCGGACAAGCCTTCTTTCTACGCACGGCGAACATCACTCTACTCTCGCTTCGCGTCGCGGGCGCTGAGGACTCGACGGATCGTGGATGCGAGGATCGGAATCGGTACGACAACGGTAGCCAGCATCGGTGCTCTCCAAATGGATCGACTGAAAGGCAAGCGATCGGCACGGCGTGCGCAGAACACAAAGATTATTCAAGAGGCGCGAATCTTGCTCGACTCCGCTAACGTCGACATCGCGAAGCTCGCAGCTGTAAAGCAGCGACTCACCGCTAGTAACGACGAGCTTACGCAGATCAACGAGCAGTACGACCAGTACATTCCAACAGAAAATATCGAGCAGGAGTATACTGCAACAGCTGAATACCAAGACGAAGCTGTGAGCATGCTTGCCGAGCTAAGTTGCCGTATCTCCCAGTTGGAACGAGCTGAGACCGTCCATGTGCAAGCTCCCATGAGTGGAAACACAGAGTCAACGGCTTCCAGACACGAAGCTCCCGCAAGGTTTACGGCGCCCAGGTTGCCCCAGCTGCACATCCCAACGTTCAAGGGTGACATCTCGCAGTGGACAGGCTTCTGGGAGCAATTCGAACAGCTCATCCATCTAAACAACGACCTGACGCCATCCACCAAGTTCTATTACCTCAAGAGTTTTCTGTCTGGTGACGCAGCAACAGCTATTGCGGGTTTGCCCACGACCGAATTTTGCTACGCCGACGCCGTTGCGATGCTGAAGGAAAGATTCGGTGATAAGACAACAATTATTAAGCCCCATCTCACGGCACTGCGAAATCTTCCGAACCTGACATCAGCCAACGACATCCGCGGTTTGCGAAGACTGTACGATGCCACGCAGCTGCATATTAGCTGCCTTCGAGCCCTCAACGTGCCGACTCTGACATATTCGGCTATGCTCGTCGACATCTTGAAAGAGGCTTTACCGCGTGACATCAGTCTCAGTTTTACACGAGAAAAACGACACCACGCCTTGACACGACCCTCTGACGTACGTGCTGCTCAAGCCTCCTCGTCGGGTTCACCAGCAGATCCGGCGGCAGCGTCGGACGCTGAGCTGAACGACCTATTACTCTTCATGCGGGTGGAGCTCGAAAGCAGGGAACAGCACGCGCTGCCACGTCAGAGACCTGCTCTGGACGATCGCTCGGACCGAAGAAATGGTGGCATTCCAAAGGCATCAGTTTTGCACGCCTCGTCTGTCGCAAGGTTAACATGCTTCTTCTGCCTTACCGATCAGCATGGGACACGCAGTTGCAACGCCGATATTCCTCTTGCGGTCAAGAAAGAGCAGCTGCGAAAAGACAGCCGGTGCTTCCGCTGCACGTCAAAAGGTCACCGAGCGAAGGATTGCCGCGTCAAGCTCACCTGCAGTTCCTGCCGCGGAAGACACGCTTCAAGCATGTGCGACCCAAATTACCGAAGGGCTTCAACGACCACAGGTACCTCAGGAAGTGCCACAGTGTGCGTTTCATCGAAAGCTCTTTCATCCTGCGAAGACGTATCGTCCTCTGGCCAACCATCTAATGACAACGCGGTCCATCTTCAGACATTCCGCACTGAGTTGGTCAACAACGACAGCAGGCAATGCGTTCGAGGTATTCTGGATGGTGGAAGCCAGAAAAGCTTCATTAGGGAAGATGTGGCTCGTAAGCTTAACCTGAAGGTGGTCAGACAGATACGATTAGCAATTGAATACCTTCGGAAGCACTTGCTCTTCAGCTGCAGAAAAGCGGAACGTCGTTGAAATACAGCTTCGAAGCAGAGACAAAAAGGTTGAATTTCGCATAGAAGCTGTAGTCGTCCCTGCCATTTGCCACGATGTGACTGTGCCGTCAGCCAACAACGCATTCGTTCAAGAATTAAGGAGGCAAGGCAAGACGCTTGCGAACGACTACCGGCCTAAGGACTCACTAGACCCCGGCATTGGTTTGCTAATAGGTTCGGACTATATGTGGCAAATAATCACCGGTGAAGTTGTCCGATGTACAGACGTGCCAGGTCTAGTGGCAATGGAGACTATATTTGGTTGGACAGTACAAGGACCTACTAGTCAGAAGACCCTGTCGGACTGTGGAACTCATCTCATGATCAGCGTCTTACGAGTAGATGCGGCAGAAGAGGAATCTACAGTAGAGACCCTAAAGTCTTTCCCGAAGCATCACTCTATGAGCATCACTGACTGCAGCCGATGCCCTTCAGATAAACCTCTACAGCGTACGAAGACAATTCATCAGTCTGGCGGCCGACACTCGGTAGTACTACCGTGGAAAGACCACCGCACTCATCCGGATGACAACATCGTCGAACGGCGAGTGACAACCGTGTCGTTTGCGTCGACGGCAAGGTCAAAGGTTGGCGACGCTGAAATGAACTCTCAGTAATGGAAGACAAATGACAATGAACTTCAGGAAGTTTTCGAGGAGTACGAAGCGTGTCCGCAATATTGTGACAGCAGTTCCGCAGCAGTTCTAGGTATGCGCTGGAACACCAACGGTTACTTTCAATACCCTTCAAATACAGTATCGAAGTTCCTAGTTTCGGTCAAGATGGACACGAAGCGGACTGCATCACGAACAGCTTCCAGAATATTCAGTCCCTCTCTGGTAGGCCGTGCACACTTACTCGTCGAGAGTTCAACCCTCGCTCATCCGGATCCTCGTTTATGTGACACATCAGCTTTGCATCGAACTGCTGTGAAAGATGTGATCAGGAAGTACTGTCAGGATCCTCATCCCTGGGAAAGATGGAAAAAGGAGTATCTCCTGGAACTCTGGTCTCTGCAGTGGTATCCGCAAGGGTCTAACCAAAGTTTAACAGTAGACGATGTCGTACTACTGCAAGACGACAAAAAGAATCGGTGTTTTTGGCTGCTAGGTCGAATATTGGAAGTACACCCTGGTCGTGATGGACTGGTGCGGGTTTGCTACACCAAAACAAAAGCCGGCACTGTACTCAAGAGGCCCGTTCAAGCTACACCGGCTATACTTGCCTCGTGCTTCCTCTGGGGCGGGGCAGGATGTAGAAAACATGACAATAAACGCAGCCAGCCAGTGAAGGCAGAGAAGAAGACGAAGTAGAGAACACGTTCGAACATGGCGACATGATGGCTCCTGGCTGAGTTCTTTCGTACCAGCTAACGTCCTAGCGTCTACAACTTCACTTTAGCAAGAGCACTGTGAAAGGACAGTGGTAGATATAAAAGGCTTTTTTTTAAAGCCTGCAGAGTATGTGACCGTGGCGCAGTGGATAGCGTGCCCGGCATCTGTTGTCGCTGACCAAGAGGTCGTAGGTTCGACTCCCGTTGACGGAACTTTTTTTCTTTGTCTTCTGATGATGTCTATTTTTTCGACGTCATTTCCGTGACGGAAATACGTCACTCAAATCTTGGTGGACCCCGGCATAAAACACTTTCGTGTTAAAAATTACTGATTTCCGTCGTGAGGCACTGCATGATGGATGCTCTCCCCCATGAACGCAAAGCACACGCGAAGGATAGGCGATGGGTGAGAGTAGGAAAGGGCTAAAGGAGAGGTTGGTGAACGGCTGGAACGGGCGCATTTGGCTGGCATTGATAAAATAGAGGAGGCGTTGATCTATAGCATGCACGGGCACGAGTGATAACGCTGGATAGTTCGATGCGTGATGTATAAAAGACGGCGCGTTCCAGTGATGATCAGATTTCTCCTTGGCTGACGACTGTTCGCGCCGCTATCAGTCTATTGCTTGTACTCGATCTTTCATTTCTTTGGGTCCGCCGAAATAAAAAAAATCTGCATTTTCGAGTCCCGCTGCAGCCTTCTTCACCGTCACAGCCAAGTGACAATCTACACGCGCGCACAAGCATAGCTACAGCATAGTTCACCTCTTTCCGTCCCCCCCCCCCTAAGAAAGTTTTGGCCTCTCTCCTGGAAACGACATTAGGCACACAGCTTGCATGCCAATTAGATATAGAAGCCACTTAATTTGTTTTAACTCAATCATTCAGCCGCCATCGGCAACTATATAGCTTTCGTGCTTCTAGCCTCGTCCGTATGAATTTGATGCCACTTAAGTATTTTGTCAGTGGGCTCACTTGTTCGAACTATAGCTTCAACACATACCACACCATCGCTTGCCCCAGTATCCGGCGATGTAAAGTCGTTGCTTCTGTGATTTGCTTTTGGGCTGTCAAGACTGGTACTTTGCAAACTATTTCCTTTTTTAGCAACAACTTGTGGGTTTGGGCGAGTCGGTTCATGATGCGAATAAATAGAAGCAGCGCGAAAAAACGAACGACAAGAAACACACACAACAGGACTAGCGCTGTACTGCCAACTGAATGTTTATTGAAAAGATCACCACTTATAGCTATGCCACCAAAAACGCCTTGTCACATAAACGCCACAAATAATCAACGATTGCGGGCATGCGTGTTGCTATACTAGCAGGTGTTTATCGAGAAAACATCTCTCATGAGTAGTTAAACTAAGTGACGCCGCGCTGACACACTTATCTCCAGCTTTATTAATGAAGTACGCTTCCACGATTTCTCTTTCTTTTTTTGATTTTCCAAACGTCAAAAACTTGGTGTCCGCGAACATGGGTGTGCATGCGCATTTTTTACAGTGGAAGGCTAGGTGGCTGCCATAGCCATTTTTTACATTGTTCTTATGTTGCCTAGCCCTATCATTAAAACATTGCCCAGTTTGTCCGATGTACACTCTCCCACAACTTAATGGTATCTCATAAACAACATCAGAGGTGCACTTCGTGAATTTTGTTTCATGGTTAGTAGTACATAGCATTGGCTTACGACCTTTCATGGCATTACACAGTGTTGAAAGTTTACGGGGAGCGGGAAATACCAGGTTAACTTGGTGCCTGTTGGCCTTTTTTCTGTTCATTTGCTGAATTCAGACTAGAACAAGCCTTTGTGCAAGCCTTTACCTTTACTATGGCATTCCAGGACGTCAGTGCGCAACTACAAACATACTCCTTAGCGTAGACATGTCGGGAACGCTAAATCCGATCGCAATGTGACCCAATGATAAACTTCTAATCCATGGTGTATATTGCCCTGACGGATAAACCAAGGCGCTTTTATAAGCTACAATTTACAGGTTAGAATACATTTCCCTCTACGATAGCATTTACAGTGACATGCTACTGTCCACGTATACGGCTTGTGAGGGGAAAACGAAGAAAAAACGAAGATTAAATTTACAGCATGGTTAACAGCAAATAAATTATAATTTACTTGCTGTTACATATTACCGCAAACGTTACCGCGATTATTTTGTAAATAGAAACAGGCTCCAATAGTGAAAGAAAACGTATACCTGCCGCCAGTGTCACTGGAAAAATACCAAGTTGACTATCTTTTTCCATAGTTCCATTTCACACTAATGCAAGTATGCATCTAACATAAATATTTCTAACTTATGTTTATGACTGAATATTCGTAACTATTCATAACTTCACTGTGAAATGGTGCAGTAGCGCGAAGGCGGCGTCGCCAGACGTGATTCCTCTCTGCGCCCCCTGAAGGTTAGCAAGTGGCAGTTTTATTTAAAGATAACAAATTAACATGGGCAATATAATTACGCATTTTTTGGGCCCTTTCAACTTCGACAGGTCACGCCACAGTGATCTCTCCGATAAGTCGACCCTCTTAAAGGGGAACCCCGGCGCATTTTCGACCATATTTAGATAATGCCGTTTTCAAATGGTGTGAACAGCCATGTCACAGCTAGGGTGGCTCATTTTGCTGAGAACTCGTCAGTAATTTTATATAAGGAATAAAAGATGAGCAAAAACCGAAACCGAAACAGGGAGCTCCTTCGTGCTGGTTATACGATGAAGTCACAAAATACGCTAGAACCGCCAAGGCTACCCAGGATGTAAACATAGCACAGGTGCTGCTTCCATCGCGCGAAAAGCAAGCTGTCGATCTCATCTGAGGCGGAATCAAGCTGTGAAAAGCCTGTCTGAACTTACCACTGACAAGTTCAGCGATGATTGCAGCTACTACCTGAGCGCGCACGCATCGCCTTTTGATTTCAACCCGCCGGCGCGTGATGTAGCTGACGTGCCCCGCATCGACTTCCCCGTTGCTCAATATTGTGCATGCTTACTGTAAGATCCGATGTCAACGACGGCTAAGACGCTATGCAGCCAACAAAACAAAACAACACTGTGCTCGCGTCGTCGTCGCCACGTAGAAGAAAGCGCGTACTGCATCCGTCTGCTGGACGAGGCGGGGTTGGAAAAGAGTAGGCACGTTGCGTCACGTACACAGGGTTGGCCGCGTCTACAGGCATGATTCTGGAATTGGCTACCAGTATTTAAAATTTATTTTCTCACGAAATAAATCCCTCACGGTTGTACAATTTGGCACATATCATCACTGTACTGAAGAGAACATATGTTGAAATTTTATTGAAGTCGGTGAATATAAAAAATCGCCCGTGTTTCCCATTAAAAAATTGTTTGAAAACTCGCCGCACAACGCCTAGTGAAAGTCAAATCGTTGATATATAACACTGTGAATCTAGACCGATTCACGTGTTCCTAACATGGAAAGAACTTTTCGCGTGGCTTATTTTGCTTTCTTAATGATTTTATTTCTATACACTTTTTTGCGTTGTTTTTCCATTTTTAGTTTTGTAACCATATATGATGTTGTGTTGTAAATAATATTTGAATAAATCCTGAATCGCCGCTATGACCAGTTGGCCGCCTAATAATAACTGCATATATGGCAACAAAGACGATTCAGTTAGTTTCTAAGATGAATATTAGCAAGTGAAGCTCACCGAAGGCCACCAAGAGAACCGTAGCGACAGTGCCCACGAGAACGGTGAGAAGTAGGCAGTGGACTAGGGACCGAGATGACGACCATTGCTGCGTAAAGGACAGCAGGGTAGCGTGCGGCGCGGGTGCGGCGCCTCCCGCTTCGGGGTCGCTTTCGCGAAGGAAGCACCGGTGGGTGGTACGAAGGAGACGCTTCATCGTTGTGGTGGCAAGAGGGAGCCACCCACTATGGACCAACAACATGGAGGACGGGGCTAACAAGCCTGCTGCCTGTGTCAACGGAAAATTCTCACTACATCTAATTATACGCGCCTGTATCCAAACCAAAGTTTTGACAAAAGCATATCGGAATTCATAGAAATTGCATTTTTAAAGAGGCCCTCCAACACTTTTTGAAGCGCCTGGATCGCTGCTGACCGCATCAAGGCGTAGTAGCGCTCGCGAGCCGGGCGGAAATGACGGAGTAGAGCGCGGGCCTATGATTGGATAAATGGAACGTTAGGCGTGACCATGGCATTAACAAAAGGTTTGAAACCTCTTTGGTGGCATTGAACCCAAAAAAGGTTTAGTATTGGTTTTTGTTTTCGTTTAGCCGAATAGACCAAGTAGTAGTAGAAGAAACTTTATTGTGCTGGAGGGAATTAGGGTGAAGGTGGGTGGGTTTTAGGGCCCCTCTGGCTTGTGCGGTTCGCTGAGCCCGATCGAGCAGAGCAACTTGACTCTCTCGATCCTTGCTCGCAAGCCAGACCTCCTACTGCCTCTCAAATGGGTTTCTCCATAATAACGGCGAGTTAATATCAAGTGGTCTCAGTCTACACGTCCACGTTATGTGGGTCAGAGATGGCCGCTCCCAACACCACGGACATGTGTCCGGGTACTGCGTTTGGTGGATTTTGCTGAAGGCTTAATAGATTGCTCGCAAGCCAGACCTCCCACTGCCTCTCAAATGACTTTTTCCCTATTCAGGGCGAGTTAATTTCGGGTGGTCTGAGTCTACACGTCCATGTTATGTGGGAGAGTTTTACGACTTTGTCCGTTTGAAAACTACAGCGCAGGTCAAAGAATGCGCCGAACACCACGGCGCTGCAGTAAACGTGCCGGTGTCCCTCCAAGCACCGTTGTCTGAAGGAAATGAACGGAAAAAATATGACAGCGTTGATATAGACGTCATTGCAACAAGAAACATAACTAAAGCTACCAAACAAGATGGAGGCGTTCGCGAGCTGCCTCGTTTCGCGCTTGTTCCGCAGGGGCGTCTGCGCAAGCAGGTGTTTGGTAAGCGGCGTCACCACGGACCCGAGCCACTGTACCGCCTCCCGCGTCTCACTGTGCGTGGCTTTGCCGTGTCCGGGGCAAAGGGAATCATGAGGCTTGGGCCGACGCCGGGTGTTTGGACCTTTAAGGCTTACCCGGCATAGGCAACACGCCCGCTTGACCCCTGCCTCACGTAGACGACACACCTGGGCTGAGCCACCAAGGGGAAACCGGCAGCCGCCTTTTCCTGTCTCTCTGTCCGTACATCGTCCTCTTACGCTTTCACTTTTAATCCACCCTGTATTCTCCTCTCTTGAATTCGCTACCATTTTCCCTGGCGGCAGAGGTTCAGCTTGTGGGGCTATCCAACTTAGGGTAAACCATTTAGGTTATTGTAATGGCGTACTCCTGGCGCAGTGCCAGCGTTCTACACGTTTTGCCACGTCCCCTTGTTGGGCTCCATGGTGGGTTGTAGGCGCCATTGCCGAAGAAGTGACTTTTTTGAAGGGATCCTCGAACACTTCTCCAACTGATCATGCCCCAAAAAGGGTACGCAGCTTCTTTATTGTGGCCCAGAAACCTTCCCGAAATACTATGTCCTTCACTGTGAGTAATCCTCCACGAGAGTAATTTCACCACTCCTTTGGCCACGTGCCTCAGACCATTCGAACCGGTTATAAGGCTACGAAAATTGCACGTGGGGATTTGCTCCTCGAACTAAAAACCTCTCACACATCATAACGTTTGGTAACATTCCCGTCTTTGTGAGCGCACACCGTAGCATGAACACAGTGAAGGGCGTAGTATCCGACGAACACTTGACGACATTGAATGACGAACTATTTGGTGGACGGAAGGACCAATGAGTGATTTTGTGCAACTCATCACAATCAAACGCAACAACACTGAAACTGCAACAAAACACTTCATACGCACGTTCAGCTCAACCGCTTTACCCGAAACTCTTGAAACCGGCTATGTGAAACTTCTTGACCGACCGTACATTGCAAACCTGAGACGTCGTTTCGAATACCAACGATTTGGTCATGCATCTCAGAGCTGCCGAGGGCAGCTGACTAGCGCTAAGTGTGTGTCAAACTGCGCGATTGCCGTGGAAGACGACGAGGAAGAGTGCACGGGATCGAAGAGAGAAAGTGCGTGTCAGCAATCGAGGCAGAGCAGAGTTCGAGACAGTTCTCGGCTACACGTCAGGTCCAGAGAACTGGGTGACGCTCTCGAGGCACTGGGCTGTTCCTGGACTCCGGCTGGGTGATTGGCACAGGGACCAGGCGATGCGTTATGGTTCCGGCTACCGTTCGTGAGAGCCGGGCAACCGAAGAACGAGGCCTGCCCTCCGGCTGGGCGACTAGCCCAGGGACCAGGCAAGGCGCCGTTGTTCCCGCTGCTGTCCAGAGCGGCTGCGAGTTCCGGGTTGCTGTGGGCCGCTGCTCCGGCTGCCTTTCTAGGTGGCTGGCGCGACCCCGGTGTGCTGCCGGGACGAACATGGTGGTTGCTGAGCTGCCAAGCTACCACTACATTGAGGCTGCGGCTGCGCAAGACTGCCGTGTCCTGGAGTGGCCGACTCAGGCTGAGGACATCAGCGAGCCAGAGGCGCGCCGCCTCGAGCGATCAGCGCCAAAGAAGCCCCCCAGATGAACACGGCGAGAGGCTTAATTCAGACGCGCATTTAGCACAGGACTGCACGTGACAGACTTTTTGTCATGCTTTGCTTACATTTGCACCTTTGCCTGTGTGTGTGTGTGTGTGTGTGTGTGTGTGTGTGTGTGTGTGTGTGTGTGTGTGTGTGTGTGTGTGTGTGTGTGTGTGTGTGTGTGTGTGTGTGTGTGTGTGTGTGTGTGTGTGTGTGTGTGTGTGTGTGTGTGTGTGTGTGTGTGTGTGTGTGTGTGTGTGTGTGTGTGTGTGTGTGTGTGTGTGTGTGTGTGTGTGTGTGTGTGTGTGTGTGTGTGTGTGTGTGTGTGTGTGTGTGTGTGTGTGTGTGTGTGTGTGTGTGTGTGTGTGTGTGTGTGTGTGTGTGTGTGTGTGTGTGTGTGTGTGTGTGCACTCGTGGCTCGATTATTCCTTGGCTAGCGGTCCTGGGCCGGAAACCTGGTACAGTGAAACCTCGGTGATACGATCACAGCTCATACGAATTTTGGGGTGATACGAATTTTTCTTTGGTCCCGGTGAAGGCCCATTGGCCTGCAATGTAATGGAGTACGGTTGTTGCGAACCGATTTTCACCACGCGAAGTTTGATACGAACGTACGCTACCGCCCAGGTGCGAAGAGGTGCTGTCCGCGCTGTCGCGGAAGACGCGCCAAGCACGTGCGAGCGCGGACCATGGTTGAAAAAATTTTGCGGACCGTGGTGTATAACTTTCTCAGCCATAGAACCATGGTTCAGAGATTTTGTGGCCTTGATCTATCGCGTCAAAGCGCTTCTTCCGTTACTTTCGCCTCCTCAGTACTCCGGTGTCATGCAAAAATCATACTAAAATTTGGAAGGGGCTGCTGTCGGGGGTCACAACACACCTGGTTCATTAATTAAACACGCGTGCACGGGCCGCATATTTATGAGTGCTGGTATGATTGCCGATATCTAAAAGCTTAACTAAGATTCTTCTTGGCGTTGCAGCGGCCCTGAAAAGCAATAAATAAAAATTACGCCAGCTTTCTTCTGTCGCATGCTAACCTTTCATGCTTTCTGGTGATACGAATTTCGGATGATACGAATATTTTTGGTGGTCCCGTGAGATTCGTATCACCGAGGTTTCACTGTATTTCCATCACAATCTGGCGAGCCTGCCAGGATACCGCTGCTAAAAGCATCGAAGGAAAATATCATCCCTCGAGTGCACCCTCAAAGTAGTTGGTCCTATTATGGATACCAAAAAGTTAGCCGCAGTAGGGTTACAGCTAGGTCTGTCAGGCGCAGAACTGAGAAAGTGGATTGATAGCGAGGAGGCAAGCAAAAGGGATGAACGTGCTGCCAAAAGAGAGGCGAGCAAAGAAGCAGTGTTACGTATTCGGCGGCTGGACGACCGCCGGCCCAAGGAAGAGACGACGCACGCAGAGCCAGGAAGACAAATCCCAGTTTATTCATTGTGCGACGCGTTTTTGAGCGCTACGCAGCCAATGACAGGATGGCAGGAAAGAAAAAGAAATCAAGATAACACAGCAAGCGGGGCAATCTTATCTGATGGCCCCAATGTAGAAGGCGGCAAGCACCGCGAACGTTACAGCTCGGCCAAAGCTACCCGTATCGTAAGGCGTTCAAGAGGATTACGCTTCATGAACGACTGGAGGTGGGAACAGGTAGCCAACATGGGGGGCACGTTTGTCCAAGCACAGCACTGAAAAGTTTCGCACTGTCCCATCACATTGTTCTTTTGCTTCACATGCCGGGGTGCAAGGTGGGCGGACAGTTGAGGTAGCCATCAAAGGGAGAACGAAGATGGCACTGTGCGTCTTCAGGCTGGAGCAAGCCCGCGAAGATTGGCTGGAACGGCCATGAAGAGGCGACGTTCAGAAAGGGCACCGCCCGCCGAGTGTCGTTTGGCTGCCGAGCATGGGAGATGGCAGAAGACGCCTGAAGGATGGTTGAACTCGCCAGCCGCTACGATAGGATCTGAAATGGCTTAGTGAACGAGCGGCAGGAACACAGTAACAACGTCAAAAGCACCCTGGCGCCCAAGCTTGGGAAAGCCCGACAGTTGAATTCACTGGGAGCAGATTACGTGGAAACCGAACACGAGAATGGAAAAAAGAAGTACTTGCGCCAAGTTGCATGCACACAAACAAAAGAAGCAAAGAACATTAGTAGGTGTGGCTAAGACAGTCAGCATTGGCATGGTGTTTGCCTTGTGTCGCACTGTGAAATCAAATCGCTGAAGTGCTAAACTCCACCGCATCAAGCGGCCATTTTTGTTTGACATTTGATTTAGCCACACTAAAGGAGAGTGATCAGTTTCAAAAACAAAGGAAGAGCCTTTCAGATAACACGAGAGCTTTTCGAGAGCCCACACCAAGCAAGCGCATTCTTTTTCTGTTGTGCTGTAGGCCTGCTCGCGTGACGTTAGCTTTCGACTGGCGTAGATAACAGGATGCTCCTCGCCCTTTTCGTTCACTTGGCTCAGAAAAACGCCCATTCCGCGGTCATTGGTATCACACTGAACTAAGAAAGGGAGAGAGTAATCGGGTGCCGCGAGAACCGGTGCGCTGACGAGGACCTTTTTGATCGCAACAAAAGCATCATTGCGCGCCTTATTCCAACTTACAGTAGTTGGCTCGGTCTTCCGCAGAGCATCTGTGAGAGGACTAGCGATATTTGCGAAGTTGGGAATGTACATACCTTCGGTAGTAGTCAGCTAAGCCCAAAAATAAACGCAAGTTGGTCTTTGTCTTTGGTAATGGAAAGTTAGTGATTGCCTCAACTTTTAGTTCAGAAGGACGTCGCTTCCCATGGCCAACAACATGCCCCAAGTAGTGGACTTCAGAGCTCGCAAGACGACATTTGCTGAGTTTCAGAGTCAACCCTGCCTCGCGTATTCGAAGGAATACCTGCTGCAGATGTTTCAGATGCTGTTGCCAAGTGCTCGAAAAAACCGCGATATCGTCAAAATAGGGCACAGCGAATGACTCAGCGCCTTTGAGCACTTCATTCATTAACTTCGAAAATACAAAGGTTGCATTCTTGAGGCCAAAGGTGAGGACGAGAGGGCGATATGTGCCTGTCGGAGTCATGAAAGTGGCGAGCTTACTGGCGTTTTCCGTGAGTGGTACTTGCCAGAAGCCGCGTACCAAATCTAACGTAGAAACGTACTGTGCCGCGGAAACCTTCTCAATCAAGGCCTCAACGTTAGGAATGGGAAACATCTTTGTTTTTGTTATCGCATTCAATTTTCGGTAATCAATGCAGGGTCGCGGTTCCTTGCCAGTACTTTCTACTATGAACATCGGCGACACGTATTCGCTGTCACCTGGCACGATTAGACCCAGAGTCAACATGTTTTGAACACACTCGTTCAACAGCTTCTCATGACGGGGCGAAAATCTGTGCATCCTGGTTCGGAAGGGTTGTTCGGAGGTCAACTCAATGTCGTGCTCCACAAGGTTTGTCCTACCGGGATAGGGACTGAACAAGTCACTGAAGTTGCGCACAAGCATTCCCAATTCTTTTCTTTGTTTTTCTGTTAGAGAAGCTTGTTTGGCGACAGATTCGAGTATCTCTTCTGTTGAAGGGGCAGAGCACGGGATCGGCACTTGAGGGACTGGGACGTTTATTTCCTCAGGTTCATTCAGCACAATGCTCACCGTCTCCGCGCGTTCGATAAACGGCTTCATTAGATTGCAATGGTAGATAGTCACATCGCTGCGTTTACCGGGCGTCGTTACCAAGTAATTGGTGTCTTAGAGCTTTTGTTTAATCGTGACCGGCCCATCCCAGGCTACTTCGAGTTTATTTGCCTTTGAAGACCTCAGAATGAGCACTTTGTCACCTGCCTTGAATGTCCGTGTGCGTGCGGATCTGTCGTAGTACACCTTTGCGCGTTGCTGGGCTTCCGCCATGTTGATCTGCGCCAATTCTTGTGATTCACGCAGGCGCTTTAACAAGGTCAGCACGTACTCGACAACCGATTTGTCTACAAACTTGTCTTCCCACTTTTCCTTCAACAATGTGAGCGGGGAGCGAAGTGCTCGACCGTAGACAAGTTCCGCCGGAGAGAATCCAGTCGCCTCGTGAGTGACGGAGCGCAGAGCAAAGAGCATTGCGGGAATAGCTTCGTCCCAGTCGGCGCCCTTCTCGAAACAGAGCGCGCGCAGAATGCGCTTCATTACTGAGTGAAGTTTTTCGACTGAATTACTTTGCGGATGGTAGACGGAGCTGTGGTGAATAGATATGCCACACTTCTTCAAGAACGTCGTGGTAAGCGCGCTTGTGAACACAGAACCTTGATCGCATTGGATTTCACTAGGAAATCCTATTCTGGCAAAGACGCGAAGTAGCGCGTTTACGACTGCTGTGGAGCTTAACTCGGGTAACACCACGGCTTCCGGGAACTTAGTGGCAGGGCAAATAAGTGTCAGCAAGTACTTGTTGCCCGCCGCAGTTTCAGGCAAAGGGCCTACAATGTCGACTACTAATCTGCGAAAAGGTTCGCCAATCAGAGGCACTTGGACCAAAGGTGCTTTGACTTTTTCGTTTGGCCGCCCCGTCTTTTGGCAAACGCTGCAGGAGCGGACCCAGTTCTCAGATTCCTTGAAACACATCGGCCAGTAGTAGTCGTTCAATAACCTGCTCTTGGTCTTGTTTATTCCTAAATGGCCAGCCCAGCTATCACTGTGAACCAAACCCAAAAGTGCAACATGATACTTTTTGGGAACAAGCTGCTCAAAACATCGACCTTTCTTGTTTTTGGACGTTCTGTACAAAAGGCCACCTTTGACTACGAACGACTCTGATCCTTTCTGTTTCCGTCTCGATTTTTCCCAGCACGTTTGCAGTGACTCGTCGTTCGCCTGCTCCATTTTGAGAGCGCTTTTGTCTACCTTTGCAAGAAGTTGAAAATTTTCACTGACTGGGCTTATCGCTTCGCCTCGGAGCGCGTGAGCAACGGGAGTGCTGTTATCAACGGCGGGAGTGACAGGAGCAGTTTCGCTTGCTGCGGCAGCTTTTGACGGTTCGCTTTGGCCTGGAATTTCGGCGGCACGAGTAGCTTGCGCTCTTGTGTGGGACCTCGTGACGACCATTACAGGGTTTGCATTAAGTTCCATTCCGGCATTTTGCAAGTCCCTCATCGATCTGTTAGAAAAAAAATGTAAGGAATTTTCCGAGGGAGCTTGTCGGGAACAGCAGCATCCGTTTCAAATTTGCCGAAGTCACCCGTCATTTCGACTCGGGCTACTGGCAAGCACTTTGTGTCGGGTTCTAGCGCCTGACGTACCCATACACACGATCCTGTGAAGTGTTCGGGCTTAACAAACGACGAGTGAACGATATCAAAGGTTGCTCCTGTGTCACGTAGTACCTTGCAACTGATGCCGTTCACCTTCATTTCATACGTGTAAGGCAAGAGTAAATCGCTCTCTCCTGTGAGCAAATTGACTGACGCAGTTGCCTGTCGGCACCCTGCTGCGATATGGCCTGGTTGCTGGCATTTATAACAGACCAACGGCCGTTTTTCTTCAAATTTAGAACTTTTCAGTTCATTCGCGTTGAGTGCATGCCCCTGGGCGGGAACAGAGTCTTGTTTCCCTTGGCTAGTTTCTTTCGTTCCTTTCTGAAACTTTTTGAAAGCTCCCGGCGATTTCTTTCTCGGTTCTTCCGAACTTTCCATCCTACGGGAACAGAACTCGTCAGCAAGGCTAGCAACAGTTTGCAGTGTCTCGACGTTTGGCTTGTCCTGAATCCACAGGCGCATTTGCTCCGGAATAGACGCATAAAACTGCTCTAGCGCGAACAGTTCAAGCATACGTTGCTTGTCCTCGTACGCGTTGGCGCTCTTAAGCCATTCCTCTAACAAGCTCATGGATTTGTAGGCAAATTCTGAGAATGACTCCCCTTGGCCACGCCTCGTGTTACGAAACTTCATCCTCAAGGCTTCTGTTGACAAGCTGTACCTTCGCCTCAGCTGAAGTTTGACTTTATCGTAATCACGCGCTTCTTCATCGGGCATTCTCGCGATTACGTCGGCCGCCTCACTCGGAAGTAATGTCAACAGACGTTGCGACCAAGTTTCTTTTTCAAGGGCTGCTCTTGTACACGTCCTCTCAAAGTTGACGAGATACAAAGTGATGTCACTGTCTGCCTTGAAAGGTTGCATGTAACCGCGCATGTCAAAACTGTCATTGCGTTCAAGGTTATGCAGCTGCATCTCTTTTAGCTTCAGTTCTACTTCTCGTTCTTTAAGTCGTTGGGAGACTGCCTTCCAACACTCTTCGACTTCGTCGTCTTTTGCTCCGCATTTGGATATTGCTTCGATAATTTCAGGCTTCCGCATCGACTTCTGTACTGGGATACCGAGCTCTTCGGCTAGCAACACTAGGTTGGGTTTCGTTAACGACGTGAGGATCATGACTGCTGTTAACAAGTGCCGCTCAGATATCTGGCACTTATAATTAGCAAAGTCAACAACAAAGAACCTCCACTGCCAACAAAATGCCGCTAATGCTCCCAAGTCAAGAAAGCCGGGCTCTCACCATAACGGACACCAAGGCCGCCCTCGACGTGCGCTCCATACCGCCGCCACCGCTGCCACCAGCTGTTACGTATTCGGCGGCTGGACGACCGCCGTCCCATGGAAGAGACGACGCACGCAGAGCCAGGAAGACAAATCCCAGTTTATTCATTGTGCGACGCGTTTTTGAGCGCGACGCAGCCAATCACAGGATGGCAGGAAAGAAAAAGAAAACAAGATAACACAGCAAGCGGGGCAATCTTATCTGATGGCCCCAATGTAGAAGGCGGCAAGCACCGCGAACGTTACAGCAGACAAGCGAGCTCGACAAATTCTTGAGCTGAAGCTAAAGCTTCAAGAAGGAGCTAGTGGAACTGCAGCAACTGTCCCTGACCTGTGCCACTACCAAGTCACACCTCTTCCGTTCTCAACCCACAGAAGTTATTGGCATTGTTTCATGAGCGACGCGATGACCTGCATGCATATTTGCAAAGGTTCGAGCACGCGGCAACAGGTCAGGAATGGCCACAAGATAAACGGGCTCTTGCAGTTCGCATGTGTTTAATGGGCGAAGCATTGACAGTGATCGGTCGCATGACTGCTGCTGATTCGCTGCATTACGATAAGGTAAAAAAGGCAATTGCTGCAAAGATTCCGGTTTGCCCCGCAAGGCTATCGTGAGAAATTCCGAAAAGCGCGACCGGAGGACGGAGAAACGGGAAGAGAACTAGCTGCAAGACTATCAGGCTACTTTGGCCACTGGATAGACAAGGCCAACGTCCCGAAAACCTTTTAGAGCCTTCGAGACCACTTGATCGCTGAACACTTTCTTCAGTGTTGCCATTCGAAGGTGACGGTATTCCTTAAAGAATGAGAGTGCAAGTCACTTCAGGAGCTCGCTGACGCTCCTGACCGCTATCTTGAAGCTCAGAACCTATCGAACCTCGGAAAAGTACCGGATGAAGCGAAGCGAAATAACAAAAGTACCTAAGACGCGCAAAATAGAAAAACTCCGCGATGTATGTTGTGCAACCGTATCGGCGATCAAGCTCATGAATGTCGCCGTCCAGTAAAGGAAGTGACCAAGTGCAACATATGCGGGAAAAGTGGTCACAAGAGCGAGAATGCTGGAGCGCGAAGGCACAGAAAAAGCAGAGTTCTGTATGCGTTCATGAGGCCTCAGCGAACCACTGTAGCATCCCTCCACGTGAAAAAGTTGTCCGACGCCAAGAAACAAGTAGACGTCACGTGACGTTTGGGAAACCTGCTTTCTTGCTTGATGGAATGCCGGTGGTGGAAGGACAAGTCCTCGGTCGAAAAGTAAGAGCCCTCAGAGATACAGGCAGCAATACGGCAATTATACGAAGAGACTTCTTTCCAGACCATTGCATTACTGCAGCACTAAGCCGAGTGCTGCTAACTGATGGATCTTGTCAAGAGGTTCCTGAGGCTAAAATAAAGATCCATACCCCATACTTTACTGGAGAGATAAAGGCATTATGTACGGATAGCCCTCTTTGTGGTGTGGTTCTAGGCAACCTGCCTGGCACCAGAGAACCCCTCGAGCCAGATCACAATTCGAGACGCGCTGTCGTCGATGGAAACGATGACACATCGGCAAACTTCCGTGTAATAGACAGGCCTCACAACGTTTCCGTCACGATCAAGCTGCAAGGAGACAAGATAACTCCGTTATGTGTACCAGCCATAAAGCTTGGAGATGCAAGTAGACAGAGACTTGCGGAACAACAGCACAACGATAAGACGCTCAAGTCACTCACCAAGGTTGCTACTTGGGCCTGTTGGTTTGCCATTTGTGGAACGTTGCGCATAAAGGACACGGACACAAGAAGAGACGTTGTAACAAACAGGGCGCAAACTATCAACAATTTATTTCGGAGTGGTGTTCCCCTTTATATACTTGACGTACATAAATGCGCATGTCCCAAGAGGCAACATCAAACACGTGCGCACCCACTCAAAAAAGCAATTTCTTTTGCTGACAATGTTATCGAAGCCTCACTGACGCACCTATCTTTAAACTGTGAGATATTATGGGCTTCCATAATCAATCGCGTCATTTAATTTCTGCTTTTAGCGATTATGATGCACTCATCGAACATCGGTGAACATCCACAATCCCTGCAATGAATAGCTAGCCAACCACCTGACTGATTTTTAACATTATTCGCGTGTTCGCGCAGCCTGTCGTTAATGCAGCGACCTGATTGCCCTACGTAATAGCGGTTGCAAGTTAACGGTATGCGGTACACAATACCTTCATTGCATGCAACAAACGTGGTGCGATGCTGCTTACCGCAACACCTCTTTCCTCTGTCTTTCTTATTAGTTAATTGGCATAGCTTAGCGAGTTTATCGGGGGTGGAGAATAACATTTTAACATCGACCCGTTCGGCTACTTTCTTTAAGTTGTGGGATATTTTGTGAATATAAGGCATTACCGTGGTTTTTCCTTTTTCTTTTTGGGCTTGTTGTGTCGCATTACTAGTAGCCTTTATATTCCTAAGCAGCTTTTCGGCAACAGAAATCAACAGCTGTCTCGGGTAACCAACCTCAATTAGACGAGTGCACTGTTGACTGAAGCTATTATCAATTTGGTGGGAGCATGATTTGTCTAAGGCATTCTTAAAGCAGAGATTTATAATAGCCCGCTTGAATAATTTGGAATGCGCGGAGTTATAAGGGAGAATCAGTTTATTAGCTCGGGGTTCATACCTCCAACACAAGTGATTGTCAATAAAAAGGAATCTAATATCTAAAAACGGGAGGCTTGAGTCTGTGGGCAACTCGTAGGTGATCTGTAACGGCTTCAGACATTTTTCCGCGATTGACAAAACCTTTAATGCCTCTTGGTTAAAATGAGTTGAACTGCATTCTAAAAGAAACAAATAATCGTCAACGTATCTGAAGCCTTTGCACACCATTGTCGATAGCGATTCGTCGGCCAGTGTTTTGTCCACATGGGATAAAAATAGATCACTTAGGATTGGGGCAATGCAGGATCCAATACATATACCCTTCTTTTGAAGAAAGTAGCCGCCCTCCCACTTAATATATGTAGATTTCAGATAAAATTGAAGAAGCTCTAAAAATGTTTGCTCGCAAGTCCGGTCTCGTTTTGGAAGGATAACGCTCCGTATTCGTCAATGGCTCTTTCTACGCAGATAAGAATGTCATCATGAGGCAGTGAGTAGTAAAGGTCTGTAATGTCGATGGAAAACGCTCTAAAATTCTTATCTGGGTGCGCGCTCACAAAGCGCAATAAATAAATTTGAATTCATTACAAGAAACGGGTCCTTAACTGGCAGGATTTTTAGTTTCTCCTGCAAAAACAAGGCTATTGGCTTCTGCCATGAGTCGTGTTCAGAAACAATAACCCTAAGGGGCGCGTCAATCTTATGCGTTTTGACATTAAAAAATACATCTAGGTTGTCATTGGTACTCTTTTCAACGGATTCCCTGAGTTTTAAAAGGTTCAGCCTCGTGCACATCTTTTTTGCTTCGCTTTTCAATTTTGGCAAGGATATGCCTTCGTGGCAGTTTAACAATTTCGAAATGGTTTGACTGGCTTTAGAACCAAACGTGCCGGATTTCAAAACAGCAAACCCGCTTTCTTTATCGGCCTGGAGCACATGCAAGTCATGGTCCGCTAAGTAACGTGTGACACGTTTTACAGGAAGCATTGAAGTTGACTGCTTACATCGTCATAGAATGTCCACTCCTTGGGATATGCACTGTTGGGATTCGTCATTAGGGGCAAGCCGTGACACCTGCCTAACGTAGGAGAGCAGTTCAGGCGCTGTCCTTTTGGTTTGCACGGCAAAAACTTAGGACCATGGCCCAACACTTTACGGACGTCCTCTGGAAGGTGCACCTGCTCGACCAAGTGGATGGGACAGCTCGATGCGGGTTTTCCCCTGGGGATGAGGCTCCGGAGCTGTCGCAGATGTAACTGCCACAAAAACTCTGTGGTACGGTCGGCGATGAGCATGAACTGCCGCAGATCCCGATCCGACTTGGAAGGGTGCGAAGCTTGGTGCAGTTGAACAGCCAGAAGTTGTCTGTAACAGCGGGCCTGCCGGAGCGCCTCGGATTTGAGTATTTTACATACTCTGCTGCCGTGTCCTGCCGATGGCGGGAACCCACCAAACAGTGCGATGACGTCTTCTGGTAGAACACGATTCCTTACGCAGAATGCCAGGGTTCTGGCTCGGCATACTGTCACGGCGATAAGTGCCACAGTAGCATGAGGGTCACACGAAACATTGAAAAAGTGGCCCGAAGAACTAGAAATGTACTTTACCAAGGTTGCTACTTGGGCCTGTTGGTTTGCCATTTGTGGGTGTAACGTTGCGCATAAAGGACACGGACACAAGAAGAGACGTTGTAACAAACAGGGCGCAAACTATCAACAGTTTATTTCGGAGTGGTGCTTCCCCTTTATATACTTGACGTACATAAATGCGCATGTCCCAAGAGACAACATCAAACACGTGCGCACCCACTCAAAAAAGCAATTTCTTTTGCTGACAATGTTATCGAAGCCTCACTGACGCACCTATCTTTAAACTGTGAGATATTATGGGCTTCCATAATCAATCGTGTCATTTCATTTCTGCTTTTAGCGATTATGATGCACTCATCGAACATCGGTGAACATCCACAATCCCTGCAATGAATAGCTAGCCAATCACCTGACTAATTTTTAACATTATTCGCGTGTTCGCGCAGCCTGTCGTTAATGCAACGACCTGATTGCCCTACGTAATAGCGGTTGCAAGTTAACGGTATGCGGTACACAATACCTTCATTGCATGCAACAAACTTGGTGCGATGCTGCTTACCGCAACACCTCTTTCATCTGTCTTTCTTATCAGTTAATTGGCATAGCTTAGCGAGTTTATCGGGGGCGGAGAATAACACTTTAACATCGACCCGTACGGCTACCTTCTTTAAGTTGTGGGATATTTTGTGAATATAAGGCATTACCGTGGTTTTTCCTTTTTCTTTTTGGGCTTGTTGTGTCGCATTACTAGTAGCCTTTATATTCCTAAGCAGCTTTTCGGCAACAGAAATCAACAGCTGTCTCGGGTAACCAACCTCAATTAGACGAGTGCACTGTTGACTGAAGCTATTATCAATTTGGTGGGAGCATGATTTGTCTAAGGCATTCTTAAAGCAGAGATTTATAATAGCCCGCTTGACTAATTTGGAATGTGCGGAGTTATAAGGGAGAATCAGTTTATTAGCTCGTGGTTCATACCTCCAACACAAGTGATTGTCATTAAAAAGGAATCTAATATCTAAAAACTTAACTTGCAACCGCTATTACGTAGGGCAATCAGGTCGTTGCATTAACGACAGGCTGCGCGAACACGCGAATAATGTTAAAAATCAGTCAGATGGTTGGCTATTCATTGCAGGGATTGTGGATGTTCACCGATGTTCGATGAGTGCATCATAATCGCTAAAAGCAGAAATTAAATGACGCGATTGATTATGGAAGCCCATAATATCTCACAGTTGAAAGATAGGTGCGTCAGTGAGGCTTCGATAACATTGTTAGCAAAAGGAATTGCTTTTTTGAGTGGGTGCGCACGTGTTTGATGTTGTCTCTTGGGACATGCGCATTTATGTACGTCAAGTATATAAAGGGGAACACCACTCAGAAATAAATTGTTGATAGTTTGCGCCCTGTTTGTTACAACGTCTCTTCTTGTGTCCGTGTCCTTTATGCACAACGTTACACCCACAAATGCTCAAGTCACTGTTCGCTAAAGTGGCCAGGAAATTCAAATCGCAGAAAGGCCACGGCTATTCGTTTTTTGGAAAAGCTGGACTTCTGTACCACCACTACCACCTTTCTACAGGCAGGACCTTCAACCAGCTCGTCGTGCCAACAGCTTTTAGAAGATCAGTACTGGAAGTGGCACATGTAGGTCTTATTGCCGGACATCAAGGCATACGGCGAACACCCAACCGCGTCTTCGCAAACTTTTATTGGCCAGATCTGCATGCTGATGTTAAACGCTTTGTCAAATCCTGCGATCTGGGCCAACGAACAACCCTCAAAGGCAAAGCTGGTGTTGCGCCATTAGGCAATATGCCTGTAATACGTACGCCCTTTGAGCTTGTGGCGGTCGACTTGATCAGTCCATTGTCAGCAAAATCAGAACGCGGAAACCGATACGTGCTCACTCTCACAGACTTTGCCACTCGATATGCCGATGCCATAGCACTCCCTGCAATCAGTGCACTGCACGTGGGCTAAGCAATAATCGAGATTTTTTCTCGTATTGGTCTACCGAAAGAGATTGTGACTGACCAAGGGAGGAACTTTACATCAGAGATCATGAAAGAGGTTAGTCGTCTGTTAGCTGCCAAGTTTCTTCGGACAACACCACATCATGAAATGGCGAATGGGCTAGTTGAAAAGTTCAACGGAACCCTGAAGACTATGTTGAAAAGAATGTGCCAGGAAAAAACGATTGGGGGGACCCTTAAGCTTCGCCTTTAAGAGTTGAACGCGATAGCGATATCCCGTTCCTACTGCGTACTTCAATCACTTAATGCATACTATGTAATGGGTAGTATGGTTTAAACCAAAAGAAATTATGCGCGGCAAATGTGGGAAATGTTTTCGATCTTGCTATGCACCCACTACGTGGTGTTAAGGGAATACGAGCAGTAAGGTGTGTGCCGTTTGTAATGGGTGGCTGGCTTTAAACTATGGAATCGTTATGATAGTCACATATTCTGACGCCCGATGGCAATGTACGCTTGTACCACGCAGTATTCCAGGGATATTACATGTTATATTGCGACGCCTATATGAAGGACGCTTGCGTTTGCGAAGCATGGAAGTTATTTTCACTGCATTTCCAAGCAGAGGAAGTTATTTTCACAGTATATCCAAGCAGAGGCATGGCTGTGTGGTAGAACACCTGCTTGCCACGCAGACGACCCGGGTTCGATCCTCACTCGGACCCGAAAATTTTATTATTTATTTTATTTGCATCTTTCTCGATTTTTCGGTCACGGACAAGATGATGATTTTTCGGTCACGGACAAAATGATGATTTTTCGCTCACAACCAACGACGCCGACGCCGACGCCGGAATTTCTGCGAAACGAGCTCTTTAACGCTATCGCGTTAAAATCTCGTTCGTGGGGCAGATACCTTGCACCACTGCTTTTCGCCTACAGAGAGGTACCGCAAGCGAGTGTGGGCTTCTCGCCCTTCCAGTTGATTTATGATCGGCACATCCGAGAACCACTGACCGTCCTCAAGGAACTATGGACCAATGAAAATATCGATGGCGAAACCCGCACCACGTACACATACCTCGTCGATCTTCGGAATCGTCTTGAAGATACGTGCATGCTAGCCCATGAGGAACTGGAAAAGGCGCGAGCAAAGCAGAAATTCTACTACGACCGAAAGAGCCGTCCGCGCAAGCTAACCGTAGGCGCTAAGGTACTAATATTACTGCCTACGGACACAAATAAACTGCTAATGCAGTGGAAAGGCCCGCTCGAAGTCGTTGAACGTAAGAATGATATCGACTACGTTCTGAACTTAAGCGGGAAAAGGAAAATATTCCACATAAATATGTTAAAGAAGTACGAGGAACGCGAACCGGTTCCCGCGGAGCAGGTCTCTGTGGTCACTGAGATTAATCAAGATTCTTCGAATCTAGAGGTGGAGTCATCCAGTGAGGATGTTCGGCTCGAGATTCCTTCTCCAAGTCTCTGTCTTACCCACGGCCCCTGACGTGAATTTGTCTGAAAAGTTTACCGATGAACAGTGTTCAGCCGTACGGGCATTGTTAAAAGATTGTGCTCAGAGAATCCTTCAAAGAATATGTGACAACGTCATATATGATTAGCGGAGTATGGTATAACTTCCTTGTACTACACACTGTTGTGTAAACATTAGGTGTGCGGTTATACGCGGACATTTTCCGGCTTCGTGTTGTACGGTGGTTCGAATAAATAGAAGCAGCGCGAAAAAAACGAACGACAAGAAACACACACAATAGGACAGGTGTTTCTTGTCGTTCGTTTTTTTCGCGCTGCTTCTAGTTATTCGCATCATGAACCGACTCGCCCAAACTCACAAGTTGTTGCTAACACAGTACGGTGGTTGTATCGACGGACAAATGGTCCCGTAGTGACTCCTGCCTAACTGTGTGACAATGTGTCTCGTCTCTTCTACCCAGCAGAAAAGTTGTCAACAACTTTCTTAAAACCGGGGGTATTGTGATGTAAGGTAGAAAGAACGAAACCGAAACAGCGTGATTGCCGTGGAAGACGACGAGAAAGAGTGCACGGGATCGAAGAGAAAAAATTACACCATCTCCCGCTAAAGGGAACCATGTGTAGATGTGAAGCAGCGGGCGCTAACGCTTACACTGGCCGTGGCGTTGACGCTGGCGCTATCGCAGCGTTGCGCAGGAGAGAAAACTGAGGAGGCGCAAAGCACGCAGTGATGGAGCGGTGTTTCCTACTGGAACATGCCAATCGCTGCTAATGGGCAATGAGAGACAGAAGATTCCGACTGTACACAGAGACCCGCAGTGCGCTTTTAGTTAACGCGCACGCTGCGAATTTTTATTGTTCAACAACGCACAGGAGAAATCTCCCACCGGCACCACCTTGGAGGTCAAGATCCATTGCCATATATACGCGATGGACAGTGAACGGTTGTGCAGCGCGAGCAGTCGGTTTTTTCAACCAAGAAACTCGCTAGCAGACGCTGCCTGCGTCGGCGTCACGAGGCGAGAGAGGGGGGGGAGCGTAGGAGAGGAGAGAGAGAGAGGGGGGGGACGCGCATGCGCAGTGGGGTGTGGACGCTGTGGGCAGGGATGCCTAGAGGAGAGAGGGGGGGAGCGTAGGAGAGGTGAGAGAGGGGGGGACGCGCATGCGCAGTGGGAGCCCAGGCAGGGATTCCTAGAGGAGAGAGGGCGGAGCATAGGAGGGGAGAGAGGAGGGGAGGCGCATGCGCAGTGAGGGTGTGGTTGCCGCGGGGAGGGATGCCTAGAGGAGAGAGAGGGGGAGGAGAGGTTTTTTTTTTCTTTTTTATTTTTTTAAAGGGTTTGCGCATGCGCAGTAAGGGAGGCCACGCCGCACACCACCACCGGATTAAGCTTCGCCATAAGATGCTTCACATCTAAAAAGCGCGTGCCAGCAATCGGGGCAAAGCAGCGTTCGACACAGTTCTCGGCTAGGACGTCCGGTCAGGAGAAGTGGGTGACGTCTTCGAGGCGCTGGGCTGTTCCTGGACTCCGGCTGGGTGACTGGCACCGGCATCAGGCGATGCGCTGCGATTCCGACTCCCGTTCGTAACAGTGTGGCACAACCGGTCACAGCGCTGATGAATGCAGTCATGATGGGGTCTTCTGTGCAAACTGCGATGGTAGTCACCCCGTAGCCTTTTTCTTTCTTCCTGGTAGCCAGGAAGAAAGAAAAAGCCACACTTTCGCCGCAAGGGCGAAGCACTGAATGTCATAGAAACAAATCGGAACGCCACACGGTGAACAGGAGGCAACTCGATACTTGCAGCGCGCCGCTCAAGCGCAAAGGACGCATGGAAAGAACACGCATCAGACGAGCGCATACTAACCACTGTCATGGCTCAACACTTGCACTTTGAGGCTTGGGCGGGACACGTGAAAACTCGCAGCGCAAGAAGAAACTGTTTAATGAGCAAAATGATCGAAAGGTGGGCTAGTTGGTAATTCATATTCGTTCACTGAACCGGGAGCGCGGGAACATACAACAGACGAAGGAAAAATCACACAACACGAGCGCTCACTAACAACTGCTTTGTTTTCACGTCGGAAAGACAGATTTATACATGAAAGTGCGCATGTGCAAAACTAGCAGTTGTTCCGTGTACGAAAACAACCGATGAGCGAAGCTCCTTAGAAATGGGACGCATGCGGCGTTCGGCGAGCGCTGCGCTTCATTGTGCAGGCGACGGACAAACCACCGGGCGTACGACAGGGTCGACAGGGTGAAGCGATGGTCTCCCGTGTTCGCCGGTCTGAGGGGAGACAGCAGAGTCGAAGAAAGAGGGAGAGGGAGACTAACCTGCCTCCGCGCTTTGCGCATCGTGCAGACGGCATCCGCGTTCCAGCGCCCATAAAGCTCATTTATCCTCCCGCGGGGGGCGCTGCGAGCGCGCGACGTGAGCAGACGTGCGGTGTATCGGCTCCAGCGATTTTCGGCTGGGGACGCGGCCCAAGTCTTCCTACCCAGGCAAAACTGGCATCGTGCGATTCTCAACACCAAACGGAACAACTGGATACCCATTTCGTCCAGGTGGGTCCATTATCTGCAAGTTCACGGCTGTTTTTCTACCGACCATGGAGGCGCCGTCGTTAGCGACGCCGACGCTCGGCCTGGTGGGATCGGCCCTCCGAGGGGAAAATGGCGAATTCCACGCTCCAACTACGTGGATATGACCCTGAGGCAATGGTGTAGACCTCGGTTTCTACCGCCGGTGACCCAAGTTCAACTGTTCTTCCGAAAATTCGGAGTCAAGCTGTGCTTCAAGCGGCGGAACGCCGCTCCCAGGACAAAGCCAAAATGACGGCGCCCGACGCTGCTCCGGCAGCTGGCTCGTCGGTCGACAACGTGAACGCTCCCGCGACGCGCGCCTCGGGACGCAAGGGCAAGGCGTCCACGAAGTGGAAGCCGCGTCCAATCCTCAAACCCACTCCCGAAGACGACGTTATAGTCATCAAGCCCAGAGAACGTGTTTCTCTTCACGAGGCGTTCACGGAAACCGGCTACGGCACCGCCATCTCGGCGTACGTCGGACCAGAGCGAGCCCGCAGTATCTCCGTGCTGCCATCGCGAGACCAAAACATCATTATCATGCATACCCCGAACATCCAGGCGGCCGACCTGCTCATCGGGGACTTTGCAGTGAAGTCTGAAAGAGGATCAATCCCGCTGCAGGGTTACCTGAGACGCGACGACGGCAACACCTGCCACGACGTTATTGTGGTCCGTAACACGGACACCACGGACACGCTTCAACACCGAGTCTGCTGGCATGCCGGCACCATCGTGGAAATCCGCAAATTTGGAACATCTAACAAGGCACGCATTACCTTCGCGGGTAAGGTGAAGCCCCGTTACGTGCATTATGACAACATGGTCGTCGCTGTGCAAAACTATTACAAAACTATTCCGGCTTGCGGCCAGTGCGGGGTCGTCGGCCACCGTGCGGACGCATGTCCAAATCTGCAGCCGAACACTTGTGGACTCTGCGGACTCGACGCGCCGCTAGTGGAGGGGGGTGCGGGCCCCTCACACTTGTGTTCCCCGTGTTCTGTGTGCGGTGGCGGCCATGCCACTAACTCTCGCGAATGTGCGGCAAAATTCCGCACACCCAAGATAACCTCCCAAAAGGGCGGAAAAAAGAACCTGGCGCCCAAGAAGACCATCCGCCATTCTGGGCCACCCAGCGACCAGCCTCGCCGGGAAAACGCCAAAATCGGCAAGCCGGCACCGCCTTGCCGGAGGTGTTGTCAAGCGTCCGTCGACGGCATCGCCACCAGACGGCCGCTTGGAGAAACGCGTGACGGAGACCACGGCCGCCTGGATCACCGGCGCGCGCGGCTGTGTTGCTCCGGCCATAGAGTTTCCTAAAATTAACTAGAGGGGACTCTGGCGCTGCGATCGTTCAGCCCCCCATGGGAATGATGGGTAGTACACGGATTTGCCTAGTCTTCGTGCTTCCCGGCTTCAAACACAGTTGTGGCTTTGTTTATTGGTGCGCTTTCGTTCAGTTTCGGATAAAAGGATGGACCGTTGTGAACTTCGTGAGCATATTTGAATCGTGAGCCTAAAAAGGTGAAGGTGGTGAAGCGTAACTGCTAAACCTTTGTTGAACATTGTATTGCGGCAAAGTGAATTCGGGCCATACGCAGCCAAGAGAACGAAGACTAGGCAAGACTAGGCAAATTTGTGTACTACCCATGATTCCCATGCTGGCTGAAGCGCCGTGTGTTGCAGCCCCCCATCGACACTAGCGCCAGAGTTCCCTCTAGTGTATTTATAGGAAACTCTATGGCTCCGGCCGTCCCATTCGGCGCGCGCCCCTTTGAAAAAGTGTAATTGCGGTAGTCCCGCCGCGCGCCGCGCCAGGGCGCTCTTCTCCCACTCCCTTGCCGATGATGCCGCGCCGGCCGCGCCTAGACAGCCCCAGACGTGCTTAGAGAAATGCGCATTGGAGATCGCGCACGTGGTGACTGGAATCAAGGCACGCTGATATGTTTTTCTTAATCGGGCTTTACACAGTGAGTGTTCTCTGTAGCACATTACGATCCAGACTTCGTGTGGCGCGGCGCGTTCATAAGCCATGACAGGTGTATTGGGCCGGTTACGTGATTTGTCGTGCTTCTCATTCTTTGTTTTGGCGCTCGCTTCTGCCACGGTCGTCTGGATCGACGCGCTCCATGCTTCTTCTCTTTAAAGGAAATGCATTTCGTCATCGTCAACACTGCACAGCTATGTTTTGCTGTCAAGCGCTGTCTTAAGAGCATCATGTTGCTGGAAAACTGAATTGCTGTAATGGTAATTCTGTAGTCGTTTTCACCTTGCAGATGATAGGCAAGATTTTATTGTGGGCACGTCTCTTTGAATTGTGAAGTTCCCACGATACGACAGTGATGCGAACGCGACGCTCTTATGAAGGCGAAAGCCTGATTCCTCATGCTCACGTCCGTCCGTCCCTCCGCCCGTGCCCTGGCTCGTTGCCAGGTGGCCGCCGGGCGCGCGAACGGACGCCGGTCGCGTCGGACTCCACAGCGCTCGCGCTTTGCTCAGGCCCCGGAGACTCTCAAGTTCCAGCGATGGCCGCAGAGGGCGAAAAAATCGACCAGGGCGAGTTCCATCGAAATGCGCGTATAGTGGAACTACTGACTCCTCTTTTAGCGGTCGGATAAGTTAGTTCGGATTTTCCGTGTTAGGGGCGCTCAACGAGGCCAAATATTTAGTTTTAAAATGTGTCAAAAGATTGTTAGAAGCTTAGTTACCGTGTCATTTTTCATAAAGATAGTAGAAATCGGTTTTAATGTTACTTCTAGAATTACTACAAGAGCTTGATTGTTTGAGAACAAATATTGAGATTACACTGACGCTCGAAAAGCAGCAGCCCATTGGCATGGGTTGCGTTTCGGTCGGTTAATTCATTCAAATTGTACCGCGGTCGTTTTCTGTGATCGGCATCACGCAGCTATGGTAACGCCGCTCCGTTTCAGATCGGCTTTGATATATCAGTACGAGTTTGTGTGTCAGACTTACCATGCCGCTACGTCAAGGCGAGCGTGTCTAAAGCCTGTGAATCATGTCAGCTGCTGCGCTTCACCGAGTTTATAAACGTCGGGCTGCACAGCTTCCAGCGTGAAAATTCAACGCCGGCAAATTGCTCGGAGACTACCTACGAAAACGGAATAACGATGCACAATGTGCGCGTGGGCACCGGTGAGTGAAAATGCACTGCTTTGCACATGAACATAGCCTTTTTTTTTGCATGCGCTACGGTTTTTGTCAATTCATAAGGTTTTACGACTTGTCCAGCTGATGAGATGCACAGCTTGTGGGTTCTAATGACATTTTCTTAGAAGGGGCGGGGACACGGGGGGGGGGGGAGGGGGGCTCCAGCCCCCCCCCCCCCCGAAGAAACTCACTTATCCTGGGTGTGTCCCATCCCCCCCCCCCCCCTGGTAAAAAAATCCTGGCGCCGCCCCTGTTTCTCAGATCGCTTACTGCGTTCTCACATTTGCAGATAACATCTTTACTGCTTAACTTTGCCACATAGATCACAGCATAAGTTTTACCTGTTTCTGCGCAAACGAGTCCGCTGCGAGATATGCTCTTAAATTCAATGCATGGTAAAGCCAAGTGAACTTACAGTATGTATACGCATTTGAACATTTTCATAAGCAGGGACAGTTACATTTTCCTATACCATATAGTTTATCCTGTTGGGCAATTAACTAGCTTTGTCCACTGATGGGCATCTCTAAAACAAATTCACAAACATATCATTTTCGTGCAGTGTTCTCATATACATTCTTCTTAGACATGAATCACAAATACATTCACTCTTCTACTGTAGTAACTATGACTGCTTTTTCCTCTTTCAGCCCAACCACAGCCTCCAAGGAACTGCTCATATCAGCATACGCTTGAATGCTTTATCTCTGAACCTACCTCAGGTCAGCATAGAATGTGTCATCACTGAAAGTAAACTCATGGGCCGAAATCCTCGCAAGGTATGGTTGTAGACACTTTATTTATTGAACCAATTTTTGTTTAACCATTTCTCTCTTACTCTTTCTCATGACTCGGTTTTTTTCTTTTCAGGAAACTGGACAAAAGAGAGATCATTGGTTTCCAAGCTACGCACATCAAGTCGTAAGAAGCTGAACAGTTGCCGTAGTGACAACCCCATGGGCCACCAATATTTACGAGGCATACGAACGCAAGCCTTAGGTATACTGAAAAGCAGTGATATTGTACAGTATGTTGAAGCAGTACAAAATTGGGTGCACCAATTATTTTCTTGCTTCATGAATGACTCAATTTAGAGGAAATGTGCACGCTTCAATTTTTTTCGATAGTGCATGTGATGGAGTGCACATACTGTACTTCACTCTACGTGTCAAACTTTGCATAGAGTATCACATATAACTAGGTAGCAAATGGGCCAGTAGTAGTGCATATTTAGCAGCACTGCTTTTTCAGTATAGATTGCTGTGAATGCGAAGACTGTTGCAAAGGAATGGCAAGAACAGCTACAGTAGTGCTGAAACGAAAAGTTACCGCTACCGCTTACTTGTTGGGAGTGACATTGTGAAGGTTCTAAAATAGGAAACTGTGTGCAAGCACTCATCCCTTCATTAAACAAGACATGTCGTGCAGTGGTCACCTGGAGATGAGTGGATTTAAGGGCACCTCAGAGTATACGTATTGTTGGATGGCACTTCCAGGTCACTACTCTGGAATATATAATCTTTGATGATGGGCGTAGGTGAATGAAAGCATGTGCATAAGGACATTTTGGGCAGTATTCTATGGAACAGGCTGAGGAATTTGTAAAGCATCTAAAAAATTCGTTTTTAGCTCTGTTCAGTGAACATTGCCAATACATTAATGGGATTATATGTAAACACGCACTGTCCAGAAAGGAGGGTACATCACCGTTGCATTTGTGCAAGCAATTTGTTTTGTATGTGAAGCTGAGCCACAGACAAATAGCAAATACAGTAAAAGCTCGTTAATTCGTACTCGAAGGGGAATGTGAAATTGTTCAAATTAGTGGGCAGGCACTAGAATGAACAGACATTGTGCCACAATGCGTGGACAGAATCCAAAGAAGCCACATCTGGGCTCGTTATCGCGAACTAGGCGCTGCTACATGTTTGCGGCAGGTGAATCCGTAAATTAAGTTCATGGAGCTCTAACAGCGAACAAAATTGATCAGTCTGTGATACGCCAAAAAAAAAGCATCGACGTGCATTGCGAGCAGAGAGCCTTAATGTCGAAATATGTGATATTTATGCTCCAAAACACGTTTATTTACATGACAGAGTTAACACAATCAAAATTAAAAGTAATCGGTAATTTGCATTCACTTGCGTTTCTTCCATCGTGACTCCATGAGCATTGTTTGTAGCTTGCCCACGGGCTCCAGTGCAGCATCTGAAATCTCATCTGCTGAGAAATGATGCTGTTTTTTTGTTTTGCATCTCTAGTAAACTTAGTGTTAAGAAAAGGACGAGCCGCCGTCCCCATGGTGAAGCCCCCCCCGTCGACCTCTTCTTTATTCCAACACACACTGATCTGATCCTAGTGATGATGATGGCGTCACTCCTCGTCTTCTACACAGTTTTCAACATCCTCCGCGCCCCCCATAGTGGCGCATGGCGATGAAGAACACTAAACACACGCCAGGGTTCATGCACACAATGTTCGCCAGTATTTGAGTTCCAAGTCAGTCCTGGTGGTGTCATCCGGTCCTCCTCCTGCACTTGATTTTCCAGCGATGCTTTCGACGCTTGTTCCAGGCTCGTGCTATTGAGCGCGCTGACCTTGATGTACTTGCGCTGTTGCTGAGCAGGTTTCCTCGGCATGAAAACTGGCACAGAAGACTCTTCCAGAAGGATCTCGTGCAGCCATTTCTGATGAAGCCTTTCCTTGGCTTGCTCTTCCTGGCTGCATTAACCTTGTAAGAATCAGCCTTCTGCCTATGCCTTCGTCTGGTCTGTCCCATTCGCCGCTGTGACGCTGTGTCGGCATTTCGCACTTGCACTGAGACTGGCTGTACGATCGACATCCTTCTCAACTTTCTCGTTTGTAACTTACAGGATGGGCGGTAGTTATGAGAAGTGCCGACGACAGGCTTTTGTATCCTCATGGTTTTCCTTCTGCTTCCCTTCGCTTTATGAACTGGCCTTGATTTTCTTCCGTGAGGCACTTGCACGCCTGGTGGTGAGGACTTCATAACATCTGCATCTGTCGTCTGCGGCGTGCACTCGTCCTCGAGATCTGGTTGATCGCCTTTTGGATTTCCATAGGCTTCTCGCTTTTCTATCGTATATATCTCTTCCTTCACCACGAACACCAGAGTTGTTGGAGATATCTCTTCCTTAGCTTCATGGGTACAGCACGTTGACGAGAATTGTAAAGTCGTGCAAGGTGCCTTGAGACTTTGAGGTTGTTCTTCGGTGTTGATGTTCGATACTGCCTTCTCTGCAGTGGGAATGGTAGTCTGTCTGCTTCCGGTATGTTGCTCTATTTGTCGTGATGTCGACTCATCTAGCTTGTGTGCGACAATATTGCTATTCGGTACGTAATGGCTAGATGGTGGTGACGCAGATGTCGAGGGTACTTTCTTCTGTACTTCTGTTCTGATACGTTGTCTTATCATGTCCAAGTGAGCCTGTCGAGCATTCAATGTGCCTGCGATCTTAAATTCTGCTCTCACCTTCGCTCGAATAATCTGGTGAACATAAACGTCTGCTTCCTCCATCTCTGCGTTCTAAATGATTTATGTCAACTGCATCCTCTACTTCTTTGTCGATTCTCCTGAGCTCATCGTACTGGCCAATCAAAATGCTATGAAGATCTCGTAACTCACGTACTGATGGGCGCTCCACATGCAGAAGCCTTTCGATCCTCGCGATGGATTCCGTGACGGTCTTTCGTACTTGACGCCGGCTTTCAAATAGGGCCTCCATGATCCGGTCCAGTGTCGGAAATCGTGAGAGATCACTGGCCGGCAGCGTCGCGAGGAGAAGTCGGCGTCAACGTGGGATCCATCACCGAAGTTTCGCACGAGGAATATCCGGTCGTTGTCGGAACGTCATTCTTTCTGATCTGGGTCTCGGGGATGGCTAGGCCTCGCACATTTGCTTCACCTAACGACAGCTTCACAAAAGTCATCCGGGTTACAGATGCGGTCGAGAAGTCGTGAAGTCCGCTCTGTCTCACCTCTAAAAGTCCTTGCTCCCGGGTTTCACGGCACCAAAATGTTAAGAAAAGGACGAGCCGCCGTCCCCATGGTGAAGCCCCCCCCCGTCGACCTCTTCTTTATTCCAACACACACTGATCTGATCCTAGTGATGATGATGGCGTCACTCCTCGTCTTCTACACAGTTTTCAACACTTAGTTTGGTTTGATGTTGCAACATATTGTGATCACTGTGGGCAGACTTCTGCGAGGAGCGACGAAAACCAGGGGCTCCCAGTTCGAGCTAACTGTTGTTCATACCAACGTGTTCGAATTATTGGGAGATTCCCCCCTAGAAATACACAGGGCTGCGCCGGGACCAGGGCATCAGTTCGAATTCTTTTTAACTTTGAATTAACTGAGTTTGAATTAATGAGCTTTTACTGTAATAATATTTTTTACGATAACAGACTTGACACGACATGGAGTTTTTAACAGAGCATTAATTGAGTGCACTCAATAGGTGTTGTAGAAAAAGATGAAGTAATAAACGCGTGCAGGCGAGCACTGCAGTAGAAGAAGAAGAAGTTGAAACGATGAACGACTGTCTGTCTGGTTCCTTCGCTGATCACTAGTTTTCTTACATTTTGGTGCCGAAACCCGGGAGCGAACAAGGGACGATGCCACAATCTCGCAGATTCCCCAATCGTTCAGGCAGCTTGAAGCAGCGGGCATCACAGATTCTGGCGAACCACACTTACATCAGTCCATTTCACGCTTCCAAGGAATGACTCGAAAAGAAGATGGGAGAAATAGAGTGGAACTGCCTTGCAAAGATGGTTCGAAGCAGCCACTTGGAAGAAACTATTCTACCGCACTCACACGTCCACGGAAACTGTCAAAGAGGCTATGGACAAAAGAAGGCTTATTGGAGCGATACGGGGCATTCGTCCGGAAATGCGTGGAACTAGGACATGCTGAAGTGCTTCCGAAGAACGCTCCTATCGATCGTGATACCTGCGCACCACAACGAGAAAATATGAGAGGTGAATGTTTGACTGCGAAGCTCCACGTCATGTTGCACGCTTCACCCGCTCAAGGCATACGATTCCTCAACGACTGCCTTTGTATAGGGGCCAACCTCAAGCCAGAGGGTAGCATCATGACGAGCTCTCCATTTGCACCATTCTTGACTCATCGAAGAGAGTCGGAGTCTATTTCACTTGGTGCGCCTTGGTGGGATGGCTGGTGCGAGGAACTCATCCGATCAGTCAAGTCACCGTTACGCAAGGTGTCGGAAAAGAGTATGCTTAACAGCGAAGTAACTGAGGCTGTGCGGTTGCAGGCAGAAGTAATTGTAAATCTAAGACCGCTGACCTACGTGTATGCGGACGCAGAAGATCTTTCTGCGGTATGTGCAGCGCATGTTCTAGTTGGACCTTCATTGCTGATTTCTCCAGATACAACCAGCGAGGACTACGCAACTCAAAGAAGTCAGACTGTTCGACGTGATCGCAGAAAAAACTTGGGATACCTTCTAAAGCGGGTAGAGCACTGATGGATCCGGTGGAAGAAAGAATACCGACTGGAACAGCAGGTGCTTCATCTCTGCTCAGCAAATCCAAGCAGCAGACACCACGTGTGTGATGTGGTGATCATCGAGGAGTTTGGCAGTTGTAGAATTGTTTGGCCTCCCGGTCGAATCATAGACGTTGACCCCGGTTGAGATGGAATCATCTGAGCTTGACGAGTGAAACTCAAGAAAGAGTTAAGAAGATCCGTATACCCAATCTACAAGCTCGAGTTGCACCTCTACTGGGGGGGCGGGAGTATGTAGAAAAAGATGAAGTAATAAACGCGTGCAGGCGAGCACTGCAGTTGAAGAAGAAGAAGTTGAAACGATGAACGACTGTCTGTCTGGTTTCTTCGCTGATCGCTAGTTTTCTTACAGGTGTAATCACAGTTCATTAGAGTTTACCAGTGTTTGTATATGTTGAAGATTTGAATGTGTATTGAAAGCTATTTCCTTGGTATTGCTGTGAGCTATGTAGCCAAAAAAGGCTAGTTTTGCATGATACTCATGTTAAGAGCGGGGCAGACAGTTAGGAGGTAGTGAAGAATGAAAATGTGAATTCAGCTTCTGCAATCGTCCATCGTATGAGCAGCGTCTTTGACAAATATGCACTGCTGGCACAAAAAAATGGACTCATTTATTTATTTTTCAATGCAAAGCATAACAATTTTACGAGGGTTATTCAAAAAGTAAGGGCTGTTTGGTCCCAAACAAATAAATATTCATTAGCAAAGGTTTTTATTGGCGGGCTTCTACATAATCACAGTTAGCTTCTAAGCACTTTTCGTACCACCACACTAGTTTCTTTAGTCCCTCTACATAAAAGTTCGCTACCTGGGAATTGAACCTGTTGACAGCGGCGGTCTTCAATTTCTTGCTGTCTTCAAACCGATGTACCCTGAGCCATTGTTTCAAGTGAAAAGATAGGAAATAGTCAATTGGTGCTGGGTTGGGACAGTAGGGTGGGTTATCAGTGTTCCCAACCAATACCTTGAATCTTCTCATTGGTTCTGGCTGTGGTGCTAGGACGCATGTGGTCATGGAGGAGGATGATTCCAGATGAGAGTCTGCCACGTCGTCGATTTCTTATCATACATTTTTGCTTGGTGAGCGTTTCATGGTATATCTCAGCTGTAACTGTGGCCCACATTTGGTGAAACCAACCAAAAGAATGCCCTTTTCGTCCCTGAAAATGGTAGCCATCATTTTCTGACTGGAGTAAACAAATTCCTTGAATTTTTTCGGTTTTTGTGAAGGGGAGTGGAACCACTGCATTGATCATTGTTTTGTTTCTGAAGTGGCATAGGATATCCAAGTATCGTCATATGTAACAATGTGTGAAAACAAAGCATATCTGTCTTGTCGGTAGCTGTCCGAATATGCTCGTCCACTAGACATTCTTAGGTGTTTGAGTTGGTCGGTAAGAATTTTTGGTACCCAGTTTAAACAAATTGTGTTATCTGAGCATTTCAGCTAAAATCGTGTAAACTGTAGTGAGGCCAACAAGGGGAACTTTATCTGACAGACCACTAACTGTTAGTCGTTGATCTAATTGCAATGCCATGTCCACTTGAATAGTTTCATTGGTCTGGATGCTTGGCCTGCCGCTCTGCTCTTTGCCGTACACATTTGTGCAGCTGTTTGTGAAGTCTCGACAGCATTTTCTGACCTTTATTTCACTGATCACTGTTGGTCCGTAAACTAGGCCCAACTACCCATGAATTGGAGAAGCTGATGATTCTTTTGCATGCAAAAATCGAATTGCAGCGTGCAACCTCACAACAGGCGGGAGCAACGATTTTCGCAAACATTGTCATCTACATTCCCCGACAAGCAGTTGACTACTCAGCCAGAACAATAACTTCAGTACTTTCGCGGAGAATTAACAGCTGGTGCTGTGCATATAAATCTTTACTCCGACGTGTAAATATTAAAAGGTTAGCAAACTGGCCTTACTCTATGAATAACCCTCATAAAAAAGTTAATTATACAGATTGGACAGAAATGATTACTTACTGCTTATTTTTCCAACATTGCTACCGTGACTTCCAGCACTTCCTAGCTGTCTAGTGTACTAATGTGCCATATGTCCCTATTGTATGTGCATATGTCATGTGCAATGTATTGAGAGTGCTGTCCACTGGTGTATCGTTTCTTTTTGCAAATGAGTGCTTTTAGGAACACCCACAGGCATCCTCTATCTCATGTGTCAGCTGATCAACAGTGGGCGAGCAAGGGTAGCTCAATTCTGTAAACTTATCTTCCGTGACAACCTTCACAAGAATGTTCACTTGCTGAAATGTTGGATTCAGGCTGAGGCTTTCATTATTCGCCAACTGTTACTCAATTGAAGTGTTTATGTCAATGCAACCTCTTCGCCTCTTTGAAACATAAACCAAGTTTGCTTTTCAACAGTATCCCGTAAATGGCGTTTTCCCAGGATAGACGAGGTTAGCACAACTGAAAGTTGAACTTGTTGGCGGAATTAGTCGTAAAAAGAGCGGACGCGCAGGCACGAATACAAGGATATTACGCACAATAACGAGAACGCGTTATGTGCAGGAATATCTAGCATAACAGCGTGGTTTCACTTTTTTTTTCAACGCGATGTGCCTCTCGCCAATGTTTTGTCAAAATACTACATTGCGGCTCAGGCTAATCTTACTGACACTGCATCTTTTGAGGGCAGTTTTAATGCTGTTTGTTTATTACAGCTGTGTAGTGAGAAAGACAACGGACAGCACTGTACGTACGCAAGTACTGTGCTTCGGTCGCCCAGCGTAAATATCGTTGTCTGAAGCGTCCTTCCGCGTATTATAAATGGTATTCTGAACGAGCGAAGAGACAAAGTTGCTCAATGTCAGTAGGGAAATTTTATTAAACTGATAGCATACTGTTTTTTGTGCGTATTGTTCAACTCTGTGACTGACAGTGCTCCTTGTTTACATGTATACTGCTACATTCACGATTGCCAATAAACAATGTAAGCTTACTTGCTTGGCGTGTTTTTTCGCCAGTTGAGGCCTCGCGGTCACCTGGCGACTTAGCGGAAATATTTGTAGTAACATTAGGCTGCCGTGCGCGCGAATACTGTCCCGCGATAGCGGTGAATAAACGCCCGCAACCTACGGGCGCGCACAGCGACCACCCGCACCCGCCAGCAATGCAGCAGCCATAGTGCCCCAGCGTAATGATGATGATAGTTTTAGCAACGCCATCTCTAGGTCGGATACTTTAGTTCACAACGCCACCGCTACCCTTATTTGTGTTGCACTGTCAAAGGTACAGTTTCCCTTCTCTACATTATAGTATAGGTGTTCTGTGCTTTGCTTGCGTAGCGTCGCTGTGGCCAACGTGTCCGAAAATTGAAGGACACTTTGTACATTCCGAAGTGTGTTCAGCGAAAGCTTGTGGCCATTCGACTGACTATGCCATGTTTTTTTTCTTTTACCCTCTCAGTGGGATGGCACACAAACGGAATGTGTGCGTGTTTTCTTTTTTATTTTTTTACCGCGAATCGCAGCGAGACGCGAGACCACTGCGTGAGACTAATCTTCCTCCGTTCACACGCGTTCGTATTTTCTCGCGTTTTGCACAGCGCGCAAAGGCCATCCGCGTTCCAGCGCTTAAACTGACGGACCCTTTGTAAATTTCAAAGTGTGTTCCGCGAACGCCTGTGTCCATTGAGACGGCGTCGGTCAGAATGGAACGCGATGAGTGCGTCCCCCCTTCTTGCATGATTGGACACGTTGGACACAGCGATTCTACGCAAGCAAAGCGCGAGCGCTGTAGAGTCCGACGCGACCGGCGTTCGTTTGCGCAGCCCGGGCCACCTAGCTCCGTGCAAGGGCTCGGACGGACATGGACGTACGGACGGTCGGAAACGGACGGACGCGGTTGGACGGACACGGTCGGATGGACGGACACACGGACGGGCGGACACGGTCGGACGGACGGACACAGCCGGATGGACGGAGGGACGCCGGACGGGCGGACGTGAGCATGAGACATTAAATGCTTTCGCCTTGAAAGATTACGTTGCCTCGACGCTAAAGTGGCATTCCTTCTAGCAGGTAAAGCTTGCGCACTCAAGGCCGCAGCATCCCAAGGTATCTCCGCCAACCTCCTTTAAGCAGCGCTACCAACCTTCGGATCGTTTCTGCTATTCTGGAAACACTCAGAAAAAAGGGTCTTTTAATAAATCTCCTACTTTCCCTCGCATGTATACTTCCTACTGATATGCTGCACTTAAGAAGACAAAAACAGTTTTCTTGAGAACTGGCTCACAGGTGTGTTCGCTTCGGGCACCATCATCACGACAGGGACAGGCGCGCGCGCACACAAAAAATAAAGAATATAGCAATAGCCGCCATTCATCCTTTTATGTGCGTTTTTGTGAGGAGGGAGGGGTGCTATGCTAACCCACGCTTACTATACAGCGATATCTTCAAGGCGCCGCAAACCATCCCCATAGATAGCAAAGGAATGGAGGGGTAGTAGGCGAGCGCCGCGGTGCGGCGAAAGGAGCAGTCACGCCCCCTTCTGCAATTACGCCTCCTCCGTCCGAATGGGACGGCCGGAGCAACACAGCCGCGCGCGCCGATGATCCAGGCGGCCGTGCGGAGACACACGGCAAGACCGGGGCCTGGGTCAACGCCGTTAAAAACGGACAGCAGGTGAGCGGTTCGGGCGGGGCTGCCTCTCGTTCTTCCCATCCCACTCCCCTCCCAACGGCACGGAGTGCCGAGCAAAATCAAATAGCAGCACTCAGGGCCCAAAACGAGATGCTGCTGAAGAAAATTCACGAATTGGAACTAAAAATCAACCAGCCTCCCTCTACCTCCTCTTCTCCTGCGGCTGAGGCAATGGAAAGTGAGGTCGTGGCGCCGGAGGCGGCAACAAGCGCGGAGGCCGCATTCGAGGCCCGTTTTGAGGCCCGTATCAGAACCATTGATGCCCGATTCGCCGCCATGGAAAACCAAATATCAGTAATGGTTTCCTCCATGTCCAAATTGCAAGCGACAATTCCCACGATGGTAGCCCAACAAATGGCGCACTCCTCGCGCCCTTCGCGCAGGATCAGCGGTCCCTACAAGGACGTATCCGGCCGCTGTCTCAAAACTTCTAGACGCAACCCAGACGTAGATGACGACGACAGCTGCTCGCTCTCCAGTATTGAGGACTCCCCCCTTACTGCGAGTGCTGGCTCCGGAGCAGCGTCAGTTAATTCTCACCTCAGCGTAACTGATCATGGCGAGGAGCTCTAAGATGAGGCGCTCCGCGAAACTCAATTCGGCCACCCCAGTTCCCATTGTACAGTGGAATTGTCGAGGTTTCCAGTCCCGCACGAAGAGGGTGAACCTTCGTCTTTTCCTTTATACCTTCGACTCGCTTCCGGCGGTGGTTGCTCTCCAGGAGCCAGGGAGTGGCACCACCCTTACAAATTACATCACCTTCCAGCAGGACCCCTCTTCCTGTGTCTGCGTGCATAAAAGTTACACGGCTAATCTAGTCGACTTGGAACTTCAGACTGAATATTCGTATGTGATGGTGACACTTCTTCCGCTCAAGAAACATGATGCACCACTCCACGTACTAAACGTATACTGTTCCCCCCAGACTCAAAAATGTAACGTTCACAGCACTCTTTAGCCGCGCTCTAAAGGCTGCGGGCAGGGACCCCCTGATGATTGTGGGCGATTTCAATGCCCACAGTACTCTCTGGGGGTATGTGCGTGAGGAGAAGCGGGGACGCAAGCTAGCGGAACTTGCGTCCACACTGGGCCTCACTCTTCACACTGACCCTGCACATCCAACGCGGGTGGGTAACTCCGTGACTCGGGACACGTGTCCGGACCTTACCTTCACCAAAAACATTAGACACGCAGACTGGGCCAACACCGAGGAAACCCTCGGCAGTGACGACTGCTTACTCAACACCACCATCACGACCAAACCATTGGCAAGACCCCACGCCCAAGCCCGCCTACCCGATTGGACAAAGTTCCGGAAAAACTACACTAATTTGGCCCCTATCCACGAAGCAGGTTACCACGCGTGGTCACAAGAATTGCTTACACAGCTTCGTTTGACGGAAACTCAAGTTCAACTCTCGGAGGCTACGCCGGCGGTGGACAACCACCTCCTGCACCTCTGGGAGGCGCGGCACAGCCTCGTCCGCACATGGCGCCGCCAAAAACACAATCGGAAGCTCAAAATTCGCATTGCCGAGCTCACCCAACGAGCGGCAGAGTACGCGGTCCAGCTCGCCGACTCGAATTGGGTGGAACGATGCAACACGGCTGCTAGACAAATGTCCAGCCGGAACACTTGGCGTCTCTTTCGCGCCTTGATCGATGCGGCCCAAACTAGAGCCGAGACACAAAAACATCTCCAACGGGCTATCCATGCCTTCGACGGAGAAAACTCAAAATTAGCATGCAAACTACGCGATCAATACCTCTGTGTCCAACATGACAACCAAGGGCCAGCGTTCTCGTATGCAGGTTCCTAGAACGCGGAGCGGAGCTGGATCAACGGTTCCGGCTCCATGACCTGTAGACGGCCCTGACTAAAATGAAGCGAGGAACGGCGCCGGGGAGAGACAAAATAACTGTTAAATTACTTGCGAATAGACCTGTGCGCCAGTACTAAAATCGCCGGTGGCGGCGCGCCGGTGTTTGCACCTCCGGCGGCGGCGCGTCAACGGCGCGGGGTTCATCAGACCGGCGGCGGCGCGGCGCGGGAAGTGGGGGGGGGGATTCAACATTTACTTGGGCGACAAATTTGGCCCTTGAATTTGGAAAAAAAGAACACCGTTTTCCTGAAAGGGCGAAGCAGTGAATGCGATAGCAACATGTCGTAATGTTATAATGAACTAAGGCTAACTCTTTTTATCTAACTAGCTAACTCTTTTTTATCCGATCTCATGAAACTGCAAAACGCTGGTGTTAGCGAATGCGGTTCTTTACCCGTGAAAGAAGCGCTTTTCGTGCAGTTTGTCGTATCAGTGCTGGCAGTACGAAGCGGTGGGATTACAGCGCGTAGAAGAATATACGAGCCGTTTGCTGATCTCTGCCTGGTTAGAGCACTCGCCAGCGCTCACGACCGCGCCCTAATAGTCAAAGTTCACAGTCGCGGCTCGAGTCACGCAGCCCCTTTACCCCGGCGTCCCTTCATACTCCTTCGTCCAACGGAAGATGGACAAGACACTTGCTTTCTGGTTGAGGAGTAATCGACGGCAGGCCTCGCAGGCGGAGTGATGTTGTCGCACGCGCCCTCGGTGCGGCGGAGATGGGAAGTTTCTTAAATGTATGCTTCAGCCGTGTTCCTTGCTAGCGCTCGCGAGCTTTCACTAGCGGGTACAGCGTGCGATGTGTGTACAAAAGTTAATGACTTGGACTTTATACGGAACATGACGGCGACGATGAAAACCTGTATAGAGTGTCCATATAATTGTTATCGCAATAAAAAATATACAAAAACCGTGAAAGCAAGCTGGCCTTTTTTTTTGGACCGCTGCATCGTCTTCGCTGTAAAGATTTCGTCTGTTGGAAGAATCAAATAATCCGGCGCCTCTTCCATTGGTTTCGTTCTCGCCTTCACTGCAATTCTTACGGGCGATATCTCCTCGACACTTATTTCTTCATAAAGCACGTGTACAATGTTAGCGCTAAACGTTGAGCCTATCAGGATTTCGAGCTTGTCGACTACACGCTGTTATTTGCGTTTGCGCAATCGGAAACTCACAAAATGAAGCGAAATCAGGTCATCCCGCACGATAATCATGCGAGGGGAGGAAGAACAGGTGGGCGAATGCATGTCAAAGCAGGATAGGAGACAATTTACAACTGACATTTCTCGTGTATAAACCAGTCGAGAGTATGTGACCTAATTATGTCATGTGAATCACCATTCTGGCGTCACGAAGAGCGCAAAAAAGTCACAGTTTCGCCGCAAGGGCGAAACAATAAATGCGATAGCAAGAAATTGGAATGTCTCACGAAGAAGACAAGCAGCTCGATACTTTCAGCTTCCCACTGAAGCACGAAGAAGGACGCTCGAAAAAAAAACGCTCAGGTATACACAGGACAAGCGTGAACTAACAACTGTCACAGTTGTTACGCCTTTGTGTTCGAGCAACACTCTGAAAGTGTCGACAACGCAGAGGCCGACGCTCTTAGATATTTCTTCTTTTAAAGTGCGGCGCGCAGAATGACTCCTCTGCGTCTTCTGACACGTGGTGGCGTCTGACGCAAGGTGTGCGCGGTGTTCTTTTTTTCTTCGTTGCACGTCACGAGTGGGTACAGAAAGGGACCCATTTCTGTGGGCGCCGCAACGACAGTTTTCAAATTGAAAGAAAATGTAGGAGCGTTGCGCGATAGAAAACACGCTCAAGCTCCTCCGAGATCTGTGTACCGCCAGCGATAAATGGTGTCTATAAATAGCTTGCCATTAGAATGTCGGCGCATGCACGCAGCGTGGTTGAGTGGTCTAACGCAGCGCGCTGCGGAGCGAGGGGTCGCTTATTCGAATCCCCAGTCAGGTGCATTGGTCTCCTGATTTTTTTTCTTTGTGCGTTTTTTACATGTATACATACATATACATATCTGGGGCATGACGGCGACGGCAAAAATCAGCCGAGAGTGTCCATATTATGCTATTGCAATAAAAAAAATAAGAAACGCCACGAGAGAATAGCGAGCTCGATGTTGTATTTTCAAAGGCTGTCTATGGGCCCTAAAAAGACAGGGTGTGCAAACACGGACACAAGAGAGTAGTCAAGATACAGCAGATGCCGCTAACTGAAAAATCGTACAGCGGCGGATAAGAAGGTAGCCAAAAAAATTAAGGCAGCTTCGCACCTGAAGGAAGTGCAGAGTAGGGCAGCCCTCTTTGTTTCTCTTCGGTTTCTCTTTCGTTCCTCCTCTCTTTCTTTCAATTTCTCTGTTTCAGTTTTTTCTGTCTTTTATTATCTCTTTATTTCTACTGATTTCTGCCCCTCTCTTTATCTAATTCTTTCGTGTTCTTGTTCTTTCTATTTTTAGTCCTATTTTTTCCTTTCTTTCTCTCTGTTTATATTTTTTGCTTGCACCCTCTTTTTTTCCTATTTTAATACGTGGTTTTGCCTGTGTTACGCCACGTGATGACAGCATATGACAACATACGACAGCCCGGACGCTTAACGTGCTGCGCACAAGAGGAAGAAGACTTCTCCTATACGCGCGAATGCACGCTCAATATCCTACAGATATCTATGCAATAAATGGTTTCGCCTGCATTTCGTCTGCATTTCGCCAAGCTACGACAGCATGATGACAGCATACAACAGCCCGGACCCCTAAAGTGCTCCACACTTAAAATTCTTATTTCCGCATTCCCAAGCAAGAGGCGATACCTATCAGTCAGTTGCGCGTGGCGGTCTACGTGAGAGATAACTGGTTGCTGTCTTGTCTTCACTCTTTTGTCTTTATTTTCACGTCGTGTCGTATTAACATGAATACCTACCAAAAGCTCAGCAATCAATTATTCTAAGTTTTTCTTTGCCTTAACTTCTCTAGTTATTCTATTTTGTTTGATTTTTGTTCGACTTACTCGAGTAATCATGAGAGGAAAAACGTGCATAAAAGGAACACTAAAGAGCAAAACGATTTTTCGCGTATTATACTCGCGGACAACTTTTCTTGGCAATGCAGCGAAGGCTATTGAGCCAAATCGCGTGTATCCTACCGCTAATGAATGTAGTCCTACAATTGTGTCCTCATTTTCTACGTGAGATATGAAAAACACTGCCTTTATTTTTTGCATGTAACTCTTTGACACAGGACGCAGCTCACACCAGTAATGTATTCGTATTTGTTTTAATTTATTCATTGTCACTTCGCGTTTTTGAACGCGTGAGAAAGCCGCGCCTTTCACGTGTACTTCGAACGCCAAGCGGCGTATGAGTCGATACGAAACGCTGATCGCGCACAGCCATCACTTTCCACAGCGGTATACGGAACGCATGACGTTCCGGACTACTTCACGTAGTAGTACATGTGCAGAAGCTCCGCCTCTGTAGCTTTCCCTTCATTGCCAAGAAAAGTTGTCCGCGACTATAGTAAAGTACAATTTCACAATCCCGAAAACAGCGCTCTTACCTCGACACGACGCTTGGTAAGCGAGAAAACGCGCGAAAAGAAAATGCGGGTGGAGACGCCACCTTGAGATTCCCGCACCAAACACCGTGACGTCATAAGTTTTGAAGGCTTCTACTGGATCCTACGTAGCTTCTAATCGATATTATTGAAGTACATTGTCATCTATGGGTGCCATAGACCTAGCATACTAAGTTTCAGAACATTTCATCGAGCCAATGTCGCGACAATATGAAAAATACATTTTGAAATTTTTGACGTCACGCGCGGAGATTTCGGTGCGAAATTTAAAACTGAAACTTCAACCTTGATTTTCTCCACTAATAACGAACTTACGATTGTGAAACATGGCATTAGAGTTCTCATAGTGCAGTTTGTCAATCTAAACTAACTCAGTATTTCTCTTTAGTGTCCCTTTAACTCATCGATATATATTACTTATCTGTTTTGTTTGTCTATGCAAAATGTAGTACGTCCAAAACTCCCCAATATGCTATCCAGCTAGTTGGCTCGTCGCCTTTTAAGGCTGGAGGACGCCGCAGCGTTGAGGTCAGGCAATACCCTTGAGACTTCTGGAGGAGAGTAACAGACTACTTCCGGGTAGCTATTCTCTTTGTGTCCATCTAAAGGAGATGTCCACAGTCCATTTCGGCACAGCGCGTTCAGCTACTCGAAGAAGCGGTGAGCCGTGATGTTTGCTGTTGACCACGTCGATGCACCGAACCCGCGAGCAGATTCCCAGCGTGAGAAGAAAGTGGAAGAAATGTACAGAAACAGGAACTTTTCCAGTCTTAACTTGCATATGAATGTGTCCCAGATGTTTGAGGACGATGCAGGGAATGCGTACCGATCTTCACAGGTGCGTTAGAAGGGCGGCCGCATTAAACCTAATTCGATGGCTTACGCGATCAGAATGTATGCACGGCCTCAGAGATGTACGCCTAAAAGCGGGTGTCTGGGCTCTGAGTTCGTTCCGATGAAGCACATTCCGTCCCTCTCATTATTGTCGAGAGTTGTGAAAGCTTCATGACATCAAAATGACGTTGCCGAAGAACCGGAAACAAGGGGCGCGCTGCTCGCCGAACTCCTGCCAATCAGCTGCGGCCGAATACACAGTCCACTAGGGGGGAAACATCGAGAATAACTCCGCAGCCATAAAAAAAAATGAAACAGGAGCTTGCTGGGCACAGTGACCAGAGCATGGAGCACGAGGGGGGAGGTGGCGCTAGCGGAGGTTGGTTTGTGGAAGCTGGGCGCGCGTGCTCCTGAATTTTCGTTTTTTAAATGCGAATGCATTTCATAGTCGGGCTATGTCAGGCATCCGGCGTTGTCCGGCGTTGTCCGGCGTTGTCCAGCGTTGTCCGCGGAGGAGGAGCAGGATAGGTTGAGGAGGTAAGCGCCGGCAGGTGTTAGATGTGAAGTATCTTATGGCGAAGCTTAATCCGGTGGTGGTGGTGTGCGGCGTGACCACCCTTACTGCGCATGCGCAAACCCTTTAAAAAATAAAAATAAAAAACCTCCTCTCTTCCTCTCTCTCCTCTAGGCATCCCTCCCCGCGGCAACCACACCCTCACTGCGCATGCGCCTCCCCTCCTCCCTCCCTGCTACGCTCCCCCCTCTCTCCTCTAGGCATCCCTGCCCGCGGCGTCCACACTCCCATTGCGCATGCGCGTCCCACCTCTCTCTCCTCTCCTACGCTCCCCCCCCTCTCTTCTCTAGGCATCTCTGCCCGCAGCGTCCACACTCTCACTGCGCATGCGCGCCCCCCTCTCTCTCCTCTCCTACGCTGCCCCCCCCTCTCTCGCCTCGCGACACCGACGCAGGCAGCGTCTGCTAGCGAGTTTCTTGGTTGAAAAAACCGACTGCTCGCGCTGCACAACCGTTCACTGGCCACCCCGTATATATGGCAATGGATCTTGACCTCCATGGTGGTGCCGGTGGGAGATTTCTCCTGTGCGTTGTTGAACAATAAAAATTCGCAGCGTGCGCGTTAACTAAAAGCTGACTGTGAGTCTCTGTGTCCAGTCGGAGTCTTCTGTCTCTCATTGCACATTAGCAGCGATTGGCATGTTCCAGTTGGAAACACCGCTCCATCGCTGCGTGCTTTACGCATCCCCAGTTTTCTCTCCTGTGCAACGCTGCGATCAGCGCCAGCGTCAACGCCGCCGCCGGTGTAAGCGTTAGCGCCCGCTGCTTCACATCTACACATGGTTCCCTTTAGCGGAAGATGGTGTAATTTTTTATCTCTCCGCTCTCACTCCCTCTCCCATAGCAACAGCTGTGGGCGCGCGCGCTTATCCTCGCCCCTAGCAACCGGAGCAGGTGGTGCGGGCGGAGTAGCGGAGAGTGAGTGGAGAGGAGGAGCGCGCTCTGGTGTGTGAGGGCGCTCGCATCGCGGAAGCTCGGCGGAGCTCCCGCGTGTGTGGAGAGTGTAGAGGAGGGTAGGTGGAGTGCTTCGCCGCTCTTTCTCTCGCCGTTCGCTCTCTCCTACCTGCGCCCCACACTCCCGTCCGCTCGCTCGCACGTATATATAAATGGAGTGAAGCGCGCGCGAAATGCATTCGCATTTCCTCACGATTCCCTTCGGGGAGGTGGGGGGCATTTTTTTTGTTCTTCCGGTGAGCTCACCAAAAAAGCGCAAACGAAACAAGGGCATGGCGGGAATTGTGACACGAGGTAGCGCCTTCAGAGGAGGTTGGATTATAGATGCTAGGCGCACTCTCACCTATTTTTTTTCCCCTCTATGGTAGAAGCAGGTCTGTGGCATTCCGTTCCTCTAATTTTAGTCGAGAGTTCGGAAAACTTCGTGACGTCAAATTGACGTTGAAGAGGAAGAACCGGAAAGAGAGGGCGCGTTGCTGGCCGAGCTCCCGCCAATCAGCGGTGACTGAAATGGAGACTCCATTAACTGGGCACATCGAGAAAAGCTCCCCCGGCGAAGTGATGTATTTTATGTGCAGAAACAGGATGTATTCAGGTTAAAATAAAAGATTAACGGCGGCGCGCCGCAATTATTGCGCGGCGGCGGCGGCGTGGTCATTCTCGAAACTTCGGCGGCGGCGCGACCGGCGCGAGCAAAAATAGGCGGCGGCGGCGGCGCACAGCTCTACTTGCGAACCTTCCCGACTTGGCCTACGACGCACTCCTCGCGTACATAAACTCAATTTGGCTTGGTGGGACACCCCTCCCAATCGAATGGAAGACTGCCCTGGTCACTTTCATTCCGAAAGCCGGCAAAGCCATAAACACGGACAACCTTCGCCCCATCTCCCTCACGTCTTGTGCGGGAAAGCTAATGGAGACCATGGTGCGAGATAGGCTGTCCGAGTATTTGGAAAACCAACACGTATTTGCAGACACCATGTTTGGGTTCCGCCCGCACCGGTGCGCACAGGATGTCCTGCTTCAATTAGACCGCGAAATTCTAAATCCCGTCGAATACCCCCCTCAATGACAAGGCAGTACTCGCCCTCGATTTGAAGGGGGCTTTCGACAACGTTACACATGACATCATTCTGACGCACCTTTCCCAAACCAACTGTGGACACAACACGTTTCAATATATTAGACAATTCCTCTCTGAACGACATTCATATATCCGGATACAAGATGAAGAACACGGTCCCTACCAATTAGGCATGAGAGGTACCCCACAGGGCGCGGTCCTCTCACCCCTACTGTTTAATCTGGCAATGATGAAACTACCGGCTCAGCTGGAGAATGTTGCAGGCATACAGCACGCGCTGTATGCCCACGACATTACCATCTGGGCTAAACACGGATCGGTAGGAAACATAGAAGCCAACCTGCAGCAATCGGCGGAGATCGTGGACGCCTACGCCTGCCGCTGCGGCCTTCAATGCTCCCCGACCAAATCGGAATTTGTGCACATCCGCCCCTCGCCAAAGTGCACTACCAAAATTGAACTGTCCTTAGAAAGCGGACCCATCCCAGAACACGATGAGATGAGAGTACTGGGTCTGTTTATTCATAAACACCGCCGAGTCGATACAACATTGGCCAAACTGCGTAAGGTGGGGGGACCAGGTGGGCCGTATGGTCCGCCGGGTTTCCAACAAGCGCGGGGTTAACGTTGCAAAGACGCCTTGCGGCTGGCGCATGCATTCGTAACCAGTCGAGTCCTCTACTCGACTCCTTACCTCCACCTGCGCAAGTCTGACGAGAACGCCCTCGAGGTGATTCTCAGGAAGATGTACAAGGGTGCCCTCGATCTCCCGATAACCACATCCAACCAGCGCCTTATGGGTCTGGGAATGGTAAACACCTTCACTGAGCTCCGGGAGACACACTTGACCAACCAATACACGAGACTTTCAAAGACTACGTCGGGTCGCCGCCTATTAGCCCGACTGCACATCCACCACCCAACAGAGACGGAAGAGCGCGTACGCATCCCAGAAGTCTGGAGATACGCCCTGCACGTGCGCCTTCTTCCGGCCAACATGACACGTGACGACCACAGTGGCAGGCGCCTTGCGCGGGCGGAGGCACTGGCCCGCCACTATGGGAACAAACACGGCATCTTTTACGTGGACGCCTCCGGCCCTCACCATGGGGGGGTGGTACACGGCTGCAGTCGTCCACCAAAACGTCTCGGTGAATGGCATCACATTCAGAGCACAGAACATAACACATGCGGATGAAGTCGCCATCGCGCTAGCTGCCGCAAACGGGAACTCGCGCGTCATCATTACCGACTCGAGAGGGGCCTGCAGAAATATTCAACACGGGTACGTCCCTCACCTGGCGTATCGCATTTTACAAAACAGCAATTACGTCGGGGCCCCCCGCGTCCCGCTGGATCATATGGGCACCAGCTCATATGGGCCTCGAAGGCAATGAAACGACAGACGCCGCTGCCCACGCGCTCACTCTATGGGTAACGCCTTCAGACCCTTCCGAAATGGATCCCGAACCTAATCCGGCCTTAACGTTTCGAGAAATTACTGAATTCTACCGATTCGGCCACGCAATTTATCTAAACCCTTTAAGGGCCTTACAAAGGCAGAGGAATGCTTACTCCTCCGCCTTTACACCAAAACACTGCTGTGCCCGGCACTTTTAAAATATTTCGATCCTGCCTGTACAGGAAAGTGTCCGCACTGTGCGGAGAAGTCTTCGGACATCTTCCACATGGTGTGGGCATGCCAGTCAACTCCTCGCCTCACCCCAAAACCGAACCCCACCCGGGAGCACTGGGAGGCAGCCCTGCTCGGCTGTTCCGACCTGGCGAGCCAGAAAGCCCTGGTCAACCGAGCCCGAGTCGCGTTGGTCGCCAATGGGCTTCTGTAAAGAGGAGCCCACCTAGTGGTTCTGAGTGGTGGCCCGCACCGGGCCATCTCCCACCTACTCCCTGTATATACCTCCAATAAAGTTTTTCTGTCACTCTCTCCCGCGTGAATGGGAAACGCCACAGCTGGCACCATGCCAGGGAGCTTCAACGGCGATGGCGACGGCGGGGTGCTGGCCTAAGGAGCTTCGCTCCTAAAAAAAGACAGTTTTGCCACTAGGGCGAAGCAATGAATGCGATAGCAAGAAATTAGTTTGTCACACGAAGAATGACAAGCAGCGTGATACTTGCAACGCGCCGCCGCAGCACAAAGGACGCTCTAAAAGGACGCAGGTATACACAGGACAAGCATGAACTCACAAGTGTCGCAGTTGTTACGTGTTTGTATTTGAGCAACGCGCTGCGAGTATCCACAATGCAGAGTCCGACGCTGTTGTTGTTGTTGCCTCTGACATGGCTCATACCGACTCAGGGCCAAGAGTTCTTCTTCTTCTCCTCGTCATCATGGCTCATACCCAATGCAGGGGATTGGCCGAATGGTACGTGAATTTATTTTTCCAGTATTTTCTCTAATGTATTACTCATAGAAGCTATATTTACCTAATTTATTGAATTGAGGTACGAATTATTGTTAATGAAATGTTTAAAGGAGAAGAATTTAGCTAGTGACTCTTTTAGATTGTCTGATGAATTCCTCAATGGCATAGCAAACATCTCTGTGGCTGTAGCCCGGGTAGAGGCGCCAAAAGAAAGAATAACTGATTCTGATACCTCCAGGCCCAGATTTCGAAGAGGTGGTTCTATGAATCTTTTCCTCAATGACGTGAATCGTCGACATGATAGAAAGAAATGAGTAATGGTTTCCGCCTCGTTACAAAGGAGACACAAAGGGGAAGGCACCAAAGTTGCTCTATGAAGGTAAAAATTTAGGGGGGTAACGCGACAACGAAATTTGGTTATGGCCACTGCCATTATTCTCGACTTATATAAGTCGCTGCGCTATGGAAATAAGAGGTGCTTATATTCTGGAGAAGCTGTCAATACAGGGTCTCATAAACACTTTCTGAATGTGAGTGAGCGAAATCTTGTCATTGTGATGTGAGCTGTTAGCGGGAAAATCCGAATGATAGGTCCCAATAGAGCCGCCTTTCCTAAAGAGTCAGCCATTTCGTTTAACACCAAGCCTTTGTGGCCTGGTACCCAAATTAAGTGAATACATTGAAGGTGAGCAGGAACTAGTACTTTAAGGAGCTTTAGTATAGGCGTTTCAGCAGATGCAGAAAGAGAAGTACACACAGATAATGAATCAGTGATAATTGCAACTACTGTAATTGAGATACTTAACTTGCGTAAAGCTAATATTATGGCCATAAATTCAGCTAGAAAAACAGGAATAAAATCCGGCAGTCGTAATGAAAATGACCACTCAAGTTCAGGGCAAAATATTCCTACGCCGGATCTTTCCTCAGATTGCGATGCATCCGTTGCAATAACCACATTTGTTGGAAGAGTATTTAGATGCTCTTGTAACAGTCCATTTAAAATGCCGTGAGGTAGTAATTTCGCATGGTTGGAAAAAATATCGTGGTAGACAATTTCTATGGAGTTAGGTTGCCTAGTCAAACGAAGGAGATCGCAAATTCGAACATTTAAGGAGTTAAGTAATGTTTGAACAAATATAATCTGGGGCTTGCGGAATCTGGGCCAGTGCTCGGAGAAAAATAAGTCGGGATTAGAGATGAAAACTATTTGAGTATGATTAGTCAGTCAGTGATTCATACAGCCTTAAGAAAGTCTGCACCGTAAGTAGGTTGAATCGGCTTAAAAGGGGTGGTGTTCGCGCTTCCAGATATAATACTTCATTTGCCACATATTTTGGAAGGCCTAAGCACAGCCGTAAAGCCTCTCGCTCTAATAGGACTAGTGGCCGAAGCTTGTATGCTGGTGCACCGGGAAAAAGAACACAGCCGAATTCTAATACTGGTCGTACATACATTTTATACACCATCAAGAGTGCCTTTCTTCTCATACTAGACCTGCGGCTGCTCAACCTCCGCAAAACACCCATTGCGCGTACTCCTTTTGTTGCGATATATTCAATATGGGGGGTGCCAATTTAGATGTTCATTATATATAACTCCGAGGTATTTTAACGAATCCACTTGCGGGATATCCTGCAGCTTGTAATTAATAGATATGCGCACAGGGTCATTAACCGGGAAAACAAGGATAGCACACTTATTAGTATTCAGACTCAGATGTGATCCATCTAGCCAAATTTCGAGTTCACTCAAGTATGACTGCAAAATATTGTTAAGGCAATGTATGTCTGCGGCCATAGCAAAAAAAGCAATGTCATCCGCATAAACATAAGTCTGCACCCCTGATCGAATGGGGATAGTACACATCAAGATATTAAATAATGCTGGCGAAAGCACTGACCCCTGAGGCACACCTCGCGTCTGCTTGTGTTTGCAGGAGGAAAAGCCATCTTTAAAGCAGTAAAACTCCCTTTCTCTTAAGAATTCCGTCACCCATGCTACAATATAAGCAGGGAATCCGTGACACCGTAACCGATTAATTAAGACTGGATGTTCGACACTATCATATGCTTTACATATGTCCAAGGTAACTAAAGCCGCGTGCTGTTTTTCATGCCGGGCAATGTGAACTCGACTTTCGAGGTCTAGATGCGCGTTCCATATTGAATGTCCAGATCTGAAGCCAATTTGACAAGGCCTCAACAGTTGTTGTTCATTACTAAATTTTATTATACGACCATGGAGGACCCGTTCAATAAGTTTCACTACATTTGATGTTAAGGCTATAGGTCTTATGTTGTCGATATTATAGCCTGCCCCTTGCTTTTTAAGCAGCGGTATAATTTTAGCAATCTTCCATTGATCAGCTATCCAAACCTTGCTAATGAAATAGCTTATAAGGCTTAAAAGATCATTGGGGTGCTCCTGGTACAGTATCTTAAGCATTGCGTTTGTAATTCCATCTGGGCCTGGTGCTGCATTTGGCGATCTTAACATAGCCTGATCTAATTCGGAGTTCGATACTGCTGAGTACTCAAAAACCGCCGGTGTATAAACAGAATTTGTAAGGCGCGTTCTGAACCTATTTTTTAATCCTTGAGCCAATAGATTTAACGATTCCTGTAATTCTTGTGAGGTATAAACTATTGAGTCTACATTTCCTGGCATTGGAATTTTCTTTCTGCAACGAAAGAAATTGAATAATGCTCGACTGTTTTCCGATTTAGACAGGTAGTCGAAGTGATTCTTATCATAATCCTCTTTCGCGCTTGATACAGAACGCTTAAATGTTGCCGCAATGTACTGATAATCCTTCCAATTTTGTGGACTCTGATTACGTATATGTATTTTCCATGCGGCTTTTCTCCTTCTGTAGTTCCGCGTACATTCAGTATTCCACCATCGGCTAGGGGGAGCACTCTCGGTTGACGCCGAAGCAATCGAAAATTCCGAAGTGTTTTTCGATACTTCTAAAACCGAGAAAACGTTTTTAGCGAGGTCATCATTTCTACCACTGGAGGCTGCCTTAATATTAGAGCGCAAGCACTCTTTAAACTTTGTATAATTAACCAATGTTTTCGCTTTTCTTTGGTTTGTTGGACATCCTATTTCAAAGTACACCGGAAGGTGGTCACTATTTGAAGCGAAATCAACTGTTCTCCATAACTTCATTGGAACACTTGCGCTACAAAACGTCAGATCTAACACTGATGGTGATCGTCCGCGCACAAACGTAGGCTGCCTCATATTTAGGCAGGTAAGACTTTTATGTGTGATCCAGTCCCACAGAAGAGCACCAGAAGAGTCTGTTTTAAATCCCCATGAAACGTGATGGGAGTTGAAGTCACCGGTAAGAATTATTTCATTCTTGCAGCTAGTTAGAACACTGTCTAACTGTTGTGTACTGCGAACGCCCGAGGGAAAATACGCGTTTATAATGGAAAAAGGTCGGTATCCTGGCATTTTGAGTTCTTTTGCCAAAATTTCGCAGTCCGACGACATTAACTGAAAAGGCAGGCTCGCTGTGTGGCAAAATTTGTTTGATATTAGTATCATTACACCACCACCTAGTGAAGGACGATCTAACCGAAATGTCCGAAAATTATTAACATGATAGCTCTTATTAGGAGTAAGCCAAGTTTCTTGCAATGTTATTATGTCGGGATTTAATTGATTAATTAAACAAAGTAAATCTGTTGAAGCAGAAAACAAAGAACGACAATTCCACTGCAAAACTTTCAAAGTATCTATGGTGATGAGCGAATTACCTCTGCAACAACTGTTTCCAAAATACTTTCTTTAAGAACTTGACTGGAATTAGAATGACCTTTTTTGGTTTTTGAGCTTGGGCAAGGAGATTTTACTGGGGACCCAGTTCGCTTCTGACGCCTGCTATCATTGCTTATGTCCATCTCATCCTGTGACTCTACTTGAGTCGAGGTGGAGGGTTCGGATAAAGTAGCTGTTTGACCTGCACGATGTTTCCGCTGCGGGGCTGAATTAGATGTCTCTGCTGCTACTACTGCTGCTGCACAAGTTGTCAGATTGGTCATCGGTACAGTAGCCTTTGAAAGTAGCTGTGTCACTTGGGAGCAGAACACTTGCGAGACGCACTCGGTTACAGTTGTGATTATCTGATCCATTGCCTTAGACATTGCTTTTTCTACAGCTGACTCAACAAGATGCAAAATTTTGGTCTCATTTAATGGATCTTGCCTCGCAGCAACACCAGCATATCCAAAGGCCCGATCCTTGACAACTGCAATAGCTTCTCGTCGCGAACATCGCCGCCTATCGATTATTTCTAGCAGCTGAATTTCATTTGATCTTGCCGTACAATTTGAGTAATCAGCCGGATGGTTTCCTCCACAAAGACAACACCTCTCTGTCTCGGCAGTGCATTCATTAGAGGGATGATCATCACCACAGACACGGCAGCGCGAACTTGATTTACAACCCCCTACACTGTGTCCAAAGCGCCAACAGTTATGACACTGAAGCGGACGAGAAGCAAGGCGTTCTACTCTGAAAATGAGTGGCCATATTTTCAACTCTGATGGGCAAGAAGTACCGGCAAAGGTGGCGATAACCGATTCAGTGGGAACTTTCTCACCATTCACTACACGGCTACACCGGTATACAGCTATGACTCCAGCATCAGAGAGCTTCTCCAGAGTCTCAGTTGGTGTTAGTCGAAAGTCTACTCCTCTCACGATTCCCTTTGTACATGCTAAATGTGGTGGGATAAACGCACTCACCGGAACTGATGCAAATATCTTGCACTTTAGGAGGTCCGCGACACATGAGGGATCTGAGGACCTACAAACCACACCACCTCTTCCAAACTGACGGACGTCGCTTATCAATTGGAAGTGCGATGTCGCGGCCTGGAGCTCCGCCTGGACAGGTTTGGGGTTGTTGAGCCTGATAAATCCCCCCACTCGAAGGCACCAGTGCAACAGGGATGCTGCTAACACCACTGCGGAGAAATGATTCCAACGGCAGATCATCATTCGGCAAAGAGGCTGACCAAGGGCGTTACATGACGAGATGTTCGTCATGTAACGAAATGCTTGCCATGCATCCCTTGGCCAGGAGACGAATTAGACATTGGCAGGGTTGCAATCGCCTAAGCAAGTAATATGTAACGCAAAGGTCTTATCACTGGTCAAATTCACCCAGAACTCGGCCAAACCACCAAACAAGGCCCCAGCTCAGCGGTCCGAACGGGAGAGACGCGGTGGACGTTCCAGCACTGCGGCCGCACCTTGCGACTCTTTCGCTAGAACAGAAACTTCTTCAACACGCAATCGAGCTACGCGAACGAAAGGTTGCGCTGCCGTTCCTTATATGACTTTTCGACGCCGTTTGATACTTCTTTTTCTTTTAAACTGCGGCACGTGGAATGACCCCTCTGCGTTTCCTGCCACGTGGTGGCGTCTGACGCCAAGTGCGCCTGGTGTTCTTTTTCTTCTTTCTACATCATGAGTGGTACAGAAGGGAGCCACTTTTTCGTGCGTATCTCAAGGGCAGTTTTCAATTTGAAAGAAACTGTAAAAGCGTTGCATGATAGAAAACACGGCCAAGCTGTTACGAGATCTGCGTGCCGCGAGCGGCAAATGGTGCATATGAATAGCTCACCGCTATATCGCTAGCACGAGCATGGCGTGTGGCTGTGTTGGCTAGCGCAGCAGGCTGCGGAGCGAGTGGTCGCTGGTTCGAATCCCCGGTCAGGTGGTTTGGAATTTTTGTCTACTGATTTATTTTTCTTTATGCCTTTTTTATATATACACATTCATATACATATCCGGCACATGACGGCGTCGACAGACGGCGACGGCGAAAATCAGCCGAGAGTGTCCATATAATTGAATAAAAAATTATGACGACAGCACGAGCAGCATTGCGAAGCGTTTTATCGAGGCACTTGTCTGTGAATTATCTATGTAGTTAAACTCACACTCATGTAGTGACATTGAAGGATGGCTAATACACCTCATATCACATTTCTAGGAATGCAGTTAAGTGTATTAGCCATCGTTCATTGTCACAATATGAGTGTGAGTTTAACTACATAGATAATTCATAGACAAGTGCCTCGATAAGACGCTTCGCATGCTGCTCGCGGTGTCGCCATTATTTTTTTGACATGCGCACTTTTATGTATGAATGTGTCGTTCCAACGTGAAAACTAATCACTTGTTAGTGAACGCTGGTGTTCTGGGATTCTTCGTTCGTCTGTTGCGTGTTCCCGCGCTGCCGGTTCAGTGAACGAATCTGTTAAACGAAGCCAGCGTCATGCTTGCCTTATAGCGCCCCACAGAGTCGCTAATGGCTGCATATCATAACTCAGAAATATGTTGTCTTGGCTGCGCTGTTGTAGCTGGTAGCGGTGCTGGTGGCTGGAAATTGTTCTGCTGATGTCCTGAATCGCCACTTCGAAATGATTGCTAGGGCGGCTTACCGGTGGTTTAACACTTGCCGTGTCTCTACTATGTTGCGTGCACTGGTCCAGGCTTGTGCACGTGGATATGAAGTCACGCACCGTTGAAGACCTATTAGCCGCGATGGCTGCTACACGTGGCTCATGGATGCTTTGTTGTAGGTAATCAATCATCTCGGCATGGGTAAGCATTACGGGGCAGTTTTCAATCACCCGATGCTTCGCGTAAGCGTACTGTCGAAGGCTCTCGCCCAGGGCCTCTCTAATTTTTATAACGTGTGCCTGCCATACGAAGGGGGGTCAGCTCTGACGAAAACGCTTCCTTCAGGGCGCGGCTTCATGTTTCCCAGGTCGGATGTTTACTTCTGGAAGCGAGGTGCATATTCTGAGTGGTGCCTTTGAGTTTTTCTTGCTGCAATGAGGCGGCTGGTGGCGTCATCCCATGCGGTAAGCTGCTGTAAACGGCGGACGTCAATGAGCATTGACATTTTGCGTTGGGCACTCGTCGAAGTAGGCTTCTGATGAGGACAGGTCAGGCAGTGCGGTACTTGTAGTCGAGGGCATGACACCTGCTCCAAGAAAAGTGTTAGGCTTTCGAGCGTCGCGGGATCAAAGGGTGACATCAGCGCTTGACCACGGCGTTGCTTCACGACGCTAGGCAATACCGGATTCGAGACGCTGAACGACCTCTTCCTTGGAGCCGGTTCTATCGAATTCGCGATGGCTTAGTTCCTCGCGGAAAAGGTCGATTCCGAGCCGCAACTTGGTCGATGTATCAAGCTGCTCCCAAATAATTCTAAGCATGATGCACCGTCGGACAACGCTCGACGCACCCTAGACAAGGCGAGTGAACGGAACACGACAGGTCAAACGCGGGCTTCAAAATTTGGGCTAGATGTCAGCATATTGTGCGTTTCTTCTGATGCCAAGTGAACAGAGAGTGACGGTAAAGTCTTTTCCGACGCGAGTATATGGTGGGGACGGTACAATGGCGAACGAAGTTGAAAAGGCGTAGGGAGAGTGTAGGACTACCGGCAGGCATTCTTGCACTGTCATTACTGGATGGCTTGGCAGAGGTCCGGCGTTCAATTCGCCAGATGTTAGGCTTGGGCGCAGTTAGCGCCAGACTACTGCCAAGGCAGCCAGCCACTCTGCTCAAACACAAAGAAGGATGGTCGAGAAAGAACGCACAGGTATACACAGGACGAACGGGATCTGACAACTGTCACACTTGTTACTTATTTTTGTTCGATCAGCGCGCTACAAGCGTCGACTGTACCAGCGGTTCCTTTTTGATCACTGGAACCCGTGGAGTGACCCCTCTACGTATCCTGCGGTGCGGTGATGTTCGAAGCACTGCTTGCCCAGCGTTCCACATCACAAATGCGTACACAAGTTGGCCACTTTTTATAGCCCATCTCAAGAGGAGTTCAAACATAATGTAAGAACATTGCTTTAAGGCACAACCTTCGCGCCATCTCGCGGATGGTACTGAAGAGCTTCCGAGATCGACTTACCACCAGCAGTAGATGGTGCATACAAGTTTCTCACCGTAGGTGTGCCAAAGAACGAGTGGCATGAATTCGCTACTCAGTAAACGAATTTCACAGTAGTGAATATTTCACTTGAACGAACTTGATCTGCTGACCGAGGCTTATTTTTTAGATCAATGCAATGAAGTTTTGCGCTGTTCAGCAATGGCGTAGCCAATGCGAGCCGCCCCCCAAATCGCCCAATTATGTGCCGCGTGCAACATCGCTTTTGCGTCACCGAGGCAATGTGGCCGTGCGGCTGACGAATACGTGCCACGTGCGCTCCAGTACCTGCGCAGAAGTATCAGATTTAGAAATTGTTGCCAGTCTTTGTCTGGAACCAAAAGAAGAAGAGTGCGACAAACAAGTTGTAATGGCTGAGGCGCGTCTAAACCCGGTATCTCTGGTCGAGCCTGTAGGATATATTAGAAAGTTTGGAGCTGTGGCAGAGGCAGTGCATACTGCCACGAGTGTCGAGGCTCGGGCGAGTTGGTCATCCATGAACTTAGCTTGTATTAGCGCGGCACAAATAGAAGAACCACGGCACAGACATAAAGAGAAAGGTAGCCCACTCCTATGTTTCAATTTTCGTGTTACCGTCGCATCGCAATGTAACGCTGCCTTGCGCAAAGCGCGTCCGAATTACTGGGAACTATCTCGAAAATGTTAGAACGTTCCGATCTGATTACGTGGTCGACGCCAACATTGGAGTTAGTTCTGGAACTTACGCGGCCGCGAGTCATAACACTGGAATCTTCGGTGATACATGTATAAGAGCCGACGCGCTTCACCGCTTGTCAGATTATCGACCGCCGACGCTCTGTTCGCCGCTCTTAGTGTATCAGTGCACAGCGTGCATCGCTAGCTGTAGTTTGACTTTTGGTTTCCCGGCCACAAGTTCCGCCAAATAAAAAGTTTGAAGTTGGACACGCCGACTGCTGCCTTCGTCGACCTCACGACCACGTGACATCTGATGGTGGAGCTTGGTAACGACGCTCGACGCTATGTTACCGAACGTCAGCGACGAAGGAAACAGCGATGTCACCGCCAACCTAGAGCGCGCCGAAGAAGCCCGACAACTTGCCCGTCTGCGTATACAGTGCCAGGAAAAGACCGACAGCCGTCCATACAACTTTCGACGACGCTTTGTGTAATACCAGCCTGGTGACCGTGTCTGAGTGTGGACACCAATACGTCGATGTGGACTCTGTGAAAAACTTCTTCGCCGATACTTCGGGCCATACAAAGTGCTTCGACGTCTAGGCGCTCGGGACTATAAGGTTGTCCCGGACGGCGTTACGAAGCCTCAACGGCGCCGTGCATGGCCTGAAGTCGTCCAAGTCGTGCGCGTCAAGCCGTATTACACGCTTAGTGAACATGAGGACTGTATTTTTGCTTAATTATTCTACTTTCATGCTTTTTTTCGTTGCTGATTGTACTTTCTTGCTCTATCATTGTACTTCCATCTTCTGTTGAAGCATCGGGACGATGCCTTTACAGAGGGGGGCAGTGCCATGCCCACTCCTATCTTTCTATTTTCGTGTTACCGTCCCATTGCAATGTAATGCTGCCTTGTGCAAAGCGCGCCCGAATGACTGCGAACTCTCTAAAAAATGTTAGAACCTTCCGATGAGATCACGTGCTCAACGTCAACATCGGAGTTCTGGAACTTACGCGGCCGCGAGCGATAACGCTGGAATCTTCGGCGATACATGTATAAGAGCCGATGCGCTTCGCCGCTTGTCAAATTATCGACGGCCGACGCTCTGTTCGTCGCTCTTAGTGTATAAGTGCACAGAGTGCATCGCTTGCTGCAGTTTGACTTTCGGTTTACCAGCCAGAATTTCGGCTAAATAAAAAATTTGAACTGGAACACGCCGACTGCTGCCTTCGTTGACGTGGCAACCACGTGACAATACCAACATAAACTCTCTGGACAACTTTTGTCTTTTCTGGCGCTTTAAGGGCACCAGTTCAAATGAATATTACAGAATTATTTTCAACATCAATTTTATTTCACCGTTTTGACCTGATATTGGCTGCCTCCAATGCTGTTCCATATTCCAGTGAATATTCAGTTCAGTGTACGTTCAGTTCAGTGAACAATTTTCTTGGGTGCCTTAAAGTTCACTGAATTGAGAGCTCGCTGTATTTAGAAATCTAAATGATGTCCATGAACTTCTGAGTAAGTTCAATCCGAAAGTGCTGTGTGCCAGAAATACAACGTACCCCCCAATTATAGGAACTTTCTCCGGCAATACAGCACTTTCCGAAAAGTCCAAGAGGATGCTGTCGTATTTTCTGGTGATGTGGCCATCTTGGCTCATAGAAGTATAGCATGTGCACACCGAAAGCTCCAAATGGCCCTTGAGGCTGTGACTGGCCGAGCCGCATTTTTCGATAGTCACCACTATTGCTTCACTGAACATACCACCACATTATCAGCTCCACAAACGAATTCAGAATCACTGGTAGCAGAACTCCCGCAACCTCTTTTTACATTATTGGGGATTTTAATACACACAGTAGCCTGTGGGGCTATTCTCGTTGCGATTCGTGAGGCCGCCTTATTGAACAGTGTTGTGACCGGCGCCTGGACCCACGGAGTAACGGCGTTCTCTGTTCATCAAACAAGTCACCGAAGGGCTGCTGGCCTGCTGACAGCCGTGCATTGGCCTTCCGAGCCGGAAAGTGAGGCGCCATGCGGTCCGACGCCGCGGGGTGTTTTGGACGAGACGACCAGAATGACTTTCGGTCGCGACATGCTCGTTGAAGATACGGCGGCGTCACCGCGGATGACAACCCGTCCTGCTAATTGTGTGTCGAGAGGCGGACCTTTGATGCTCCACATAGTACGAGCGTAGCAGCCCTCATCCTGCAGCCTTCTCAAGCCACCACCTTGGTGCCACTGGTGCAATGTTGTGGCAACACCCCTGTCAGGCACGTGGACCTGGGCGAGTGTGGGCGGCACCGTCGGAAGTGGCGTGTGTCGCGTAATTGGGCAGCGCAATTTGGAGGCGTTCCCCCCATCTACAGATCTGGGGAAAAGGGATTATTTATAATCAGCCCCCCGTGGGCTCCATGGGGAGGATTCGATGAGCTTCGACACGGGCCTTCGAAGAGATTGTCATGGTGTAGAACGATATCGTCGTGTTGAGTGACGACATGTTCGTCATGTAACGAAATGCTTGCCATGTAAATACTGTAATTAAGCCTCTGTACAGTTTACCTTCAGCCTCTTTATGCTGCCTCGGCATCTTCCTCCCGGGTCTCCGGGGCCTGCAAAGGCCGGTCGCAACAACTGGTGGCGGCGGTGGGATACCACGACCTGTACTCGAGCTGTGACACCTCGAGTCGCAACAACAGCTATTGTTTTGTTCCGATGTATGTATTTTGAATACGAAATAGCCCACCTATTTTAACCTCACAAACGAATATCTGCTGTTCATCTGAGCATGTCATCGCCGACATTTTTGCCTGATTTTAAATGGAAAGCTTTTCAAATCATTATTTATGAGAGCGACCACTGTCCTAAATATTGAGTACACCAAACCGTAATCAACTTCCTCTTCAGGCTCCTCGATAGAAAGTAGAGTAGCCGATTGGGAACGGTAATGAACCATCAGTCACTGGACGTGGGGTGAGATGTCTGCTATAACCACAGATGATGCTGTGAACTATTAGGTTTTCTAATTTATGTCGCTCCGAAATGCATTTCTGAAGCGAGCAACACAGGTTCCAAACAGCGTGTGCCCTTGTGGAATGATGAGTGTAGGACAGCGCGTAAAATCAGAACATTACGTGGGAATCTGATGAATTTCAAATATAAAATCTCAAGGAAGGAGTACACGCCGGCCGGCTCGGAGAGAGTTGGCACACGTTTTTGTCAGCTGCTAACTCGTACACAGAAGATGGTAATGTCCGGAGCAGAGCGAACAAGGCAGAAGTGCGAGAAACACATACACTTCCATTGGTAAACACAGAGGAATAAACCTTGGAAGACCAAGCGAACTTCCTCGGTGCACACTTTGAACATGTGTCCAGCTCGCCACACTACCCTGAAAACTTCCAACGCTACACAGCAAGAGTAGAAACAAAGAAACTAGAACGCAAGTGCGCGAAACATGAGGCATGCAATGAACATCCCTCGTTGGCTGAGTTACAGGCTTCACTTAACAGCTGCAACAAGTGCGCCCCAGATGCAGATCTAATATATATGTGAAATGCGAAAGAACCTAGCTCTCGAAACACAAGAAACCCTACTTTGCCTGTGAAGTTCCATATTGTTTTTAGGTGAGATCCTTATTTCATGGAAATAGGCTATTGTAATTCCTACTTTGAAACAGGACAAGGATTCCTCCTTCGTCACAAGTTACAAACCATTGCACTAACAAGTTGCATCTTAAGATTTTCGAAAAGATGATAAACCTCCAGCTACTGCATTTCCTTGAAACTAACAAGTTATCTGACCCGTAGCAACGCGGATTTCGAGAAAATCGGTGCACAACTGACCCCTTAGTACGCATTCAAGCACAAATGTGCGAAGCGTTTGTCCATAAGCAGTTCTTTCTGTCGAAATTCTTTGACATGGAAAATGCCTCGACACCACATGGCGGTTTGGAGTACTGAGAGGCATCTCACACTTAGGAGTACGAGGCAGATTGCAGAATATAATAGAAAATTACTTGTCCAATCACACATTCCGTGTCCGAGTGGGAAACATTTTATCGCGTGCATTTGTCCAGGAAGCTGGAGTACGTCAGGCTAATAGTTGTACCTTTTCTTAAAAAATGAATTCTCTGCGTCTGTGCAACCCAAGTAGTCTGTTGTATTCCGTGTATGTGGACGATGTGCAAAAAGTTTTTCTTACAAAATGTGAGTGGCGGGTTCAACAGTTTGTATAAGGTGGCCAAATGAGCCGATGGAGCACTGGTTCAGGCTGAATCCACAAAAAACGCACTAACCTCCTGTTCTCTAGAAAAAGAGGTCTGCACCTCGATCCTGATATTGACTAGCATGGTCAGCGGCTACCTGTAAAAACAGAACACAGATGCCTAGGTGTAATATTAGACGCAAAGCTAACTTTCGTGCGCCACATCAAATATCTTAGAGAAAGGTGCATGAAAAATGGATATTTTGAAGCTGTTGTCACGCACTACTTTGGGTAGTGACAAAAAGTGTCTGATTTTTATAAGAGCCTCATACTCACACGCCTAGATTACGGAGCCATAGTATATTAGTCAAGTGCACCAACAACCTCCAAGTTGCTTGACCCTGTCCACAATCTAGGCATTCGCATCTCTGCGAGTGCTTTTCGGGCTAGTCCCCGTAGAAATCCAACGAATGGTCACTTCGCTTGCCGCGGTGCTATATTTCTTCATATATTTTCTAAAGGCCAATGCAAACATCAAATATCCCACATACGGTGCTCTAAGTGATATATCTACTTGCCGTCTCTTTCATAACCGTCCAGCACTGAGAGCGCCCTGCTACGAGGTCTCGCCGAGGAAATGGGAGTCGCACTCTTAGGACATCGCGTGATGGCTCCCGCTGTGAACCTGCCGCCATGGGCATGGAAGCTTACAGCCTGTGATGTCTTTCGCAGATGGGACGAAGCAGGCGCCTATCCATACATTTTTTTCTGGAACTACGAGCATTAAATACACTTGTCCTGAATTTTTCACCTGTGGTTCAAAGTCGCATGTAGGTGTATCCTTCGCAGCGGTCCGTCAATCCTTTTCGGATTCCGGTGTGCTTCACCCCAAAGCAAGCATTTTTGCAACAAATGCTTATGCGATGCTGGTGGCCGTGACAGACATTAAAGAATTAAATCTACAAATTGTAGTTAGTGGAAATTTTAGGGCATGTTTTTCTTTGTTAGACAGAATTATTAATGTTACATGCAATAATAATGAGAACTAACAGACAGTGATACCAACGAAAGTATAGGGGTTGTTAATAGTAGTAACTGTAATGTAAATGTGAAGAAAGAAAGGTGGACTAAAAGATAACTTGCCGCTGGCAGGGACCGAACCTGCGACCTGCAAATAGCGCGTCTACTAACATCCCTTACACTTTCTTTGTCATCAGTCTGTTAGTTCTCATTAATATTGTGTGTAACAAAGAAAACCGAGCCCTTAAATTTCCACTTACTTTCCTTCATTCATAGCGAGGGTCTCATTCTGGCAGACTTGATGCCTTCAAGTAGTATGCGATGGATTATTGGTCACATACCACCTTGTAATAAGATCACGTGCTACGGCACGCCAACAGGCCAAAAAAAGTGTTGCACACTCGCCGTAATGGCTACTGACGGCGCTGGCTGACACACTCACGTGGGCAATGCACATATATACCCTATAAAGTAGACGGAGGGATGATCGCCGCTGTAGCTCAGTTGGTAGACCTTCGGACGCGTTATTAGAAGGTCGCAGGTTCAGTCCCTCCCCACGACAACTTATCTTATAGTTGACTTTTCTTTTTTCAGGTTTACATTACAATTACTACTTCTAACATCCGCTATATATTCCTTGGCATCATTGTCTGTTAGTCCTCATTAAAATTACAGTTCAGTGATATGCACCAATTTCTTAAAGGGCCACTAAACCACCCAGAGGTCGAAATTCAGTTTTGGTGGGGAAGTTGTGCACGAGTGTACAATGAACACGGAGCCGTGAGAATTTTTCGAAACGGTACCATAATAGCGGAGTTATAGGCGTTCGATCATCGAAACGCGGCGATCGCTCCTTTCTCTCTTTCCATCGCTACCCTCCGTTGGTATCCTCTCCCAAAGCCGCTTTACCCTCTCGCCGAGGCATACGTCATCGCTGACGCGCTGCTCGAAACACCGTCACTTCCGGTTGCCGCGACTCTCCGCACTCCGTGTGCTCCGTCGACTGCGTGCTTGTTGTCTAACCGCTGCTGCCGTGCCGGCCCGTCGAATCGTGCCGGCATGGACCCTGTGTTGCGTGCACGCCTTCAAAGGATCGCCAACATGATGGATCCGTACGGTGACACGCCGTGCCAGACCACCTCCGCACGAGATGAGGAGCCGCCGCCACCGCCTTCCCCGGATCGTGGATGCACGAAAACCATCGCAAAACACCACGCTAAACACAGTTGGATTTAGTTCGCGCAGTTGCGTCACGGGCCGCAGTAGCTGACTCGCATGCGCGCACACGCGGGAAACACGACTGTTACGGTTTTGCTGTCGCTCAAGCGTCGCCAGTGCGAAGTCGGCGACGGAAATGACAGCGGGTTGGTCCGTTCCGTACGCAAGTAGAAGCAGTGAAAAGATCGGAGAAGTGTTTGGACAAAACAACAGCTTTAATTTAGCTATTGTGGCACGAGCACACTAAATACAACACTTCAGAAAAAACTAACAATAAACAACTAGAGTCAAACAATGAGCTTACAAAAATACACAAAATCAGTTAACGCTAAAACTAACAATGCAATGAAATAAAACCGAAGAAACGCGAAAGTCATACGTGTGATGACCGGCAGCGTTGCGTCCACGACAATCGGATGCGAGAAGTCCCGCAGATTTCTCGCACGACTGCGATGTCGGTGGGTCCGAGTTGCAACGCCGATGTTTCCTGGGAGTTAGTGCTTGAAGGAGATCTCAGGCAGGTTGAGCTAACCTGAGATTGAAATCCCGATGCCTACGTTGCAGACGTGTCTCAACTAGGCGAACGGCTAAGTTTAGGTGGCCAGCCGATACAAAGCGCACACTAAAAACTTCTAGGAGAGATACTCGTTGATCTACTTCTACTCCATGTTTCTCAAGCAACTAGACTGATTAGCAGGGCGATATCCTGCGCTTAAATCCCCTTCGTGTCCCCTCACTCTCTTCCGGGGAAAAAGGGACCGTCAACATGGGTCCAATCATGCGCGTTTCATTGTCGCAAACTCTGCTCTCAAAATATTTACGACGCCCCTTTTTAATTAGGGGAGGGTTCTCCATTAATCAAACGAGACAACCCGTTTACGGTGACTGCGTAGGCGGCTCGTGCACGTGCAGCTCTTTCCGTGGGAACGCGTCTTGCCTCCATTCTCATGCCGAGCGTTTGCAGCCAAAACTTCGGGGCACACTGCGGCTTTCCATATACCTGCCGTCGCCGCGGTACTGAACAAAGAAAGCAACACTCCCTTCTGCTGCTCTTCGCGGCTCTAAGAAACAACCTTTCACGCCCAAGCCGGTGCGCCGGTCAGCGGGGTGGGTGCGCGCGCGTAATCGGCGTGACGAGGGGTCGAAAAAGTGGCATCCCGTGACAACAACGAACGAGGAGCGCGGCCAGCTGATTGCTGACTTACCGGAAGTCGTAGTTCGTGTGCGACCAATAGCAGATGGCTAGCACTCGACGTCAGATATGCACACCCTGACGTCACGCTGAGGCCGGAAGTGCTCGGAAAGGAGGAGCGATTGTCTTTTCGAATTTGTGCCGCGCCCGCGGCTTGTAGCGCTGCCGCGTGTGGCATCGTTCATCGTGACGGCATTCTGCACACGATGCGCGTGTTTACTTGACATGTTTGAAAAATATCGGAGGTGGTTTAGTGGCCCTTTAAGCATGGTAAAAATTCTGACAACTCTGAAAAAGCACAAGAAACCTGTCCTTGTCTCACTCTACTCGCTCTTATGCAGGGTCTACACACTCACACAGCGAGTCGTAGTATGCTGAGTACCCGGGCACCGCGAGATACAAGACAACGTGTTGGTGGACCAGCTAGCCGCATCCATCCGCGAAAGCACTGCCGATACATCCATAGCCATCCCTGCACTAGACCTAAAGCTCTTCCTAAAATAAAGCTGAGAGCTTATTGGTAGAGCTGATGGGATAGGCACACACAAAGTAAACTGGACGTTATCAAGCCGCATCTTGGTTACTGGCCGCCAGTGTCAAAGTCACAACGCACAGAAGTAACAATTACCAGGCTAAGAACGGGACATACACATAGAACGCGCTCGTACTTTTTGTCCGGTGGTGATTCAACTTTGTGTGATAAACGTGGTGAAATACTCACCGTGCTTCATATTTTTATACAATAGAATAAATTGAATGCTAGTAGAAAAAAGAGCTTCACACAAAAACAGCCGAAAAATACAGAGGACCAGTGAAAGGACACAAACGGCAGCGTTGACTTACAACAACCTTTATTTATCACAAATGCGCTATCTATACTTGCGCAGGATATAACAAAAGAAGAAAGAACATTAAATATAGTGTGGTATGGACAAACTTTATTTAGGTCCAACATGAGAAAAACTTTAAGACGTATATAACCATTGATCACATTCGTTATCATGTCTTGGCGCTCTTCGCACATCAAACGGCTCATGCGCCAATAAACAACATGTATCACCATCATCGTTTCGCAGTGCGGTTCCCTGTTGAAGCGCCACGTTGTTCGTTACTATAGCAACGGCGTCATCAATACGTTTCAAATAAAGGACAAAATGGCATGCAAGCTTCCCATGCGTACAAATTTTATTCTGTATTGGTTAAAGCAGCGCAAACAGGACGAAGAAGTGGACAAAAAGAACGCTTGCTCACAAATGGAAGGTTTATTATACAAAGCATAAAAAGAAAACAAGAAAAGAAGTGACCTCAAAGAACTGCCCAAAAGCTACCCCGTGGCAATCAATCAATCAATCAATCAATCAATCAATCAATCAATCAGTTTATTATCATGATATAAAATGATGTTACAGGGAGTAAAATATACAGACGAGGGTCCCAAAGTACTCGACTGCAACGGGACCCTCGTTGATGATTACATGGAAATAAAACAATTACTAGCAGCTGTAAGTACCGTAAAAGCAAATAATACACAATACAGAATGAAAAACAAAAATGCATGAAACCAAAAAACAAATAATAAATACAGTATGAAGCAACACAAAAACAAACAGATCAAATATTTAACAGATGCTCTTTTAATGAGTTTTTAAATGAAATCGAAGAAACTTTACATTTTAGGGAAGTGGGCAAATTATTCCATATGGAGATGGTACAGAAATGAGAAGATGATTTACCATAGTTAGTATGAACCTTAGGAAGTAAAAAGTTATTGTTAGCCGCAAACCTGGTTGTGTTAGTATTAACTAAAATATTAGGATCAATGAAATTAGCAGAAAGCTGATTTCTTATTTGTTTATGCAGCGCAAACAACACGTTGGCCAACATATGGCCAACATGATCAAAAGCAAAAACAAAAAAAGAAAAACGACGATATGTAGCGTTCTTTGTGACACTTCTTTTTAGTCGTGTTGTTTGCGCTGCTTTAACCAATATGGAATCCTACCAACTAGCCCAGCTGTCAACCTTGTTAGAAATTTTGACCTCATTCCATTACCCGCACCTTACAACGTCAGCGGCAAGTGAAATGGGGTCAGTTGACGCCGCAAAGATCGAGTTTAGACGTGTTTAATGAGAAGCATTTCTGAGCGAACTTCGGGGACTTTGAGCGTATCTATCTATCTATCTATCTATCTATCTATCTATCTATCTATCTATCTATCTATCTATCTATCTATCTATCTATCTATCTATCTATCTATCTATCTATCTATCTATCTACCTTCTAGCCGCCTACGATTTTGTGCTCTCGCGGCCGTTTCGTTGATGGGATGCATACCAAAATTGGTCTGGCATTACATGACTGCGTGAACAAAAATGGCAGATCATAACGTAAATACATGATATGCATGTCATGAAAAGGATGATTTACATGCCATGGTATTGGTGCTCTTGTGGCCGTTTAGTTTACTTGATGTGTACCTAAATCGGTACGGTGTGGCAAGAGTGTATCACGAACATTTGTGGTAGGTCATAATGTGCAAATCATGGTATGTATGTCATGTAGGGCCCTCTTTACATGACGTGGTCTTGGGGCGCTAGCGGCCGTTCAATTGATTGGACATATGCCAAGGTAGGTATGGCGTGACAACACTATACGGCGAACACAAACGATAGGTGGTAACGCGAAAATCATGATATGCATGTTATGTGCGGCATGACTTACATGCCACGCACATGGTGGACTCGCGGCAATTTCTTTGGCTTGATATTCACCAAATTTGGAATCGCGTGACGTGAATGTGTGACAAACATAGATTACGTGGGGTAGCATGAAAAGCATGGCGTGCATGCCATGTGCGGCATGACTTACATGCGAAGCTCATGGTGCGCTCGCGGTTGTTTCCCTAACTTGAAATACCAGAAATGTGGAATTGCGAGAAGTGACTTTATCGCGAATATAAATGACAGGTGGTAACACAGCAATCATGATGTGCGTGTCACGTACGGCATGATTTACATGTCACGTTCATGATCTGGATGCCACCGTATTGCTAGCTTGACGTACAACGAGACTGGTATGGCGTAAAAGGACTACATCACAATGATGAAGGACACGTGGTAACACGAAAGTTATGACATGCATGTTTAGGCGGCATGCTTTACTAGCTTTGTATTTACCACAATTGGAATCGGGTGACCGGAGTCTAGGCGAACATAAATGGCAGGCTGAAACATGAAAATCATGAAATGTAGGTCATTTATAGAATGTTTTACGTGCAACACTCACTCATAGTCATAGGCGTGCGCACGAGGGGAGCAGGGGGGGGGGGGGGCGGCCGCACCCCCGAGACCTCTAAGAGCGGGGGGGCGCAAAGTCAGCCCTATATATTGCCATAATAGGGAGGGGAGACGCTGCGACCAACCTTCGCCCCCCCTTGAAGAGGGGTCCTGCGCACGCCTATGCTCATAGTGCTCTCGCGGCCGTTTCGCTCGTGTGATACCACCGCAATTGGTATGGCGCGACATAACTGTATGAGATCGCGACATGAAAATGCTTACGTGCATGAGATATAGGGCATGATTTACATGCCGCACTCACGGTGTGTTCACGCGGCCGTTTCGCTGGCTTGATATACACCAATATTTGTGTTTCTTGACATGAGTCTCTCACAACAATAAATGCAGGTGGTCACATGGAAATAATGATATTGCATGTCGTGTACGGCACCATCTAAATGCTCATGGTGCGCTCGCGGCCGTTTCGTTGAAGCGATATGTATCAAAATTGGTACGGTGTGACGCGAGTGTGCAGAGATCATAAACCGCAGACAGTAACATAAAAATTATGATATCCATGGCATGTGCGGCGTGATTTACATGCCACCCTCTTGGCGCAGGAGTGGCCACTTCGTTAATTTGATATATACCAAAATTGGTTATGGCGAGACACGAGTGTATGTTAAGTGTAGTGTCGAACATAGCTCGGCACACACAGTCACTCATGAGTGCACTCCCTCACACTCACTCACACTCATTTGAACGTGGTGTGTGTCAACGTGAGTGAGAACTCATGAGTGTGAGTGGACGTGGGTGTGAACGTGAGTGAGAACTCATGAGGGTGAGTATGCGTGAGTATGAACGCGAGTGAGCACTCATGAGTGTGAGTAGTCGTGATTTTAAACGTGAGTGAGTACTCCTGAGTGTGAACGGGTGTGAGTGTGAACGTGAGTGAGTATTCATGAGTGTGAGAGGACGTGAGTGTGAACGCAAGTGAGAACTCATGAGTTAGAGTAGGAGTGAGTATGAACGTGAGTGAGTACTCATAAGCGTGAGTGGACGTGAGTTTGAACGCGTGTGAGCACTCATGAGGGTGCGTATGCGTGAGTATGAACGCGAGTGAGCACTCATGAGTGTGAGAGGACGTGAGTGTGAACGCAAGTAAGAACTCATGAGTGTGAGTAGCCAAGAGTGTGAACGTAGTTAGTACTCATGAGTGAGTGGATGTGAGCGTGAGTGAGCACTCATGAGTCGGAGTAGTCCTGAGTATGAACGCGAGTGAGTACTAATGAGAGTGAGTGGACGTGAGTGTGAATGTGAGTCGGCACTCATGAGGGTCAGTATGAACGTGAGCTAGGACTCATGAGTGTGATTAGTGAGTATGAACGTGCGTGTACTCAGAAGTGTGAGTAGGTATGCCGCACAGAGAAACATGGCGACACACACACACACAGTGAGTGGTCGTGCTAAGAAAGTGAGAAGCCGTAATGTGCGGACGTTGTTTTCTAGCGACAGACGACTGGACAAGCGATTTGAGGCCGCAAAAAAAAAGTTTTATTGTGATGTGTTAGCTCAGTAACAGTGCAGTTTGTAAGAAAACAGGAAGCAGAAATAGCAGTCGGAAAATGAAATTTGAGTTTTCTTGACGGAATAACTGTCACTAGTGCAGCGCGTTTCGATCGGCTTGCAGGGGCGTAGCCAGAAATTCATTCGGGGGGGGGGGGGGGCGTCGCATCGGCGCCTGTCTCGGCGTGACGGTGACTGCGGCGACGGCACGTCCTCTCTGTTTCCCGTCTCTCTTGTTTGTATAGCGTTTGAGAAAGAGTTTTAGCAAGTTGTGGAAATACGAAACGCAAATACGGCACAGGACTACGGTACCGCTCCTCCTCTCTTGTTCGTTGTGCTTTCGCCGCTTCCAATTCCAGGAAAGGCACCCCTACCCGACAAAGCCCTTTTCGAAAATTACTGTGCGGTATCACGCATTATTCTTGCCTGTCAGCCTACGCATTGTTTACGACGCACCTGTCGATCGGGGGAGGCACTTTAATTAAATACTTTGTTGGGCGCGTTGGTTCATTCTGGAATAGATTTGAGCGCAAAAGGACTAGACACGAGAAGAGAACACGACTGCACGAGCACTTCTCTTCTTGTGTCTCGTCTTTTTGAGCTCAAGTTCCAGGACGCACTTGATTCCAGGACGCACCGATTCCAGGACGCACTTGAAGCAAAACGAACTGGAGAGGAGGAGCGCTACCAGAGTTCCGTACCGTATCTGCGTACCGTATTTCCGTAACTTGCTAAAGCCCTCTAATGTGCGCATCTTCGTTTACGTTGGCACTATATTGCACGCGGAGGCGTCGTGTTCGAAGTGACGCTGGGAGGGCGGCATATTCATGGAGCTGCCGACACGTACAAAGTGCGCCCTGAGAAGATCTATACGTGCGCCTGTTAAGAGAGAGATTTAGTTGGGCATCCGCCGCAGCCCTGCGGACGCAGCCTGCCAGCGATTTCCTTTGGCAGGCTTCGTCCGCAAAGCTGTTGCGGACGCTCAACTAAATTAGTCGATTATCCAATGGCAGCCTGCGCACGCGGGGCTGTTACGGATGCCCAACCAGAACTGTTTATCAACGAGTTGAGACCGTTAGGCGCGTCTTTGTGCACGCTCCCCTAATATGAGTGATGCAATCATTTGTCAAGGGCGATTGTTTGCTGATTGCAGATTATGTCTGCACTGGGCACAATATGTCTCTTTGACATGGGGTTTCCTGTATGTCCTAATAACATTTGCGTCGATATTCAAGGTGCAGCGTGCGTCACCTCGCGCAAACATGAGAAAAAATATCAGTAAGCGTGCAGAACAACCCGACATACTAAATAAATCTAATGGCTTTTGTTTATTAAAAACTGTAATTTGAGGCGCAGCTATAGTACGGCGCGTACGGCGCTTAGAAATCGCAGTGAAGTGAAGCATGCACTGTAAACTCTTTCACACCCTTAAGGGTGGATTGTTGATAAAACACCTATGGGACACCCTTTTTTTTGCCAAAATTATCCAAAAGGGTGGAATTTCACGTCAGCCATCCTTTGCACACCCTTTTTTCATTTTTGGGTGTACTATTGGTGTATGTTCACAAATTCCACCAAAGGGTGTTTCTTTGAATATTACACCTATTGTTTTTTTTAGAAGCATCAATACGTGTCACATGCCAACGGATGCAATCAAACCGCAATAGCAACTTTTGGGTGAAAAGATCGATGTTTCGGCTTTTGTTTTCATTTCACTTTTTATAGCTCGGTATAGACTCTCTTGTTTGCATTATTCACAAGATTCGTCACACGTTCAACGGCGTCATGGGTTGACTTTGTGTGATTCATACTAAAAAAAGTATTTTGAAGCCTCTGGTAACCATTCATCATCCTCACTGAAAGAACGGTAAAAGCGATGGTGTTGCGCTTAAACATATCATGAAACGATTGCCCACTGTTTTCGACAGGTCATCATGCGCGTTTTCTAATTTGAAATCACAATGAGCTTTTCTTTTAGAACACCTGTTTTATTTACACTGTGGTGCACATATTCGTGTACATTGGAGTATTTCACATCAGTTCACAAGTAGATGATTTTATCAGTGAGTTATATTTAAACTTATGATCACAGATTAGCTCAAAGTGACAGTATGCAGCGTACGTATTACCATGAAGCTAGGCATGGTTACATTGAACTATCTGAGCTCACTCTGCTGCAGCTGCTGTACACGCACGGTACGCCGCAGCACAGTTTAGGCGCACACCCGCTAAGCACCACAAGTTAACTTCTCCAATGGGACGCATCACTCCGCGGGCGCTTCATTTTTTATTGTTTTGTTTTTCTTTTTGTCGAGGAACCCTCGTGGGTCGTACAATCTACGCGTGAACGACGCGTGAACGATCACAGACGACATTAGTACAATGTACCCGTGCAACAAGAAGGAGGAACCGCAGTTGACTTGTGGCATTGTGATTGCCAGGTTCATGATTTCTAGTTGCGCTGCGAATGACGAGACGAGGACGATACAGGGACTACAGAACAGGTAGTGCGCAAACCCACAACTCATTCGCAGCGCAACAAGAAACCATGAACTACCACCAACTAGCCCAATTCATCGCGCTGCTAAATGTGATTGACAGCCCTTACCACTGCCTTACAATGCACACAGTGATAGCACATTCGTATGCTTGCACGAAATTCACCACATGAAATAAAAGCAAGCTTCATTGCTACTGCGTCGGTAAAAAGAGCGTATTCTCCAAGATCTTATCAGCGATTGCTGAATGGTGGAATGTTATTTAAAAACAGGCTGTTAGCACAGCAGGGGCGTGGCCAGAATTTATGCAGGGCGGAGGGGGGGGCAGAAGGGGGGGTCCGACCCTTCTTTATGTAAGTACATTTTTGCCAGTGCTTGCACACATGCGGCTCCAAATAAACATATAAAGGGGCGGGGTTGAGTAAAATACCGAACACCACTCTCTCCCCCCCCCCCACCTTTCCTAACCTCCTGGTTATATCTATGATGCACAGGTAACGAAATTTTAATTCCATCGAAACAATGCCCCAACGAAGCTGTACTCGGTAAAAGAAAAATGTGATTCTCGCAGGCTACGAATTTGCCACCTGTACACGTCAGCAGTAGCTGAAAGAAAAAAAAACGCTTTAAAGGTTTACTAGCACAAACATGTTGTTAAATATAATATATTACAATATGTCTTGGTTTTTTGTTTCGAAAGATTATTATAAAATGGCGCTGCTAACGTCAGTTCACTGGTATAGTGATGAAACTCGGAGGCGATGAATTTCGGTTTCGGACTCGGGGCAACTGCGCATCACGATCATCATCAACACGCGAACTTTGAATCTGTTGTTCACATGTCGTGTGTGCGCTTGCTGCATGCTAACGGTGGTGGATAGTTCTACGATTCACTTGCTTTGTTTTGGATGTGTACTTCGACGGCCTCTACGGTGACGTAGTTCACGCGTACAAAAAGATATAGTGCGTGTCACTGCGATCTCCGAATCCGTGGTGGATTGGCAAGTAGGGAACAACGACTTCGGTGCGGAGCAGTGCGTCTCATCTGTCAACGGCTTCCGTTGAAGCTAGTGCTCGCCGTAAGCTGAGTGTTTCCGATCAAGCATTCAACGAAGTGTGCGCTGGGAGCCACACGGAGAGCGCTTTTGAATTTGGTCCTATTGCTGAAACGGTAAGCTTTCGTGCTTGCGGACAAGGAAGCGCTACAAGTGCATGCCTGCCAACTCTCCCGATTTGCCCGCGGGACTCCTGAATTTTGGCGAACTATGGAAGTACAGGCGCGGTGATAAATTTCCCCAAATATACCTTTCTCTACGTAAAGAAAATAACGATCACAAATGAGAGAGGTTCTAAAATTTTTGAACCTTGTTCTATGGTGTTCGCCATGGTACCTTGCTGTCGTGCGAAAGAACGTGCGTTCTAAGGTTAGGAAGGGGCTACTCACTGTCAGGTGAACACGGCAAACCATGTCCCTTCATTGCATGCGCCGTATAATTGGTGTACCAGTACGATCACTGACGTCTCAGAACTTTACTGGACATCATTACTAACTGTATGTAAGGTTACTGCATTCCTCAAAAGCAATAACGAAAAGCATCCAAGCAATAGCATCCGCGTGCGCAGGGTTCCCCTTCAGTGGGGGGCGAAGGTTCGTCGCAGCGCCCCCCCCCCCCTACCTATTATGTCAATTTATGGGGCCGGCTTGCCCCCCCCCCCCCCCCCCGCCCCACTCCCTTTCACATTTGACGTCCCCAGATTGGTAGGTATGCAAGTGTTTTGGACGAGAATGCGGGTCAGAGCTAGTTGGTAAAGCGACATGCTGAAACTGCTAAGTGCACCTAGACAAGGTAAACGAAAAGGAACTCACAGAGACCTACTTCCTACTGATATTTATTGCAAAAGGAAGACGCCATATATGTGGTTTTCTTCGCTCATGACATGGTAAAACGCAGGCTTGAGAACACATGATATTGAAGAATTTTTCTCATGGATGTAGCCTTGCTTATTTCTCTAAAGATTAAAAATGTTTACATTCGAACGAATGCAGGGCGATGAAGCAAAAATCTCTTGATACAATACAGGAATAGTTGTTGACCAAGCACACGACTATGCTATCGAGGGCGAAATTGACTAAGTGGAGATGGTGACATGAAATTAATGTGGGTTTCAAAGTAGCAGCCAGCACAAATGAATATGAATGAAGCAACAATGAATGGTACCTGAAAACGGTGTGCGTTAAGAGGTAAAACCTAGCTGAAAAAAAAGGGAGGTCGTCAGAAGATAACAACGAAATGCATGGGCTTTGCAAAAACGCAAACACTTTCTTCGAGAGCGACATTAGAGCGCTCGGTCAAAAAACTTTTCCTGCATGATAGCAAGAGAAATTAGCTTTGTCATCCTGGTTCCGCGCAAATGTTCAGATTTACAATATTTAGCGAAATAAGCTGGACTAAAAAAGATTGCAAAAATTTTTCAGTGACCTCTGTTCTGAGGCATGGCATGTCTCCTGTTTTCAGTTGCCATTTTTGCATTTGAATCGTTTAAGTAGTAGGGACTCGATTCCGAGCCATCGCAAGACGGACATTTATCGTTTCCTTGGCATGCAGTGTTAACACTCCTCCACACCGGAGTCAGACACCACGTATCAAATATTTTACTTTGATTTTAAAATATTCATTGCTAAAAATCTGGAAGCCAGCCCCAACGCAAGGGACATTATCCCGAGTCAACACAGTTCCAGAACTCTGTGTCCTGCACATAGGTCGGCAAACTCACTCATGAGTAGACTCACTCAGACTGAGATCGAGCCGCGAGTCTGACTTTGAGCGAGTCCGGGTTAGTAATATTTTGGTGAGTTTGAGTCCGAGTGAGTCCGGTTGAGGAAAATGCTGGTGAGTCTGAGTCCGAGTGAGCCCCAAGCTCAAAATGTGTTTCTTCAGTGAGCCAGAGTGAGCTCTACACTTTTTTTGCCGATCTACGGTTCTACTTACGCAACTTAGCTTTACTATCAGCCTGACGTAGGTTCACGTTTATACTCGCACCAACTCACGCATAATTCAAAGCACCAGCATTCATACGCCAGCTCAATATTTATTGATCAGAGGCATGAGTTTCGGAGGAGTAGGGGGTACAGTGACCCCCCCCCCCCCCCGCCCCGCCACCAAAAGCTCTTTCCCGGGAATTTTTGATAAAAATGTGTCATGTGAGTTGTATCTTTCAAAACAAAAGTCACAGGATTGCAACCACTGAGTACAGCACCGATTACGCGAGATATTGGTGTTAAAGAGCATTTACACCAAGTTCGAAGAAGCTAATTGTACGCTAATGAACTCATGAGTCGGCTCACTTAGATTCAGATGGAGCCGGGAGTCTGAGTGAATCCTGCTGGGAAAACTTTTTGTGAGTCTGAGTGCGAGTGAGTCCGGCTGGTAAAAATTTCAGTGAATCCGAGTCCGATTGAGTCCCAAGGGCAAAACATTTCATGAGTGAGTCTAAGTGAGCTCAACATGTTTTGCCGACCTATGGTCCTGGATGCAGCCTAAATCGCAGCAATCAGTCGGGCTCACTGGTCGACAATTCACTCATCATTATTTACGTGCATCACGAGCAGATGAAAAGTCTGCCGCTAGTACGTAGCGATTTGCCGTCTGCCTTCGATTAGACGTCACTGAGAAGCTGCCCCCCTTGAAGTTAAAACAAAAAAATGTTTTTTTAAGGTAGCGCTAATGAAAACATATTCAATTCCTTCCCAGGTATCACAATATTTTTTTAGGATTCTCGACACGAGTGTTCTTATTTAAAGCAACAATCCGAAAAAAATTAAAATTCTTATCAGTACTCCTTTGATGCCTGTGCTTCGCAGCGTCGTGGCATGATGTGTTTGTTTAGAAATCATGTAGCTATTCTAAGAAATCATACGATGTACCTTCTTTGGTCAGCAATTTGTGCATTTTTTATGCCTCGTTAGGCCTATTTATATCTATATCGTAGGTTATCAGGCTATACAAATATTGATCTCCTTGGGGAAGGGCTTGAACAGCAAGACTTAGTTGCACACATCATCTTTTTTGCATTTCTGCACCTTTGTGGTGTGCCACATAGAATACAGTAGAATTGAATATTTCCTAATATTTTGATGTATGGCGTCGGCGCTGTCTTTACATGGATTCTAGCCAAAGTGCACCAATACACGCACACAAAAAAACTTCATTTACGGTGATACAGCACTGTTGATAACGCTGTATGCATAGTTTGCCGCTAAAGAACACGCACACGAAAGAGAAGATGAGGACGACACCACGGGCGGCTGTGGATGAAAGAAGGCAGACCTAACAGCACTCGTCTGTTTCACGCGTCTCGTCTGTGCATCTTTCATCATTGTGAATGTAAACAAGCTGACCCACCTAATAAGCCTTCCTTACATATTGTTACGGGGAGAATCGATTTGCTATCGACACACAGAATAAATTCATCGGCTGACAAGATGGCGCTCAGCTCGCAGGATCTGTCCACGTCGTCTTCTTTCCAATCCTCTTAGTCGTCCTCTTCAGCCCCTTACATGAATTCCCGTCCACTGGAGCACCGACCCGGTGCTAATCGGGAGGCAGTCGAATGATATGGCTTGAGCCGCGTAACATGCACTATGTCAGTACGGGGGGTGGACGAAGGTGGGATCAGTAGGGGCGATTTCGTAGGTGACGTCGGTCACTTGGCGTAAGATGCGGTATGGGCCTGAATAGCGTGGGAGTAACTTCTCCGAAAGCCCAACGCGGCGCGAGGGGGGACCAAAGCAGGACTAGATTACCGGGTGCGTAGTGAACGTCACGATGGCGAGCGTCATATACGCGCCTCTGATTGCCCTGCGAGTCCGCTAGTCGTCGTCGAGCAACTTGGCGCGTCTTTTGGGCCTTCGTTATTGCTTCCCGAGCGTACTCCGACGTGTAACTTAATCCGGTCGGCAGCAGCGTGTTGAAAGGTAGCGCAGGGTCGCGGCCGAACAAAAGAAAAAATGGAGAAAACCCAGCGGTGTCGTGTCGAGAGGAATTATAGGCGAATGTAAAAAACGGTAACGTAGTGTCCCAGTCACGGTGGTCGGCGGAGACATACATGGAGAGCATGTCAGTAAGAGTTCGATTGAGACGCTCGGTTAGACCGTTTGTTTGTGGATGGTAAGCAGTCGAAAGCTTGTGTTTAGTGGCGCAGGAGCGGAGGAGGTCATCAACCACTTCGGAAAAGAAGTAGCCGCCTCGGTCGGTAAGGAGCTGCCGAGAGGCGCCGTGGTGTAGGATGACGTTCTCGAGGAGGAAATCGGCAACATCAGTTGCACAGCTGGTTGGAAGGGCCCGTATGATCGCGTATCGGGTAGCATAATCGGTTGCTACTGCAATCCACCGGTTTCCCGCAGCCGACGTAGGAAAAGGGCCAAGCAGGTCAACGCCGACACTGTAGAATTGGTCTTGTGGTATGTCGCGTGGCTGAAGGCGTCCGGCTGGATGGGTAGTTGGCTTTTTCCGTCGTTGACAAAGGTCACAGGCAGCAATATAACGGCAGGCGTCGTGGTACATACCAGGCCACAAGAAGCGCCGGCGAACTCTGTCATAGGTCCGTGACACGCCGAGGTGACCGGCTATCGGTACATCGTGAAGCTGGGCCAGGACAGTCTGGCGCAGTTGAGGGGGGAACGACGAGTAGTCTGTCAGGGCCGTCTGGACGCATGTTACAACGGTACAATACACTATCATGGAGCACAAACATTCGAAGGGAAGCGTCGGGTGTCGCCGATGTGAGCCTTTCGATAATGTTCAAGAAAGCGCCCCGCCGTTGCTCGATACCGATGTCATGAAAAGCGGAAAGAGAGAGAACGCTGGCAGATATGGTGGCCGTAGGACTGTCACTCTCTGGTGAGTCGACAGGATATCGGGACAAGCAGTCGGCATATTGATGCAGTAATGCATGTTCTTGGGCTAGTTGGTTGATCGAATTTGAAGCCATGTTTAAACAGCGCGAAGACGACAACACGTTGGACACATAGAACACGCACACACGAAGCGCAGACTTCCAACTGTGTTTATTTCATGAAGGTACAACATTTATAAGCTTCGACAAGGAACAAATTGCATCGATAGCCTTACAGTCAGCAGAAATGTGGCATGACCACTTTCACGTTACAATCTCGGAAAACTCCTAAATGCCCTTCTAAGAAATCTATTTCCTTACGTGATAACGATAATGAGGGTGAACTAACACACGTGTCACCTCTTTTTGCAGTGAAGAATGCCTCGATGATCTCTCTTTCTGTTTGTGTTTTGCCTTGGAAAAGAATTTAGTTTTTTTTTTCTAGCTGCGGAAAACAGCTGTCGCACTTCTTGCAGTGTAGGGCAAGATTACTGCCTGAGCCAGTGCTCATGGATCGCCTGCGCTCCTGCGCATGTTCATTGAAGCAGCGTCCGGTTTGGCCGATGTACGACCGGCCGCATAATAACGCAATCTCATAGATGACATTTGACACGCATTTGACACACATTTGACACGCGTTTAGTGTACTCAGACACAGCCTGAGTACACCAAATGCGTGTCAAATGTCATCTATGAGATTCCGTTATCATGCGGCCGGTCGTACGTCGGCCGAACCGGACGCTGTTCCAATGAACGTGCGCAGGAGCACAGGCGATCCATGAGCACTGGCTTAGGCAGTAATCTTGCCCTACCAGTAGCGTAGCCAGAAATTTTTTTCGGGGGGGGGGGGGGGGGGGGTTCAACCATACTTTATGTATGTTCGTGCGTCCGTTTGTATGTGTGCGTGCATATATACGCAAGCAAAACTGAAAAATTTCGGGGGGGGGGGGTTTGAACCCCCCCAACCCCCCCCTTGGCTACGCCACTGTGCCCTACACTGCAAGAACTGCGACAGCTGTTTCCCGCAGCTAGAAAAAACAAAATTCCTTTCCAAGGCAAAAACAAAAACAGAAAGAGAGATCATCGAGGCATTCTTCATTGCAAAAAGAGGTGACACGTGTGTTAGTTCACCTTCATTATCGTTATCACGTAAGGAAATAGATTTCTTAGAAGGGCATATGAGGAGTTTTCCGAGATTGTAACGCGAAAGTGGTCATGCCACATTTGTGCTGACTGTAAGGCTATCGATGGAATTTGTTCCTTGTCAAAGCTTATAAATGTTGTACCTTCATGAAATAAACACATTTGGAAGTTCGCGCTTCGTGTGGGCGTGTTCTATGTGTCTAACGTGTTGTCGTCTTCGCGCAGTTTAAACATGGCTTCAAATCTTGATGCAAACGGCCGGTTTCGTACACGACTGAATAATCGAATTCTTGAAGGCGCCGCGCCAAACACCAAGGCGGCCTGAAGGGTCTTGCAAGGAACAAAGCCAGCACAAAATATGGTGATCAGTGATTACTGTGAATGGCCGGCCGTACAAATACGGGCAAAATTTTCCGACTGCCCAAAAGAGCGCCAAACATTCGCGTTCAGTGATGGAATACTTCCACTCAGCAGGCGAAAGAAGGCGGCTGGCATAGGCAACAACGCGGTATCGTCCTTGTTCTTTCTGGGCCAGGACTGCACCGATGCCATAGCCACTTGCGTCGGTACGCACTTGTGTGGGAGCTGAGGCGTCAAAGTGAGCGAGAATAGGTGGAGAAGTAAGCAGTCGTACCAGATTTCGGAACGCATCCGCTTGCTCAGCGCCCCAGACGAAGGCAACGTCTTTCTTAAGGAGTTCAGTGAGGGGGCGCGCGACGTCGGCAAAGTTTTCAACAAAGCGGCGGAAGTAAGAGCATAGTCCAAAGAAACTGCGAACGTCTTCGGAGCAGGTTGTTACAGGGAAATCTTGCACCGCCCGTATTTTACCTTGATCAGGGCGAACAACGACGGAATCAACGAGGTGTCCTAGCACAGAAATTTCATGATGGCCGAAGTGGCACTTGGCCGAATTTAGCTGCAGTCCCGCCGCACGAAAGACAGATAAGATCTTCGATAGCCTTTCAAGGTGTGTCGCAAAAGATGGAGAAAAAACGATGACGTCGTCCAGGTAGCACAGTCAGATGGACCACTTGAAGCCGTGCAGGAGGGCATTAATAATACGTTCAAACATGGCGGGTGCATTGCATAAACCGAATAGCAACACTTTAAACTGGTAAAGGCCGTCGGGAGTGATAAACGCCGTCTTCACATAGTTCATGTCATCAACGGCAATTTGCGAGTACCCGGAGCGATGGTCGATTGAAGAAAAATACTTCGCGCCGTCAAGGCAACCCAGGGCATCGTCTGTGCGTGGCAGAGGGTAGACGTCCTTCTTCGTGATCTTGTTTAAATGCCGATAATCAACGGAAAATATCCAGCTGTTGTCCTTCTAAACAAGTTCAACAGGGGACGCCCATGGACTGCAGGAAGGCTCGATGATATTTCGAGAAAGCATTTTGTCGACTTCCTGTTGGATGATGTATCGCTCGGCATGGGAAACTCGGTAAGGTCACCGATGGATCGGACTCGCATTGCCTGTGTCAATCCGATGCTTAACAGCGGACGTTTGTCCGAGGGGCCGGTCGCCAAGGTCGAAGATGTCCCAAAAGGATGCAAGGAGGGAACGCAGGTCATTAGCTTGTTGGGTCGGTAAGGCAGTCGCAATCATCTTCGTTAACACACTTTGCAATGATGGAGTAGTGGGTGAAGGTTTCTCTGGACACGAAGTCCTGTCGTAATTTAGAGTACAAATATGGCACTCTGCCGCCGGCATGATTTCTGCGAGTGATATACCACGAAGAACTGTACATAGGCCAAAATTCATTAGTGGTAGACAGGACGCGTTATCCGTTATAGTAACGACAGTGTGCGGAAACGCAACGTTGTGCGAAAGCAGCACGTCACGATTTGGGGACACAGTATAGTCACCGTTTGACACAGGTGAGACGCCTCTGCAAGCAACTGTCCGCTGAGGGAGACGAAGGTGTTCTGTGGAACAAAGCCGGCTAGGAGGGCAACTGGGAGGATCAACAACAGTAGGTAGAGCGAGTTGCAACACGCCGGCAGAACAGTCTATCAAGGCCGAATGTTCCGACAAGAAGTCATCTCCCAAAATTAGGTCGTGAGGGCAATGTTCCAAAACATAAAACATAACTGAGGTGTGATGTCCGGCGACGCTTACACGAGCTGAGCACACACCAATCACGGCAGCTGTTCCACCATCGGCAGTTCGGACCACGGGAGTTGGGGCAGGAGTAACGACTTTCTTCAGGCGTGTTGTAAGGTCAGCGTTCATGACAGACGCGTACGGGCCAGTGTCAATTAGGGCCGTAACTGGTTCACTGTCCACGTCTACATTGGTAAGGTTCCGATGTGAGGGCAGGGTCAGTAGAGGATTTTGACATCGGGTCGTTATTGCAGCATGACCTCTAGGAGCTGCTCCCGTCAGTTTTCCGGAGGTGAGCGCCGGAAGGAGCTTGGGGACGGCGATCGACGAGATGGGGGGCGAGCGGGAGAAACGGCGTTGCGGCGATGGTGATCGGCTGGGTTGAGTGGACGAAGAAGTGCCGTCAGGAGTCAGCGGCTGTGTTTGCGGCGATGAGCATAAATTACCGGGAGGTAGGCGATGGGACGGAAGGTAAGGCCATGGTGTCGAGTTAGACCACGAACGGCAATCACGAGAAATATGTCCTACACGACCGCAGTTGAAGCATATTGGCCCGTCGTCTGGTGTGCGCAATTCCGCCGGGTTGCGATAACGTGGGGTAGCAGGAAAACATCGGTTAGGCGTGACAGCGACCGGTGGATTTGGTGGGGCGTAGTCAGGTCGATGAATAGAGCAGATGTCGCTCAAGCCGGCCTTGGCCAATTCTTGACGCACGACCGTCTGCATGAGGGAGACAGTGGCTTGATAGCTGTCAGAGTTGGGGTCTGGTGACGTGAGCGGAGCCGCGGCTTCGATTTCCCGGTGGACAATGCGGACATTCCGTAGAAGGCAGGCGGGGGTCTTCGCAGGTGGATGTAGTAGCCGTGTTAGGTAGGCGTGGAAAGTGGTGGTGAACACGGCGGCTCTTGGCTTCCTCACAGCGCCGGCATTCAGAAATGATGTCCTGTACCGTAGATGAATTCTTGAATACGAGAAGGTGAAAGGCATCATCTGCGATACCCTTGATGACATGGGAGACCGTATCGGCTTCGGACATCTGCGAATCCACTTTGCGGCACAAAACGAGCACGTCCTGAATGTACGTAAGGTAGGATTCGGTGCACGTCTGAACACGAGACGCGAGCTTTTTTGAACGGAGCGCTGGCGTCCCACAGGCCTGCCGAATAGCTCGCGAAGCTTTTGCTTGCATAAGTCCCAGCTGATAAGCTCTTCCTCGTGCGTTTCATATCTTAGGTAGAAGATCACACTGGCCAGCATGAGAGTTGGGTCCCATCGCATATGTACACCGACTCGCTCGTATGTCTTCAGCCAGTCTTCTATGTCAACGCCATCAGTGCCCGAAAAGGTACCTGGATCTCTCGGGGGCTCCAAGATGTGGGTTGACGGGCCAGTTGGAGAAGGCACAGTAGCTGGTGAAGGGTCGGCATTGTTGATTGCGGTCGCAATCGAGGAGGCAACTGGGCGCCCGCTGCGAAGCTTCGTCTTGTGGGGAAGTGAGTACCCAGCACATTCGACCAAAGATGTTACGGGAAGAATCTATTTACACTATCGACACACAGAATAAATTCAGTGGCTGACAAGATGGCGCTCAGCTCGCAGGGTCTGTCCACGTCGTCTTCTTTCCAATCATCTTCGTCGTCTTCTTCAACCCGTTACAATATATTCCTGTTGTTAGCCTCTTCCACCAGCGTCGCCAGATTGTACAGTGGGCGCGACACTAGAAACTCGCAAAAGTTTCCCCAGATTTCACCAGAAAGTAAAATTGCAATGAACATCATAAAAAGACCCAAAATCAACATTTTTTTGCGAATAAACAAACACTTGCCAAAGTTTTGCTTTCTTTTTCACGTTGCAGCTATGGCACTATGGCGAGTGTTTGTTCATTCGCATGAAATGTTTCTGCCCCTCGCTAGACGGTGTTCCGTCGAACCATTCGTCAAGCACTCATTTTATTATTCAAGAAGTCATGATGAGCAGACTTTAAGGTATGAGGCCAAGAATCGGCAAAAAAAATAAAAAGCAATAAGCACTAGAGATTATTTCTCTACATTATAAAGCACACCTTTTTAGGCATATGTGAGCATTTTAAAGCAAATCCTATTTTGTGTCAATTTTCATAATTAAAAATTTCATTAAAAGTGGGGTTTACGCGAACACTTCTAATTCACATTTCACTCAATAAAAAAACCTAATTTTTGGTAGTGATACTAAAAAAGCTTCTACGTGTGCAATGAACCAAAATAAATGAGATCAAATGAATATTACAAACATAGTGATTAAATAACCAAAAATTAGGCACCAAAATTGGGGGGCACCTTCATTAACAGACAGCCATATTAAATCTTGTGGTACAATTTTGCTTACTGAGGTTCACTGCACATCCACAGATGTGATAAGGAAGTATGCGAAGTTTTAATGAAAATCTTTTTTAGCAAAAAGTTATGATTGTTCGAATGCGGAAAAATACCAAAAACGTAGGTTCTGAGAAAATCAACGATAAAGATTTGAAAAAGGTGCAACGCTTACACAAGGGGCACTAAAATTCTCGACATTTATAGCCAGTACCATACGGACCCTAGCCTTGTGTGCCCTTGCTCGACCGCGAACTCACCATTTATTTTTTTTCTAGATTGCTTTCCAGCATGAGTGCCGTGACGGGATGCTTTCACGATGCAGCGCCGATCACTTGTGAGGCAAGCTCTAGCAGTGTAGAGGCCATGCTCGATGCCAACTTGTTTCAAAATATCAAATGTACTCTTGTTGTCATTAATGCAATGACACATGGCGTCATACAAAGCAAATTTGATGATTGACAGGCTCACATGATTATTCTTGATCGTAAACAACAGACGTATGATGTTGGGTGTACACTTGGTGAGAAGTTTACGACTTTTATGATCAAAAATGATGTGTTAATAATGCTATCTCAGCCCTATTACATCTTCGCACTTGATATGATTGTTAAATAACCAAAAAAATACTACATATCAAGCTAATGTTATGATGCACACAAAACTGGCACTTTCAGTTTCGGTTTCGCACATGATGGGTGGTCTAACATTTTTGCTTGTATCTTTTGAAAAAAAAAACTGCGTAGACAGAAACTTTAAGCAGCAAGATGATGGGCGATAAAAACGCACTTAACACGACCAAAAACGAAAAAATGGCACTCAAAAAAAATTCGCGATATCCACTTGGCCTCGTACCTTAATCATCACTTGGAGCATCGTAGATGTCTGAACCAAATCTCCTCAACATATCATTTGTAATATCGAACTTCACACAACACCCCTCTCTGGAAACCAAAGCTGTGCGGATTCGTACAATAGAATCCAAAGTCTTCAGAGACATTTTGTTCCGGTACTTCGTCTTCACACACGTGACCTGACTGAAGACACGCTCCACCACTGCATTGGACACACACGAAAGGCATGCCAGCGCGTACAGTGCAAGTTCCATGTACGGCTTTTCGCCCATGGCATTTTGTAATTTGAAAATCCCTGCCCAGAATGCTGCAGAATTCTCAGGAAGTTTGCCTTCAATGACAGCCTCCTCACTCCAGAGATGCATAACAATTCTGCTGTATTGTGTTTCAATAACGTCCAGGTTTTCGTTAATCAGATGTTCAAGTGGAAGTTGCAAAACAGAAAGTCGTGCCGTTTGGGACAACACTCGCGAAGGATGAAGTCCATTCATGCCCAGAAAAATGGCTTGATTGAAGGGAAGACGCTTTTTCACTTCCTTCAGCAGCTCAGTGAGAAAATCTTGGCAACGCTGTTTCAATCCATGCACGGCAGCTTCGTTGAGGTTGGACTCCTTGTGCTCGCAACGGAGGAGTTCACTGACAAACTGAGCTCCAAAGTCTGTCACTCCCAAGGAAAGTCCCAGGCAGCACAGAACGTCGGCCCGATGTCGGCGACAGATTGGCAGTTCCTGGCCCAAGGACGGCCCATGATTGACAACATGCCGCCAATATTGGCCAGCCAGTTTAATAGAACGGCGATGTTGGACCAGTATTGACAATGTGCCGCCAATACTGGCTGTGCCAGTCTAATAGAACGGTGACGTTGGACCAGCATTCAGAACTTGCCGCCAATATCGGCTGTGCCAGCCTAATAGAACGGAAACATTGGGCCGAGTTATACGAGCAGAAGCCAATATGGGCTGAGCCATCCAATTAAGCCGGAATTATTGGCCCGTCGTTCGAACGATATTGCCGACGTCGGCTGAAGAGTGAACTTCGTCGGCATAAGATCGGGCCGTTACGTGCCAATTTCTGCGCCCGCTGTTGTTTAGCGTTCTTGTGGTCCTACGTCACACGCCGATGTTTCAAGTTTGAGAGATTAATGTGCCAGTCACAACATAAGAAACATATCTTAGTGATTAAATCACACAGCTCGTTGATTATGCATGATCGTGGTCGCGGCGATAGCAAGCAGGACACACGCTTCGATTTGTGTCCGATCCGACGTCGAGTCGTACAGAAGCACCGAATCGTACGCCTGACAGGCGACAAACTGGGTAAATTCTTCTCGGTTAAGTAGTCTAGCGCGAGTACGATACGATTTGTGCCCGATCCGACGTCGAGCGCGCCGATTGTACTCGCGCAAGACGAAGCAACCGCAGTTTCCGCTGCCGTTCGCAACGCAACCGTAACGGCGTGCTCGACGTCGGATCGGACACAAATCGTATCGTACTCGCACAAGACTATTTAACCGAGAAAAAATTACCCAGTTTGTCGCCTGTCAGGCGTACGATTCGGTGTTTCTGTACGACGAAGCAACCGCGGTTTCCGCTGCCGTTCGCAACGCAACCGCAACGGCGCGCTCGACGTCGGATCGGACACAAATCGTATCGTGTGTCCTGCTTGCTATCGCCGCGACCGATTTGGCTGTTTCGCGTTCACAGCGCACTACCGGTTAACGGCGCTTGCAGATGCTTGACGTGTGGGAAGTTGGGGTTATCAGTTGACTATAAGTGTTACGGCCGTGATTGAATCGTACAATGTATGCAGTGGCCGTAACCTGACACACCCACACACGCGCACTGTATATTCATGGAACGACGTCCCCCCACGAATTCCCTACAACATCGCTGCGAACGGACGGTAAAGTGTGGCGGGGTGCGTGGGCACCTTCGCGCCAGGTCTTTGCGAGTTCGAACTACGTTATACTGCATTTCTTTTAATACATGCTTATATGTACCCTACTCTAGCTCCTCAAAACAGCAGTTTCCGCGGTACGTAGACATGTGCGCAGTACGACGCAAAAGAAAAAAAAAGCGTTTCCGTGAGTTCGTGTGCTGACATATAGGACATAACACGCCGAACCATTAATAACAAGAACAACGCACGCTCACGGCAGCAGTGCTACTTTGATTAAATACAAAACCATGAGATGCCCCTTCCCCCCCAACCGCGCGCCTACTCCTTAAATAGACGGAAAGAGGCGAGCGTTCCGCACATATCTGGCAAGCTGGTTACTGAATTGGAAAATTTTATTTTAGACCCGGCCGCTATCCTTTGTTATTATTTTATCGTTTCCTGATGACGCTAAGGCTAGCTGTCTTTCGGGAGATCAGTGGACGTGCCCATACAATCCGGAGGATACGTCACAAATCGCGGCAGTCTCCCGGAAAATCGGGAGAATCTTTTGGCAGCTGGTGTCAGGTCTGGTCATTCAAACTCAAAGGCATGTTTATGATTCAATCTCTGAAGCTACGATTGTTGCATTTATTGCAACCAACAAGCTGGCGTGAGGGTCTGTTGAGACTACCAGTATACTGAAAACTGTTGCCCTTGCTGTCAGCAGCTGTGCATGAGCTCTGTTTAAATTTCTTTCTCACAGCGTCTCTCAACCTACTTCAATCCTCATCTTTCTAGTTTTCTTTCTCCAGACTCAGTGTAGAAGATCAAACAGTTTTGTTGTGGTCAGTGACCTCTTTATTTGTCTTAATTATCACATATATTTCTGCACGCAATTCTGTGCCATGTGTGCCTCCAGGAGGTCCTAATCAGTGGGAGAATTGAACAGAACTACAAGCAGTTAAGGGAAATGGAACGGTGCAAGCCAAAGTAGCTGGTGTATGTCACTCTTATATTATCATATAGCTGCTCTACACAATTGAAGTTCTCATTGAGTCTTCATATTCATGTATTAAAGGAACATGTTCCCTCAAGGCTTTTAGAACTGCAACAACCACTTTCACCTTTACTTTGACATGCAGTAAAGATATTAAGCTTAGCTGCATTAGTAAATTTTGAAATGGCCACTGTTGCCAGAGAAGCAGTTTAATTGATGAGCGACAGGAGCCACAAAAATGCAAGATGGGCGCTTTGTAGTTAAAGGCAGTCGCGTAGACAGGGAATAGCACACCGGGCACATGGCCCACCCCTGAAATTTTCTGCAGTGGGATACCGAACACAAAATAACACATACTCGACACTTGCCTGCCCGGACGCCACTTAAGACCAAGAACGTCACTGCCTTACCCTCCACCACACAAATTTCTGCCCAACTGACTGGTTAAAGCACCCACGCAAAAAAAATTTTACAAGGTTTGTGCAGCTTATGCTTGCAAACCGTTATTTTTCACCAAAGGAAACAAATATATAATCTTAGCAAGTGTTAGTAGTACTCTGCCCACCTGATGTGCAGCTAACGTAAAGAACAGGCCCTGCTTCTCGAGGTAGGAATATATACGGAGCACAGATACCCAGCTGCAACCAGGAAAGGGCGCACCTGCAGTAATTAGTTCGCACTTTTGAAGTTTCCCGCTTTGTCAAAACGCCTGGCTGAGTGAGCACTGCATCCAGTGCAAGGAGGCAGCCACGACAAGGTCCCACTTACAAAACAGTCAGCAGCTGAGAAGAAGCAATGACATGCCAACCATCCAAAAAAGAACATCCAAGAAAGGAGCAGCAACTACTCTTACAGTGGATAAAAACCTGCTAACAGCTGAAAGTATTCAGTCGTGCTCATCTTCCAGCCAAGTATGATAAGGGTACACTGAGAAGAGACCTCGAAGATACGCCACCAGCAGATGACAAAACCAGAACAGACAGAGCTTTCTCTTCATCATACGAACCATGGGCGTCAGCAGGGGGGTGCAAAAGGGGCACTTGCCCCCCCTCAAGCCATGCCATCAGTTGCCCCCCTAGCCAAGCTGCACCAATGCTCCCTCTACCTCCCCCCCTTCCACAGCCGCAATGCAACGCGGGTTTGCACCCCCCAAGACAAAATCCTGCTGACGCCCATGGTACGAATGGTCTTTAGCTGATAAGGCGAGTAAGTCACTGCATGGCACGAACAAGTGCACGAGGGAGAGCTGTCACATGAGGTTGTCAGCAGTCGGAGGACACAGACTAAAATAACAGTAGAAAGAACAACAGAAAATCCCAAGCAAAAGTTACCATGCTTCTGAGTTTTTGTTTTGTGTGCAAATGAAGCTAGCAAAAAGTGGAACACTAGATAAAAGCGCCACAGTCAACACCTGCAAGTTACAGTTTTCAGAATAATACAACGCACCGAAGAAGCATGCAAAGAGCTGCCTTACGAAGGCAAATATAAAGCGACTGAAGGCTGTGTGCCCCTGACCGAGACAACACCACAACCAAAAGGAGAGCCTTTCAGCCACGTCAGCAGTTCAGGCACAACACTGAAAAGTCACGAAAACATACGTTCAACGCCTTTGTGTCATGAGAACGTTAAAATGAATGTATGTACACAAATGCCAGAAGCACCGATGGAAAAGAAAGCCATTACTCGTATATCCGGCTCTTCCTCCATGCACCGACAGATGATACTCACACCTGGATCCTCAACAATGGCTTCATACAGCTCTCGAATGTACCCTCAAGTGTGTTAATGCCAAGTGGACGAGACAGGACGGCAGACTACACTGTGACACAATGAACACGTCAACCTCAACCACAGACTTATGCTAGAGTGGATGCCGTCTTGAACACCTAACGCCACTCGACATTCCCAACCGAAATCTCGACCTCCCAGACAACATAAGATTGTTCCGACAACCTGCCATCTCTCGCCATTCCGTGAAACAAGGGTATGCACACACCCAGCTCATCATTAGGTGGTTCAAGTCCTCTTGCTTCCAGGCTTATAGACACTGTCTCGCCGAATTCCTCTCTCTAAGCTCACCACCTTCATCAGTGCTGGGAGTGTGTTCGAAATTAAAGGTTACAGAGGAGATTGGCGGGGGGGCGCGTGCACATGGTATTCCTCGGACAAACAAGCAATGGCCTGCATGGTCATCTTTAACCAGCTTTTGCTTCTGTCCCATCCGTTATAGTCATGTTGACATTTCAATGTACTTGCACTGCGTGAAAGGCATAAAAAAGTAATATAGAGAACAGCATAATAAGTGTGTAATCTTTCAGACGTCTTTTAATTATTGCAGCACTTACACTGCATGTGTTAAAACACCAAAATGTTGCTCTAGTGACACTGTGTGTATTTTATACAGAAATATTTATGCTGTGTTTCGGCTATCTTTCCACATGGATGGCAGTAGCCAGGCTTGCTTCAACTAGAGTGAGGCTTGGAAGCTGATGAGCAGAATGAAGATCAACGTGCTTTCTTGTATAGTCCCTGTCAGACTCAACTTGCACGTTCCTCACTTTATATAGCCTTTGTTAAAATCTAATACTGTGGCTTGCTGCAAATAATTTTTTCTATATGAAAAGTGCTGTCACTGTCCTCTTACTTAATTTGCTTTGCGTTAGTCTTCCATTCAATTAGTTGCAGCAATATTTGCAACAATGACTAGAGCTGTCAGCAACAAACTCAATTCATTGCACTAAAGCTGCTGGGAATATGAATAGCATTATTTCAGTGTGCTGGAATGAACGTGAAAAAGAATAAATTGGGCAGCACTATACATAACAATTAAGGCAACAGTGAAGTCTAAAAGAGTTTGTACTAGTGGATTTTCACATGAACAAGTGGGGAAAGAGCTACTATGTGAATGTCTAGTGCACACAATAAGCTTTCCTATTTTAGAATGGCATGACAAAGAAGACAAAAAGACTAATGAGCCACACAAACACAAGCTTCCTGAGTAGTCTTGTCATGTTATGTTTCAGAAGCATAGGTCGACAAAAGATGTGGAGCTCACTCAGACTCTCATGAAATATATTTTGCCCTTCGGACTCATTCAGACTCAGATTCACCAAAATATTCCTAAACCGAGATCACCCGGACTCAGATTCACAGAAATTTTTCTCAGCCGGACTAACTCGAACTCAGACTCACCAAAGTATTACTCACTTGGACTCACTCAGACTCATGGCTTTATGTGAGTATGAGTGAATCTGAGTGAGCAGACTCATGAGTCTGTCTCAGACTCATGAGCCATGAGTCTGAGACTCATGGCTTTATTGAACAGGGTGTCAAAGCTCTTTAAACCGCTATCTCGCATAATCAGTGCTCTACCTGGCGCCTTGTGACCTCGTTTGTTCCAATATATCATTCAGTGAACGCAATCCAGTAAAGAGATTTTTATAGAAAGACATGACGTACAAGAGATATTTTGATCAAAAATTCCGGGGAAAAAGTTTCCCGGTGGGGGGGGGGGGGGGTTGTAGGCCACGGCACTTTCTCCTCTATAACTCAAGCCTCTGATCAATAAATAATTAGCAGGCGTATGAACGCTGGGGCTTTGAAGTATGTGTGAGTCGTCGTGAGTAGAAACATCAGCCGACGTGAGGCTGATAGTGATACTGAAGTTCAGTAAATAGAACCATAGATCGGCAAAAAAAGCGTAGAGCTCTCTCAGACTCCCTCTAGAAACACATTTTGCGCCTAGGGCTCACTCGGACTCAGACTCACCAATATTTTCTCTCAACTGGACTCACTTGGACTCAGACGCACTAAAATGTTTCTCAATCGGACTCACTTGGACTCAAACTCACTAATATATTACTCACCTGGACTCATTCAGACTCAGACTCACGGCTCGATCTGAGTCTGAGTCGACTCATGAGTGAATTCGCTGACTTATGTTAAAAAGTAATCAGAACTAATGAGATGGCACATTCAAAATGAAAAACATTCATGTATCAGCTTTCCTTCAATTGCATTGCAGGATAAACAAATCTTTCACCTTACTGGATAACTTGTTTTTGTTTTTTGGTTTTCCTGGTCAGTTGTTGTGCGTAGCCATGTGGGTGTATAAATCTGTTCTGTAATGCATGTTGAATAAACTTCAGTTGTGAGTCGGCGCTTGTGTTTGTGTGGCTCATTAGTCTTTTCATCGACTTTGTTGTGTCATTCTAAAATCATGCATCCGTACCAACTCACCGAACTGTCAGTCCTACTTAAAGCTTTCTGGCTCCTATGTTTGCATGTATTGCTAAACCAATGTTAGAGTTATTACCAAACATAACTCTCAAAATGCTTGGAGGACCATTTGACGTATGGCAGGGTTCACATTTGTCACATTGGTTATCTGAACATTGCATTTTGCTGTCCAGGGGTGCATGCACTTTTGCAATTAAATGTGGCTTTACCTTCAGCGATTATGATGTGAATGAGTTGAGAAAGACAAGCATGACTTACGTTAATGAGCTTGTTGATGTATACAATTAAAACAAAGGCTCAAGGCACGTGAGCATGCTGTCTTTTATGCCAACTGATAAAAAATGCAGGTGTTTAGAATAGTGTCTGGACCTTCTTTGAGTGAGATCTGGTTGCAGAGGTCAAGCTCACATATAAAACACAAAGTTACACTCATTTTTTCATAGCGCCTGAAAGCATAGGTACCAGGCCATAGAAAGTTAAAATAACTTCTTCACTTTTTATTTGTACCACTCAAGAGCTAGCACATTAGCAAACCTCTCGAAAACATAGATTTACTCAATTGTATAAGATATAACACTAGAGCAGTTATTCAATATTTTTTATAGTTATCATATCACAAGTGCCATAAATACAATCGTTCTTTTTTTGCACCTAAATATTATTTCGAGATACCTAATTCGGTGCATAAATAAAATACAAAAAGTTTTTTTTCCAGATACCTGAAGAACTGATGCTGGTAAAGGCTTTTTTCACCAGCTTTACTTGAAACCACGGTCAACGTGCAGTTTTAACCATGGCCTCGTGGAGAACGTTTATGGACGTTATGTGTAGGATATTTTGCTGTTTCAGGCCACTGGTGATCACATCTGCATAGGTAGTGATTCACCTGTTTTGTTTTCGTATAACACTTCAGTAAAGGTTACTCAAAAGAAAAGTTTTGTGAAGTGGGCAGCTAGGCACAGATGAGGGACAGTTTTCAGCCCGTATCATTCCCTTAAAATGTGTGCAGGAGTCAAGTTCCCTGCTAACATATGTGTCTTCCTGTGCGTTATCACAGAGCTAGTAGGTCGAAGCTTCTTCATGATGTCATGTAGACGAGATGTGTAGTCACCGGCAGGAACGTGGGCTTCGTGTTGATCAGACTGAAAGAACATGGTCACTTGGCAGACTTACAGTCACCCCGAAAACAAGTTTTACAGTGCTGCAGCCAATGTGTTCTTGAATGTGACGCATATATGTTCCATTCCATTGCTCATTGGGAGGTAGGCTGCAGTGAAATGTCGGCCCTAATTGGCTTTCTCTATCTGCTGTGATTGAGGACGGCATGCCCAAGCGATGCAGCCAGCTGCTACAAAATCAGGAGCAACAGTTGCAGCCGTAATGTCTGGAATCGGCATAGGCGTACGCACGAGGGGGGGGCAGAGGGGGCGGCCGCCCCCCCTAGTCACCTAAGAAGGGGGGGGCGCGAAGGCTGCCCCATACATTGACTTAATAGGGAAGGGGGGCGCTGCGACGAGCCTTCGACCCCCCTGAAGGGGAACCCTGCACACGCCTATGGGAATCGGATTAGTATATTCCACCCAACGCTTGAAACAATCAACACGAGCCAACAAGTTTGGCTTTGGCGAGAAGGCAATGGCACGATAAGATCTACAAAAATGTGGTTGAATCATGTGTTTGGGCCTGCAAACATATCTAACAATGTCTCAATGTGACTGAATCTTCAAGTGCTGCAAAGTGATTGTCACTAGTGGAACACCCACGTGATGCTACACTTTATGTTATCTGCCTGGGGAAGCTTTGGATTGCCTGAGTATTTGAGTGTGAAAGACTGTCTAGTGATGTCAGTACTAATTGTGTTTGCGAGTGGCCATAAATGGTCAATGCTTGTGTCACGACATATGTGCCACAGCAAATGTGTCCTGTTCCTGGCTAAGGATGTTGTCACGAATTCGGGTGGTTACGGATAATGGAATGAGACAAGACACACTTCACGACACAACATATTTAAAAAGAAAAATGCACGACATTCAAGAACGAAACAGGTAGAAGAAATAAGCTTAAAAAACAAACACAAGAGCACTAAGCTCCTACAGTACTAAGCTCCTACTGGTCTAAATAAATTGTCTCAAGAAGTCTTTGCTCATTACTGATCGCTTGGTACAGTAACCCTGGCTTTGTAGCCCACCAAACGTAGAGTCAGTCTTACTTGATGCAGCAAGTAACAGTCCGTCATCCGTCGCGCTCTGTCACTCTCGGGGTTCTCGACGTGCTTGACGAACGTCGCCGTCCCGGCCGCTGCCTACGTCCGCCGTCTCGCGTGACTTCCTCACTGGCATGGCGGAGGCCTCGGAAGTTAGGCCTAGCGGCGTTGGCGCTACCCGGTGCTGGACGCTGACGTGGTCCGCCGGGGACTGTCTTCGGTGGCTCGGTGCCGAAGGGGGCTTGCGTCAGGAACGTCGGTGCTGGATGTGCGCGGTTGCTGCATCCCGAGCAGCCTCACTCGAACCGGGTCGAGGTCTCCGGCCACCACTCGGGACGCCCGCGTCACAGCCTGCCGAGTCGATGTCCTGCCGCTCCCGTCGTCAGTCCGTCTGCTGGCGAGACAACCTTCTTCTTCCAAGCCCACGTCGACAATGCCAGCTCTTCCTCGATTGCGCCCCGACCACGCCTCGGGTCACGCGCTTCGGGCCTCACGTTACGGTGCGCGCGCTCGAGCCGTTCGGAATAACTCTTCGTCGTCTTTTTCTTTCCCTCCGTGGGGCTCTTACTCATGACACACGCCCCCTTTTCAAGAGTTTTTCCATGAAAAACTGCTTCTTGCCACCGTCATGTTGTTGTCACAAGCTTGATTCGAAACTTCTTGAATTTGCTTGCCTTGTATTCCCACTTGCGTTCAGCCCGCACTGGTCATCACAACGCACTTTCAGGTACACGTCACCAAACACAACACCACACCACTCACGTCCAAGACCTCGTCCACAACGTAATGTCAATAATCTCTGACACACAAAAAGAACGACATACAATACGCAGCCCTCACTGTTCAACAACATTCACAAACTCATTGTGTCCAAAACTCCTCTCAAATAAGGTCAGCTATTCGTCTACTTGAAACCTATTCACTTGATCTTTTCCACTACAGCAGCCACCGGTTAGACGCGACATTCTTCAAATGGTGCTTTTTCACGTTCCGCATCTTTTTCAGTTTCTTCCTACGCCTATTTGCTACACATCGCCTCGAACGCTCACTACAGCTGATGCCTCTGTTTCTTTCCACCCGCCGCCTCTTCACATCAACTTTCGTATGCAGCGCCCTACCTCGATATCCGACGCTGGTTGCTTGCCCCGCACTCTCTACATCCGCATAGTTGGGACATGCATTGAGCGTTCTGGCATCATTCTTTCCCTTACGTCTTAGGCGTCTACCGTTCACAACATGGACCGCCTTTCCTGCGTCCTGATAACTTGACACTTTTCGGTCCTTTTGGCACTGTCTGCTTTCTCATTACTTTTACGCTTTTATCGTCGTGCGTCTGAGACCCACATTTGATTCTCGCATCCTCTGGTACTGTATCTTGCGAACGCTCAATGCTTGAGCGTTCAACAGGTATGTTCATCAGCGAGGGGCTTGAATCTGTCTCTATGTTGCTGAGATGCGTCGTGTTCGCTTCCTGGGTGCTTAGTTCTACGCCATTCGCATCCCCTTCGCTAGACATTGCCGTGCTACAACTACTTGTAACGCCTGAGCTACTTTCTTGCCGCTCACGACCTAGGAGGCTACTCTCCTTTCCACCACCTAAGTGCTCAATGCCCCTTGGCTCAACTGAAATTAAACTCTAAAAATTGGGCACAATGACTTCTATCGCCAAAACCTCTGTGTGCCTTCTCTCATCCACTCTTATGTAGCCTTTGGCTTGTGCCAATCTCAGTTTACGTTCTAGCTCCTGCTTTTCTCTGGCATGCGCTTCTCGCGCTTCGGCGCGCATTGCCTCAAGTTGAGCACGTTTTGCCTCGAGTTTGGCATGCTAATCTTTTCTCGTCTGCTCCCACTTTGCTCGAGCACGTGCTCTCTCTTCTTCGATTAACTTGAGACCTTCCTCCTTATTGAGCTTTTGTTCTCTAATGATCCTCAATATCTTGTCCCAATCCATCTCCGCAACAACCGAGAATCGGTGACTGGGTAGGATTGAATCCTGGCAGGCTCGCCAATTGTCACGAATTCGGGTGGTTACGGATAATGGAATGAGACAAGACACACTTCACGACACAACATATTTAATAAAGAAAAATGCACGACATTCAAGAACGAAACAGGTAGAAGAAATAAGCTTTAAAAAACAAACACAAGAGCACTAAGCTCCTACATTACTAAGCTCCTACTGGTCTAAATAAATTGTCTCAAGAAGTCTTTGCTCATTACTGATCGCTTGGTACAGTAACCCTGGCTTTGTAGCCCACCAAACGTAGAGTCAGTCTTACTTGATGCAGCAAGTAACAGTCCGTCATCCGTCGCGCTCTGTCACTCTCGGGGTTCTCGACGTGCTTGACGAACGTCGCCGTCCCGGCCGCTGCCTACGTCCGCCGTCTCGCGTGACTTCCTCACTGGCGTGGCGGAGGCCTCGGAAGTTAGGCCTAGCGGCGTTGGCGCTACCCGGTGCTGGACGCTGACGTGGTCCGCCGGGGACTGTCTTCGGTGGCTCGGTGCCGAAGGGGGCTTGCGTCAGGAACGTCGGTGCTGGATGTGCGCGGTTGCTGCATCCCGAGCAGCCTCACTCGAACCGGGTCGAGGTCTCCGGCCACCACTCGGGACGCCCGCGTCACAGCCTGCCGAGTCGATGTCCTGCCGCTCCCGTCGTCAGTCCGTCTGCTGGCGAGACAACCTTCTTCCAAGCCCACGTCGACAATGCCAGCTCTTCCTCGATTGCGCCCCGACCACGCCTCGGGTCACGCGCTTCGGGCCTCACGTTACGGTGCGCGCGCTCGAGCCGTTCGGAATAACTCTTCGTCGTCTTTTTCTTTCCCTCCGTGGGGCTCTTACTCATGAGAGATGTGCACCACTGAAAGTCTAGCAACATCAAAGCTTATAACTCTTGCAGACGGCAGAATTTGTTGTCGTTATGTCAAGCAGTTGCCACTTTTTCTAGGTTTATTCCTCTGAGACAGGTGAAGGCATTGATTGGGCTATGTGACGCATTAGTGACAGCGTTGTCAGCTCCCTGGATATATATGTGGCTAATGTCTATAATGAATTCCGATATCTTTGACATCTGCTGCAGTTCATGGGCAATGTGGATGCCACCATTGGAACTGAGGGAGTATATATGGCTTACAAGAGATATGGACTCATGTATTTTATAACAAAGAACTCATTTCCTTCCACGTAATGATGAAAATATTGTACTGCTGCTTCAGCCTTCATCCAAAAATGCTGTAACGCTGCTCAGTGGGTGTCAGTTTTCAGCAAAGGGAAGCGATTGGCCACGATGGGTACTCCTCTGATGAGTTTTGAAGGACATCCAGCACCCAAAGCTGCATTCAAGATGTCGTACAATGATGCATAGTGGAACTCTCATTTGATGTTCGGGTAGTAGCATTGCCAAGGCATCTCTTGATCCCGGAAAGTCTGCTTGGCCGTTCTTGGTCCAGGGGAGCTCAATATAATAGCAGTTCCGTGTATCAACAGCAGGAAGTGGAGGGGATGTAGAATGGCCTGGCACCATGGTACAAAATGGTGGTAGGCAGGCCCGTAGCCAGGAATTTTTTTCGGAGGGGGGCCCACTTGTTGAAAGCCTTGAAAAACAGCCATTTTTATTATTTTTCCTCGGCAAAACACCCACTTCCATCCGAATTTCGGGGGGGGGGGGCCCGGGCCCCTAGGGCCCCCCCCCCTGGCTACGGGCCTGGTGGTAGTTCACAAGATGAAGAAACTCGCAGGGCTGATCAGCATCTAGTATTCGGAGATGGGAAGTTCTCAACAGCTATAAATCTGCCTGGATGGGGTTGAACACTGGATGCTAAGATGACAGGGCCTTGAAAGGTGAGCTTGTGGACATCAGATACACGCAGCGGACAAATGTTCCTTCTTGGGGTGCTGGATCACAGAATGCAGATGTGAACTGTGCTCATCTGATAACTGCTTGAGTAGCTTTTGAGGCAAGCGTGACTGAATTCGAGGCTAGGTAAAACGCTGAAATGTCGGTCTGGAAGCTCTCGTGCCGAGCAGTATGCACACGACCTCAGACATGGCTGAATGGTGTCAGTCCATAGGTCGGCAAAAATTGTGGAGCTCACTCAGACTCGCTCATGAATTATGTTTTGCGCTTTGGATTCACTCGGACTCAGACTCACCAAAAGTTTCCTGAGCCGGACTCACTCGGGCTCACACTCACAAACATTTTCTTGAGCTGAACTCGCTCGGACTCAAACTCACCAAAATATTACTTACTCGGACTCACTCAGACTCACGGCTCGATCTGAGTCTGAGTGAGTCCGAGTGAGTCGACTCATGAGTCCGTTTGCTTAGAATTAGCTTGTTTGACCATGGTGTCAATGCTTTTTAATACCAATATCTCAAGTAACTGGTGCTCTTCTTGGCGCCTTTTAACATGGTACCTTGGAATACGAGTCAGGAGTGGTTGCAAATGAATAAGGACATTTTTCTTGAAAGAGATTACAATATAAGATATACTTATCAAGCACTTCCCTGGAAAAGTTGACGGGGGGAGGCCAAGGTACCCCCTTACGTAATTCACACCTCTGATAAATAAATATTGAAATGGCCTATAAACGATACTGCTTTGGAATGCGTGTGAGTAGACGTGAGTATAAGCGTGAATTGAGGTAAGGGTGATAGTAATGCTGAGCATGAGTAGATAGGATCATTTGTCGGCAAAAATAAGTGGAACTCACTCAGACTCACTCATGAAATATATATTGCACTTTGGACTCCCTCGAACGCAGACTCACCAAGATTTTCCTGAGCCGAACTCACTCGGACTCACACTCACGAAAAATTTCTTCGACCGGACTAACTCGGACTCAAACTCACCAAAACATTACTTACTCGGAATCCCTCAGACTGACTCACGGCTTGATCTGAGTCTGAGTGAGTCGACTCATGAGTGAGTTCGCCGACCTATGGTTGTCACGGTCATCATGTTATTTGAAATGTCTTCTGGAAAGATTTAATGGTAGGAGCACACGAGGCCAAATTTTGGAGAAAATTGGGGCATCATAACATCATGAGAATGTGAAGTGCTAGTTATTGAACAGGCGCGGTTGCTTGGTTGAAATAGGACTCAATTGACTCAAATGAATGTTGCTGCCTTGCCGTTGGCTCCTGGTTTATACACTTCGGCACCAATTGCGGAACATGGTAACACCAACACAGAGCACATATTGCGCTGAGCGAAGTTAGTGGAAAATCTGGAAATTTGTATATAATTTGAGATGGCTGCCTCAAAAATTCTTTTGAATGGCAGCCCAAGACACCTTTCCGAAATAATATATGTAGTACATCAATTCTGTTGTCCAGTCAAACCATTTAAACTTTTATTTGTTTCTCGGTCATCTGAGCCCCCAGGCTCTTTCTCAAGAGACCATCTTTCTCAATGAACCATCCCATTCTGTTTTGGTGACACCGCGGTAAAATAGATGAAACAGTAATAATTAGCGTACAATAACGTTGCAACGGAAAGAAGCAGGCTGAATTGCCCTACAAACACAAGTAGTTCTCTGACCTATCGCTTGCACGGATGCAGAGTTTCCCTTATCAGCTAAGCTATCAAAATATGTAATCTTGTTAGGGCTAAGCTAATAGAGAAGGCTGCGGGCGGGAGTAGACCGGTGGACTGGCCTACGCATGTATACGCGTCATTTACGAGCCGTCTTGTGTTCACGCGGTCTGTATGTTGTGTTCAGAGCGAGGTGTATTAATGTCAGATTAAAAGACGCCATATGTGACCAGATGGGTCACATTGTCAACGGCGCGTAGCCAGTTATTTCGGGGTTGGAGGTTGAACCCCACCTTATGGCAACGCCTCATACACCTTACTCCCACTTTAGCTAGGAGACCATTGCCAGAAGTGCGCTTGTTCACCTCTTTACCGTCATTCTCGCTTTGTAGTGGCTTTTCACACATGTCGAGTTCAAGCTGATTGCAGTTGCAAATTAGCCTACCATCCGGAGCTTCAGCATGATGAAACGAAATATATACTGCATTCTCTGGTCAGCTGATGCTGATTTTCACGACTCTGTGAGGATCGCCTGAGTTTTCTTGTTGATTATTTGTAACGGTGTCTTTAGATCGTGATCAGGCCTGGACTGAATTTCGTTATCGCTATCGAGAATGGTCGCTGCTACACGGTCCAAACTAATCCGGGTTGTGTTTGGTGCAGACGTCAGCAAGATCACGACCCGGGACTCGGAAATCGCAATGCGCAGATCGCGACCGTCTTAACAGTCTTAATCCCACCCCTATGATAGCATGATACGTGTCCGTGACGTGACACACAATTAGGACATTCGTAAGTTGTAGTTCGCTTGTTTTGTCAGTTATATAGCCAGCTAATGCTGTCTGAAAGGCTTAAGTGTCGTGTTATTTTAATAAAATTTCATTTGGGAATCGGCACACCGTTCTGTTTCCACCTCTTATAGTTCGTCCTTTGCGCCAACCACGACCTACTTGTCGCGATATATACCTACTCGCCCAGCTGAGCGACAAGTGCGTTTGACATTTGCTGGTTGACTGCATCATCGCTGCCTTTCTGACTGCTTAATAGCACTTTTGTGAGAGAGGCTTGAAGGCCTTTCTACTTTTGTTGTGTGGTTGTGAATGAATACTTCCCTGGCCACATTTCGAGCCATGGCGGAAGGAAAACTCAGGAGAGGCCCTATCGTATCCCAATGCATTGCGAAAAGTGTGGCGGAAGTGACGTCAGATTTATGGGGCAAACAAACCGATATGGGGCAAACAAAACAGCAGACGCCCCGCGGCGTGCTCTCCACGCTGGTTCGCTTATGCGCAGATTTGTTGTACCGACGTGAATTTAGCGCGTTTTGTGCGGTTTGCAAGCAGCAAAATGTTGCGAGTACACGTTTACCAGGCTGTTCGTGTGTGGTAGGCCCGCGCGCTGCGTGCTGAAATTCTCCGAGGAGCGTTTTTGTGCAACAGTACAGAAAGTACCGGTACGTGCCGTAATCCAAAACATTCAGCCCCTGCATCGTTCTGTTCGAACTCACCTGGCAGTGACTTACGCGTTCTGCTGGGCGTTAGACCTTTCTTCCTATTCGGCGCATCGCCAACTTAGTATTTACGAAACGTTACGTCGAAAAAAGGACACCGCCGTATTGTATACGCGATCGTACACGCAAAGTTTCTAATTCCACTGCGCACACAACTACTACCATGCAGCGCGCAAACACCGCAAAATACATACCACGTAGTCCGATAACGACAGTAAAAGTTTATTGCCCTTCCGTACGAAGGACACAGCCTCCAAACATGCGGTACGATGCCTACGGCGTGCGTTATGTACGGTGCACCAGACACCAAAAACGGAAGTTCACGTGTGTTCTGAGTTGACACAATACGTAAGAACCAACAGAGCGCACATCTGAGAGCTTCTTCGCATGCAAGTACCATGCATTAGTGATCAGCAATGAAGCGATCGTACGTACACGTGAAAAGTGACACCCGGTGCTTTCCGCAGTGCACGCGATTTGCACGGGGTATACGCAACAGCTGGGCATTGCGTAGCTTTCCTAAAAACCAAACACAGAAGGAGCAGCACTGCGCCGCTTGCACGGCGAAAAAAAAAGGCTGCAAAAGCTCCGCGACTCGCCAACTCGGTGGTGTGCGCGCATGCGCTTGCAAACGACGTGACGGAAATCGCGAAATGCTTAGCTGCTCCTTCGCTAGGAGGCGATGCGGGTGTTTGAGAGGTGGAGGCTTCACGAATGTGACGTCAGGGCCTCTCCTTAGTATTCCTTCCTCCATGTTTCGAGCTATTTCGGTGGCGTTCCTTCACGAAGACCTGGCAACCCTGATTTTGTCATCCGGGCATCCGGGGATCTGGGCGGATAACTTCAGCGACAAGCCAGCGAACTTCTTCGATTAATTTGTGAGTACAAGTTGTTCTTTCATACGAGTGCTTTCTTGTTCACACCTGTCACGTCGATCTTAATCAACTGGTAATTGTGTGCGAGTATTCGGCTAGTTAGTAGGGCGAGCAGTTGCGGCTAGGCCATCAGTCGCGTACGTGCGACCCGAGTGATCGATCTTTGTTATTTCGATTGGAGGGTACAGAGTAGAGCTGTATATTCAGGGATTTCATGTGCAACTTGCGTAAGCGTACCGTAACATGACAGGAGCCTATGTCGCCTGCCTATGACTCGGGCATCCTTTAGAAAGTGCCACAAAATTAGCGAGCCTTTCGCGCGAGAAATGTCGGTGTCGCAATTTCAATAGTGGGTGTTGAGAAAAGGACACGCCGCCGTCCCCATGATGAAGCCCACCCGATGACCTCTTCTTTATTCGAACACTCTGATCTTAATGTTGATACCACTCCTCGTCGTCTTCACAATTTGCAACATCCTCCACGCCCCCCACAATGACGTCTGACGGCGAAGAACTCTAATACACACGGGTTCTAAATACACATTTTTGTTCATCAGAACTTGTCCAAGTCGATCCATGTGGGTCAATCCGGGTTTCTTCCTGCACCTGGTCTTCCAGCGGTGCTTACGACGCTTGTTCCACACCCGTGCCTTTGAACGCGTTGACCTTGCTGAGCTTGAGTTGTCGCTGAGGGGTCTTCCTAAGGATGAAAATTCAGACTGAAGTCTCTTCCACCAAGATCTCATGTGGCATTTTCTGGGGAACCTTTTCCTTGGCTTTCTCGTCTTGGCTGCGTTTACCTTGTAAGCATCTGCCTTCTGCCTCCACCTTGGCCTGGGCTGCTTCATTCGCTGCTGTGATACTGTCTTGGCATTTGGCGTCTGCAGTAATGTAGCCTGTGGGGTCCACATTCTTTTCCGCCTTGACATGTGCACCTTTCTTGAAGAGCTACATTTAGGCTTCTGTGTTCTGGCGGTCTGTCCTTTCTTTCTTCTATTTCTTTCCCCTTGTTGCACTGGCTGTGATTTGATTCCTCCGGTCACCTGTAAGCATAGAAATGAGGACTGCCTAATAATTGACATTGTCATCTTCGGTGTGTACTCATCCTTGGTATCTGGTGAACGGTCTTCAGAATTTCCAAAGGCTTCCGAATGTTCGATCGGACTAGTCTCTTCCGCCCCAAACGCCTCAGTTGTTGCCGCTCTCTTGTCATTAACATGACGGGTATTGCACGTTGATGAGAGCTCTGAAGGCATCGAATAGGTCTCTGGAAGTTGAGGTTGTTCTTCGCTTTCTGTCTTTCGGATTGTACTTTCTGTAGTTGAAACGTTAGTTTGACTGCTTCCACTACGTTCCTGTATCTGTCGTGTGGTCGAGTCGTCTTCTTTCTGTGCGATAATATCGCTATTGCTGAAGCATCGGCTAGATGGTTGCGCCATAGACGATGAGAGTCCTTTCGCATATACCTCTGTCCTAATCCTTTGCCTTATAGTCTCCATACGTGCCTGCCGAGCTTTTAATGTACCTTCAATCTTATATTCAGCTTTGACCTTTGCTCGAATAATCTGGCGCACATAAACATCGGCTTCTTCCATTTCTGCTTCTAAGTGATCGATGTCAACCGTATCTTCTATCTCTTTATCAATTCCTCTGAGAAGCTCGAACTGGTCTGTCAAAACATGGTGAATATTCCGCAACTCACTTATTGGTGGGCGCTCCAGATGCAGTAGTCTCTCGATGCTAGCGATGGCTTGCGTAACGGCCTTGCGTACTTGACACCGCCTTTCGATCAGGGCCTCCATGATGCGGTCCAGTGTCGGAAACGTTAAATTCACTGGCCGGCGGCGTCGCGAGGCAAAGTCGGCGTCAACGCGGGATCCGTTACACAAGCTTCGCACGACGAAGTTCCGGGCATCGTCGAGATGTCATGCTCCACCATCTGGGTCACGGGTAGGGTTAGGCCTCGCACATGACTTTCACCCAACGGCGGCGTCGCAAAAGTCCTCCAGGCTACAGATGCGGTCGGGAAGTCGTGAAGACCACTCTGTCTCACCTCTAAAGGTCCTTTCTCCCGGGTTTCACGGCACCAAAATGTTGAGAAAAGGACACGCCGCCGTCCCCATGATGAAGCCCACCCGATGACCTCTTCTTTATTCGAACACTCTGATCTTAATGATGATACCACTCCTCGTCGTCTTCACAATTTGCAACAGTGGGTTCAAGAATGTCGCGTGGATTTGATGTGAACACTATATGTCCTGAAAAAGAATAAACGTAAAGCGCTTCTCTGGTGTTCACTGCGGCCAAACGGTACATTTAGTCCCGCGCGATGGGTGCCAGAAACTGATCGCACCACCACGCTTTGAGCTCCTGTTTTTCCTGATCATGAGTTCATGGGCTGGCAGGGTTCACATATGGGCACAGGGTAAGCCCTTCACTTCCCATGCGTTTTCGACCAAGCTGAGGAACCGTTTTCTGAGCAACTAAAAGATGTACAGTTTTGCTAACTGTAAATGATTAATGGGATCCCATGATTAATCGTAATCTAAAAGTACTTTTTTCCTAAAAATGTTCGTCAGCCAGGAAAATACTTTCTCAGAATGGAGCAAATATGCACAATATGCGTCAAGGGATACAATTCCTAAATAGCAAAGAAAAAAAAGTGATTTTTTTAAAAATTTTGCACTGCCCTCTGCTTTTAAGGTGGGAATTTAGTGAACAGAGCACACAAAAACGAGGGTTCACGAGTTTTTTTTTTCCTTTTTGTACTGTTCTTTGCTCACAAAACCGATTATTTGTACATGTATGCGTCTTCCCCTTGAATAAGTCTGCACTCGTTCTTGTATCACTATCGAAGTGAGAAGTAGTGTGAGCCACGTAGTATAATGTGCTTGCCCATCACCAAGGCTACTTTTATGTGCGGGATTGATTTCTGTGAACATTTGTACGTCATCTGCAAAATATCAACAGCGAACATAGCTTGGAAGGTATTTTACATGAATTTTGAAGCTTGCATGCGCGAACAAGCGCTGTATGCCACACCTCGCGGTATTGACACCCTCAAAAGTGACCCCACTGTGACCCCCCCTACTTCCCTCACGTCACCACACTGCAGTCGATACAACAAGTTATGACGACGCCATAGCTGCCATTTTTCTTTTGCCACTTTTGCTCCAGCAGACCACTAGTTGGTGGCTGCTCGCGAGTCCATGGCCGAGGTGCTGGCGTTGAAAGTTTTGTGTTTGGCGACAGCGCTGTCGCGTTTCCTGTTCGAAAGGACTTCTTGATGCACACCATGTGGAAGTGTGTCGCAGTTCTGTGTGCTGACGTGGTCGAGCGTTGCACTCGCTAGGTGGTGCTGTACTCGGCGGCTTGTCGCTTTTGGCGCTCTCTCAAGCCTAAACTGAGACTGGTTGGTATTGAGGAGCCTATATTTAATTATCTCACACACGCTGCAGCAAGCGATGTGCCTTGTCATGACTAACAGGCCCCCCCAGCACCACATTGCAGCAAAAAAAACGCCAGGCCAAAATTTTTGTGTCAGGACCCCTGTCGGATGATCTGACGTCGCAGTTGCCTTGCCCAACGTATCCCGCCTTCACATCATGGCCGCCAACACTAGTAGCAGCAGAGCGAAAGTAGCAGGAGCCACAACAGTAACAAACAGCCATAAGCTTGCCGTGACGGATGTCGTCGGTGAACCTGACAATGAGACATTCGCTCGCGACGCTGGTGCTGAGGCAGCTGGTTCGAGCGTAAGGGTTCATTTTTGCTGCACCCAGAGAAAAGTCGCGTTGGTTTGCTCCTCCAGTTGCTCCAAAGCAGAAGTCCTCGGTAGCATCATTGGCTCATGTTATTCTCGGAGAACGTTTAAGTGTTGCCGGAACACTGCTAAAGCTTGTGCTTGAAAAAAAAATTCCAAGTTCTAAAAAGTGATGCCTGTGACTTGTAAGTCTGGTGGGAGAAGTTCATGTGGTGTGGTGATGCTGCTTACACCCACACCTTTGTGAGCAAAATAAATTGGGCAGGATCATAACCTGTGCAGGTTGCGATCACTCAGTGACAAATTGCTACCCACGACCAAAGGTAATTGGTCTTTGAGTGACCTGAAGTCACAAACATGGTGGTAAAAGATTGCGGACCACTTTTAGAGCAGATGCAGTCACTGCACTGTACCTCACACTGTGGTAACATTGGAAACTCAACAGTCATCTTCGTGCTTCTGAAAGTATTCCTTCACTACTTCATTATGGTCTATCACTTGTCAAATTACCTTGACTGCAGGTGGCTCATTTCTTGATTCCTGTCTAATGAAAGCTTGTCATGATCTTCAGCCATTGCTCGCACCTCCTAGTCTGTCTGTTGTGCGGCGTCGACAACATTATTGTCAAATATGACTCAATGAGAGAAGCTCTCTGCTTGAATGCCTCCTTGAATTAAAGCCACACTGACAGGTCCAGTGGCTCATCATCCAGGTCGGGCGATTCCTCGCTGTCAGGGTTGTAATTTTCCCTGAAACCAGCTTTCCTCAAGCAGCTATTTTTAAAGAACCCTTGACACCGAAACTGAATCTTCGACATGTTTTTGTTGTTTGATTGTGCGGTATACGTGGGCACTTCTAACCGATTATTAGTGGCAGACCTAGCTTTTAACCCTTTAATGCCTGAATTATGAAACCGCCGAACAAAATAAAAACTGTTTTCATTTTCCAGCTTTAAATAGCAATCTTTAATTGATTCTGCAGTTAAATTATCTAAAATGCAACCTTAAAGCATACTTGTAGGTATATCGCGAATTCGCGATGTGCCACAGAAATGAGGATCTGGCAACAAAAAACGCACTTCAAAACTATGTAACATGTTGTGTGCCACCTCCTGAATGTGTACACACCAAATAAACAAAATTATCGAACATTGAACTTACGTAACTCAGGCGAGAAAGAACGAAGAAGTGAGAGCTATCGCACGTGCTTCGCGCTCTCCGCCATCAGCTACAAAACAATTGGTTCTAGCATTGAATATTGAATACCTTACTCAAGACGGCACAAGAGTATTTCATTCTGAAAGCTACATTCCCCGTGAGTACTTGACAGCCGGCATTAAAGGCGGCACGCGTCTCGTGACTTGTTGGCTCGGAGTTTTTCGGTATGTCGCGAATTCGCGACACCCGGCAGTAAAGGGTTAAGATACTTCAGTTTGGTTTTAGAGCAAGCGTGAGTGCTCACATTAGTTGGCGGCACCTCACAACATCCCCACTTGTATGATGTAGATAGGGGCCCTTGGCAGTGTTCCACGAGTAAAGTGAGTATTCTCGACGCCACAGAATATTTGTGGGGTGTACATAATACCACGACTGGCACCCCGCAAGGGCTATTGTTATTCACCCCTCTCTCTCTGTTGTCGTGCTGCTCTCAAAGCAGTTATCGCTGCTTTGGCTAGTAATGCCTTTTTTTTTGGTGAGGGGACAAGTACTTCACAGGTTATAACTTATACTGAAGCACCAACATCATGGCTATCCTTGCCGCATGCGAAGCCTCAATTTGAAAACAGTGCTTTCAAGGTCACCACAGCTTGGGTGCATGTGATCTTAGGTGCTCCCCCCACTGTGAGGCGCTAGTTCCTTATGATTTTATACCCCTGTCACACGAGAGGGTTTAATGTCATTTCTATCTAATGACATTCGACACATCGAATGACATTAGGTGCCATTTTCTGCTACACGGCAAGATATAATGTCATTTTCAGATGATGGCAATCGCGATGCAACTAAGGTGAGAATGAACAAAAAAAAAGTCAAAGCATGTGTAAAAAAATGTATTATGTATATTGAGTGTTGTAAAAATTGTTTTCACAAGTTATCAGAATCGATGCCATGTTAATATGCGGTTTTCTAAATATCCAAGAGAAGCTCGTACGTACGAAGTCGAAGCTAAACTGGAACCAATGTTTTGGTCAACGTACAATATGGCCGACATGGCGGAGTGTGAGGAAGCCGCAGTAATTTCTCCCGCCGGCCGGGTCAGAGCGTTGTCACGGCGTATTTCTCCTTTCGTGCAAGGCGCATTGGTACTTCAAGGCAACGTGGTATGCAGGCTACACACTGACAGCTCTGACAGCTGCCGTAAACACAGTGCACATGGCTAACGTGGCCGCCACCGTGCTCAACAATGTCGCTGGGAACGAGGCTATGGAAACATTTTATACCGACTGAGTTGAGTTGTTCGGAAAAAAAAATCACGCAACACTTGAAAATAAGAACAGATTAATACCTGTTATGATTTATTAATGATTTAATATATAATTTATTCGTGGCCCCCCTCCAGCGAGAGTATTTTTCGCGACGAAAACATGGCGAAAACACATTCGAATGAGTTCAGCTAACTCATTCGTTTTCTAAAGTCATTTTCCTTTAATGACATTCGACTTCCTCGTGTGGCAGCCAACTAATGTCATTAGGTGCAAATGACATTAGAACCTCTCGTGTGACAGGGGTGTTAGGCAGGCGTGTTGAAGTGTCGCTAAAATGTTCACAGTTAAAGGTGGTAGCAATAATTAAAATACTTATAGCATTTACAATTGGTAATTCATGACATTACCAGACACAAAGCTACAAATCGCAGTAAAAAAAAAGTTGCAAACAAAAATTTTGCTGTCAGCGGGGTCCTTGAGCCTTTTGAAGATACCTGCGAACACTTAGATTGAAATTTGATGTACATTTTGAATTCCCGATTACTCTACATGTCGAAGAGTTTTTGTACAGTCACTCGACAAGGTGTGTGCAGTAAGCTTTCGCAGAGCGCATTATACCTTGATCAGTTGGCTGGGTTACTGATGTCGCATTTGAGGGAAAGGTAAGCCAAGCGAGCTCAATTGCTTCTAGATAAGCTGTGACCTGAGTTCTCATACAAAAAGAGGAGCACCAGCGCTGTGACCTGAGTTCTCATTCAAAAAGAGGAGCACCAGCTTCTGCTCGATCTTTTGCCTACCAAAGTGCAACAGCCAGGTGTTTAAAAAGTCTGTGCATCCGTGCCATTGTGTTGGCTGTGTAGTCAACAGTCATGCTTTTGTGCTGCTATGTGTTGCTGCTTGTACTTCCCAGTAAACAGCAGCTTTTTTTTTATGTACCGTCCGTTATACAACAAAGTACCTGGTCGAATCCTTCTTAGAGCACTTCTGTGCCAGTGGTTGCCTGAAGGAGTGTGTTAGGTTTCACTTAAGAGGAAGCCCACTCTCATCGGCATTAAGCACATCCCTATCTTTGCGCCTCGCAAGAAGCTTCAGCGGCTAATTTGCTTTCCACTCTGGCGCAACGTCCGCACTGGTGTTGTCACATTCACTACAGTCTTGCAGGAACTGCACTCTATGCCTTGCCTTGCATAGTTATAGCAATCTTTCGCACTGTCACACCATTGTGTCCGGGGGCTTTAGCTAGTTCTTCCACTTACGTTATTTATTTATTTGTTCACAATACCTTGTGAATAAATAAATAATTGTGTCCGAATTGTATTGCTGTCACTTCTATAACTTCTTGCTTCTATCTGCTTTGATAGTAGGTAATCGGGGTGTCAAGACATCAGACAAGTGTGTAAGGGCCTGTACACGTTAACCGGCATTTCCTAGTTATTACGGGGACAGTCATTATATGTAAAGAACTGCCTTGCAACAAAAAGAAGGCACAAGTTCATCAGTGGTTCACATGTAAGCCTGTCGTCTTGAGAATGAAGCTTTGAACTAGGCTATAAATTGTGTTTGTTTTCAGTGTAGCGGATAAAGGGTTGTTAGCTATCTGAATATGGTGCGTGTAGTGTAGGATAGTTGAGAAGAGGCTTTAGTGTGACACAGCTGGTGACAGCGATAATGATAAGAAAGCTCTGTTAACCTATTCAAAGCGTATTTCGCAACACGCAGCCTACGTCGACCTGATCTGTGCATCTATTTTTAAATGAAACTTTTTACTCTTTATTTATATATTAAAAAATATTTCGCTGCTGTGGTCATCGACATATGTATACCATTAACCCACGATTAAAAATTTTTAAAAATTTCTGCATCTCACGTGCATGAACAGTGAACATGAAAAGTGTTAGTTTATCCAAGAAGTAGGTGCTGATTAGCTGGTATTCTATTGAACCTCCTTTCGAAATGTCCTCGTAAATAGCGCGGCATGCATCAAATCTTGGTGTTCCTATTGTCGCTTTCATAGCTTACTCGTGCCTTACAATTTCAACCCGTTGCAGCAGGGCAGTTTTGTGTCACCAACTGAACGTTGGCGAAACCACTTTTGCGCGTAACCAATGGTAGCACACCCACGATCGAATGTGAAACATTTGCCTGACAGCATCTTTTATAGTTTATACGGAAATTGAAGCCTCTGTTAACATTTCACAGCGCACGGGGATTGGTACATAATTTTTCTGGAGGGGGATCAGCGTTTGGGAAAACATGTGCTCTTTTTGGGGTATAAATAATTAAAAAAGAAATAAGGGGGGGTATGGTCAGGACATTCGGTTCGCCATTCTGAAATTTACCGCCACTCAGAAATAGCACATGGAATGCTTGAAAAATACGCATATTGAAGCAATACATGCACATCCCACGAAATGTGACCTTGCTAAACTCCACAATCAAAAACAAACTACAGACAGCAGTTCCAGCATAACCGGTTCCTTTGCTGAGAATAGGTGGCATGCATGAGCTACACGGCTAACATGTAATTGTTATCGCAATGTAATAAACAAAGTAACATTGTCAACAGCAGTGGAGGCAAGTGCGAGTAGCCACGATGCAGCTTTGAAGCTTGTACATGAAGCCAATTTGTCTGTCCCTGCAACCACACAGCACGAGAACTGTCTCGTTCTGGCATGACACAAAAGAGTGTTCTCTGATGAGTGCCTATGCTGTCACATACAGCATCTGTTAAGAATGGCGAACATAAACACGGTGTTAGTCGTAGACAGTATGCGGAGCAACGGAACGATCTGGCACTTCTCGTCGGCCATGAGGAAATCTGATAACATGGAGGTTAGTTTCCTGCAAATCTTTTTTTAGCATCCCAATTTCCTCAATCTGAGCAATACGGCACACGATTGCCGTTCCTATCAGCCGCCACACGTTGATACGTGCGCTCAGTGTATACACAGGCGGAACGCTCTTGGCCTTCAGCATGGCTGGAATGCGCTCAGCGGCCACTAGATGGCAGCAGATTTTGCATAAGGTCTATACAGCACTGCTGGGCGTTTGAGAAACACACCAGTTTTCCAAATCTTTCTCATTTTTAGCCCAGCAAGTGCTGTCATCCTGCGATGATACAAGGAATTTCTTTTTTCCTTGTGCTGTTGACCTTTGGTTTGCATTTCAAGGCTTGTTTAGGGCAGTGTGTCGGCTGTCACTTGGGCATCAATGCTAGTGCACAGTGGCTAGTTTCATTTTGTCTCATAAGTGGTTTCCATCTGTAGAACTCATGATAGCTGAAATCTCAAAGTTTCCTGAAAGGTTGCTTCCTGAAAGGCAGCTTCCTGAAAGGTTGAGCTCATGCTCGTCACTTGTTTTTTAAAGCAGAGCATGTTTGAGCGAACCATTCTTGTCTGTTCGATATTACAACCAATGCTCGTCTACCGCGCCCAGTTTTATCAGCCTCACGCTGGCAGAGTGGGCACGTCTGGAGGCGATTAACCGCGAACCCATGCGAGCCATAACTGGACTGCCACGTATCACTCCATTGACAGTACCGCAACAGGAGTCCCAACTAAACACTATTGACGAGTTAGTACACCAGTGTCGCTTTGCGCGGAACCTCAAGCCATCAACGTTCTATTCGGCTGCTGCATTGGTGTGGTACATGGGCAAAGAAGTTTCCCATACACCTTCAGAGACGAGCACTATTGCCCCGTGGAACAAAATGCAACTCACTGAAAATAAACCTCTGGGTTGCATTTAGAGCCCGGTTCCACGCCAGGTGAACGCCCAAGTTTCCCACCTTCTTTGTGCTGATAACCTAGATACCGCCACTGTCGTTGCTTACACCAATGCCAGTGTGAGGGCACCACCATTCATGCCGCTCTTGTATGCCCATAAAAACCAGATGCTGGGCAGACATGCTTGTATTTTGCGGATCACGCACCACTGGCTCACCTTGCTGAGCTGGCCGCCATACTTGACGGATTGGCAGCACTGCTACCTTTTCTTCCACCTGACAGATGCTGTCAGCTCACCATACATACAGACTCGACGCAAGCTATCCACGATATACGACGAGTGTATCGGTCTACGTCAATCTCTGATAGCAATTGTTGCAAATTGTGAAGACGACGAGGAGTGGTATCATCATTAAGATCAGAGTGTTCGAATAAAGAAGAGGTCAGCGGGTGGGCTTCACCATGGGGACGGCGGCTCGTCCTTTTCTCAACAGTTTGGTGCCGCGAAACCCGGGACTGCCCATCGAGAGACGCCTTCACGCCGAGCCATGGCGAACTCGGACCAGCTGCGCAAGAAGCGTGGTGCACTTAGGGCTGGTGTCACGCGAGCCCTAACGCAGCTAGCGGATATGCTACAGCAGACGGATCCCGACATTTCGGAAGTGCACGTGCACCTTGACTACCTCAAGGACAAGGGGTCTGCATTGTCGAGACTCGACGACGCAATTCTTCCGCTAACGGACGAAGACAACCTTGACCGCGAAGTCCGAAACAGCGCAAGAGTACAGCGACAAGATAAGCTACGCCATCGCGCGCGCCAAGTACTGGTTAGTAGACCGGCAGCAGGCTACCAGGACGCATGCTGAAGGTGCTGGGTCCGGATTGAGCAACGTCGACCTCCGGAATCCCGTCGATGCTCCGGAACAGGTGAGAGAGCAGCGTCACCGATCCGTGGCGCTCCCCAGACTACAGATACCTACCTTCGACGGCAACTTGCGGGAATGGCAAGCCTTTTGGGATCATTACGATGCAACGATCCACCAAAACAACGAGTTACCACGCATCGAAAAGTTTAAATATTTACTCACATACTTGACCGGCAGCGCGAAGCGGTCCATCGAAGGCATCCGTTTAGCCGAGCAGAATTACGACCTCGCAATTAAAACGCTCACGGATCGGTTCGGACGGCGAGATCTCCTCATCAATGAACACGTGGATCATCTTTTGGCGCTGATTCCCGTGAAGAGCTCGACAGAGGTCGCCAAAGTTCGCACACTCCACGACAATGTGCAGTTCCGAGTGAGCGCTTTAGAAGGCCTCGGAGTATCACCGGATCAATACATCGTGGTGCTGAATCGGGTTATGATGCGCTGCTTGCCAGACGATCTAGCCATCATGTACCGCCAAAAGACAAAAGAAGATGACCGCGCCAATAGTGAGACGGAGACTTCCGAAGACAGATTGCGTCGAGCGAAGGACCTTTTGACCTTTCTTCGCATCCAAGTGGAAGTGCGGGAGGAAGGTCACCTGCAACAACGTCGGCGCCCATACCAAAGCGAAGACAGCCTGGCGTCAGAAAGCACGGATGGCGCGGAACTCATTCCATCAGCTGCAGCTCTTACAGGGTCGACTGTATCGTTCAACCAAGCATGCCCACTTTGCAACAGCCAGGAGCATAACATAACGTCCTGCACTGCCGATCTGTCAACGCACGAAAAGCGAGTCCGGCTACGTAACAATAACTGCTGTTTCCGCTGCGGTACACGCAACCACATCGCAAGGATGTGCAAAAAATCCATCAGTATGACGTGTGGTACCTGCCATCGCCGCCACCTGACTATTCTGTGCGACCTCTCGAGACCAGTCGTCCAGGGCCCAGCGGCTGCTGCTGAATCCGTTGCCTTGGAAGGACCTTCTTCACAAAGGCATCCAACCGTGACAACCGCCCAAACCACGCACGTCGGATGCACGGCTGTGTTGTTGCAGACAGGTCGCATATGGGCACAGTCCGGAAACCGACGGCTTCTCGTTCGGGTTCTCTTAGACAGCGGTAGCCAGCGTAGCTATATTCGTGCAGACGCGGCCAGACTCCTTCAGTGTTCCGTCGTTGGAAGGGAAGAGCTTTCTCTCATCACATTTGGAAGCTCCAAATCGCAGAAGCGACTCTGCGCCGAGCGTGTCTCCGTGCGGCTGCGCAGCCACTTTAACGATGCTGCAGTGGAATTGGAAGCATTGACTATTCCAGAGATATGCTCCGTCACGAGTCCACCTCTAGAGCAACATATTTTGCAAGCGCTCCTCGAAAAGGAGTACCATGTAGCTCACGCATGTCAAGCAGATACGTGGCAAGAACGCGACATCACCGTGCTCATAGGTTCGGACGCCTATTGGAAGGTAACCACTGGCAAGATTGACCGCATAACCGAGACGCTAACAGCGATAGAGACAACGTTTGGATGGATGGTGCAAGGACCCTTATCGTCTGACATCCAGTACCCGTCTAGCGCACTGTTCGTCTCGAGCAGCTATTCTTCTGCTACGGACACAGATATATCTTCGATGTGGCGTCTTGATGCCATTGGAATCGATGGAAGCCATGCACAACCGTTGGAGATCGATGCGCACCTCTCCGCATTTGAGCGCTACATAACGAAGGAAGGCAGACGTTATCAGGTGCCGCTCATGGTCGAAGAGCCAGGGCTACCAGCCGGAAACAGTAATCGCCGACTGGCAGAACGTCGCCTACAACTCCAGATCAACCGTTTCCGAGAGCAGCCAGCTTTACTAGAGAAGTACGACCAGGCCATTACAGCATATTTCGATGATGGACATGCTGAAAAGGTAGAAGAAGAGCAGCCACTCGGAGATAATGTATACTACATGCCCCATCACGCTGTAGTTCGTCAGGACGCCGTAACGACAAAGCTTCGAGTGGTGTTCGATGCATCATCACATGAAGCGGGTCGTCCCTGCCTCAACGATGTCCTATCTAAGGGCATAAAACTTGGTGTCGACATCGTTCAACTACTACTGAACTTTCGCTGCCACCCCGTCGTTCTCGCGGCTGACATAAAAAAGGCATACCTCCAGCTCTTGATTCGGCCTGAAGATCGCGACCTTCTGCGGTTTTTGTGGCTGGAACGACGGCCAACGAAGGAAGAGCCCATGCCACCTGTTGCAACTTGGAGGATGACCAGAGTCCCGTTTGGAGCTGCATCAAGCCCGTTTCTTTTGGCCGCCACAATTCGTCATCACCTGTTATCCTGTCAGCAGAACTATCCAGAAACCGTACCCTTATTGGAGCACGCATTCTACGTAGATGACCTTATCATCGGGCTACACAGCGCGCAAGCGGCAATGAAGGTATATGAGGAAGCAAAAAAGATATTCTACGAGGCAAGCATGGAACTTCGCAAGTGGGCCTCGAATTGCGACGCGATGAAACAACGATTCTTGCGTGACGGCTGCGCTATCGGAAATGAAGCTGGAGACAGTCATCTGACGAAAATCTTAGGTGTTCCCTGGGAACGTTCGGGTGATAGCCTTCTTCTGAGCACTCAGCACGCAGCCATCTTCACTGCCGGAAAGCCGGCTACCAAACGTACAGCACTGAAAACCTTGGCCAGAGTTTACGACCCGCTGGGTTACCTCACTCCATTTACGATGAAGGCTAAGATAGTGTTCCAGAATCTATGGAAGAAAAATCTTGCCTGGGATGCCCGTATGCCGGACGATGAACAGGCCGAATGGAATAGTTGGTGTTCCGAGTTGTCCGACAGGTCCGTCACTATTCCACGTTACATATTCTTACGAGACAGCAATGAGCCTTTTTCATTTGAGCTGCACATCTTCGCAGATGCCAGCCCCAGAGCATACGGTGCTTGCATTTACGTACGAGTGAACTCTCCACCCGACACGTGCTTCGCAAGACTGTTGATCAGCAAGGGCCGACTTGCTCCCTTGAAAATGGTGTCGCTTCCACGCCTGGAGCTCCTGGCATGCACCATCGCGGCGCGGCTTATTCGCTACGTGCAAAGGGTCCCTTTTCTCCAGCACGCCACTGTTTCCTTTTGGACGGACTCGCTTGTGGCGCTAAACTGGATAAAGAGTTCCACGACCAAGTTAGAACCATTTGTAGCACACCGTGTCACCGAAATCCAGCAGCATACTAAACCTTCCCAATGGTTTCACTGTAGCAGCAAGGAAAATCCCGCCGATGCCATAACTCGAGGATTGTCACTCTCGGATCTTACGAAATCATCCAAGTGGTGGCATGGCCCAACCTGGCTTTCAGACAACACAAGGGTTTTCGAAGGTATAGACAGCAACGAATCAAACGAAAGGATACGGTTCAACGTGCCGGAGCAACCGAAGCACGATCAAGGATTGTCCGCAGAATCTACACCCGTTTGTTCATGCGCCGTTAGTGTTCGCCAAGCCGTCGTGCCCCTGGAAAACTACAGCTCTCTAACAAGACTACTGAGAGTAACTGCATGGATCCAACGTTTCAGCCGCAATGCAAGACGTTTCCCATCAACGTCTGGACCTCTGACAGCTGAAGAATTACTGCAAGCAGAGCGTTACTGGTTGCATATATTGCAACAAGACTCGTTCCCAATCGAAGTCCATGCGCTGCAGAAAAGTCAGCCGTTACCGTCAACATCCCCAGTGCTTCGTTTGTGCCCGTTCATGGGTGAGGACGGCCTCATTCGCGTCGGTGGGCGATTGCAAGAGCTGCATGCTGAAGAGGACATTCGTCACCCCATTTTACTGTCAAGCAACCATAAGCTCACAAGCCTGCTTGTTTCGGCAGCACATCTGCGTACAATCCACGGTGGTGCTGAGGCAACTCTCACGGAGCTTCGAGAGCGCTTCTGGTTATTGAGAGGGCGCCAAACAGTGAAGAGAGGTCTTCTTTAATCTACAATCATGGCGAACTGTACCGCCGTCCTCTCGCGAGCTCTGTCCACTTCGGTCTTCTCTTCTTCGCTCGGGTGCCGCACGTTCGTGTTGCTCCGTTCCGGCTCAATTTTCAACATGACGGCCTCATTCGCGTCGGTGGGCGATTGCAAGAGCTGCATGCTGAAGAGGACATTCGTCACCCCATTTTACTGTCAAGCAACCATAAGCTCACAAGCCTGCTTGTTTCGGCAGCACATCTGCGTACAATCCACGGTGGTGCTGAGGCAACTCTCACGGAGCTTCGAGAGCGCTTCTGGTTATTGAGAGGGCGCCAAACAGTGAAGAGGATTATTTTCCAGTGTAGAATGTGCAAACGATGGAAAAGCACAGTAGAGACAGCACCAATGGCCCAGCTTCCACGCGAAAGAATTACGGAAACCAGCCCCTTCACAGTCGTTGGGCTTGATTACTGTGGGCCGCTGTACGCGAAGTCAGCAAGTGGCTCAAAAAAGACTTACATACTTTTGTTTTCATGCGCAGTCACACGTGCCGTTCACCTTGAACTAACGTCGGACATGACCGCTGCCGCGACTTTGCTCGCCTTCCGTCGTTTCGTCGCACGCCGCGGTGTACCCTCAATAGTGTACTCTGACAACGCCCAGACGTTCCGGAGGTGTGCTAGCTCGTTTGCATCTGCTCTACGAGCTCTTAGTGAGTACGCCGCGGAGCTCAGAATACAATGGAAGTTTATTGCAGAACGAGCTCCGTGGTGGGGTGGATGGTGGGAGCGCCTCATCCGTACGACAAAGAACGCGCTCAAGAAGTCACTGGGACGCTCCAGTCTTAACGTGGATGGCCTCACAACGTTACTATGTGAGATTGAAGCTGCGATCAACAGCAGACCACTCACCTATCTCGGAAGTGAACCGAACGAGCTACAGCCTTTGACGCCATCACATTTCTGGCTGGGTAAACGCTGCACATCTTTACCGCAACAGGTCTGCACATCAGAGCCTCACACATCAGTTGATCTGCGACGAAATGCTCGTCATCGCCGGCGTCTAACAGCGGCACTTTGGAAGAGATGGAAACGAGCGTACCTGCTGTTGCTGCGGTCAGCACACAATCGCCCGACGTGCCCAACAACAAAACTCCGAGTTGGTGATGTAGTGCTATTACAAGAAGACACGGCACCAACAACGTCATGGAAATTGGGCAGAGTACGTGAGTTATTTCCAGGGAGAGACAACATAGTGCGCGCTTGCTCCGTCCGTCTCGCCAACGGTTCAGTTGTGAATCGCCCGGTACAAAGGCTCTGCTTGCTCGAAGCCTCCGATTCACCTTGGCCTGCCCCGGATGATGTTGAAAATTGAGCCGGAACGGAGCAACACGAACGTGCGGCACCCGAGCGAAGAAGAGAAGACCGAAGTGGACAGAGCTCGCGAGAGGACGGCGGTACAGTTCGCCATGATTGTAGATTAAAGAAGACCTCTCTCTTACAGTTTGGGAGCCAGTCATTTCGTAATAGCATTCACCATCTTGCTGCCTCCACATCTGTGCGGATACGTGTGCAGTGGGTGCCTCGCGCTGCTTTGCCGGACCTTGTCAAAGCCGATTTCGCAACCCACCCACAAGTTAAACTGCACTCCCTACCGCATTTTCCTGAGGACGCTCAAGGACAGATGCTCCTGGAAAAAGAAAGCCTCCAATGTACCACACGAGCTCTTATACCTCCATGTGGGTCAGACCTCCCTGGTGGTTTAACCCGCCGAGAGGAGGTTCCTGTTGGGGGTGCGCTTGCCCCATCCGTGACCACCCTTTGGGCGCAATAGTACCGTGGCCCGTATGGTACGTCATGCCCATTTTGCGACGCCCCAATCCGCGATGTAACTGCCACACACTTATTGTGAACGTGCACAGGTCTACAATTAAGCCGGCGTCGGCACCTCCGTGCAACAGACGTCAGGCCTGGCCAACCACCCGACCTTGACTGCTGGATTCGTGGACCTCACCACCGCTCATTACTTGACTCTCCATTACTAGCCCAACTCTCCCTTTTGCTACTTGGCTCTGTCACGAAGCAAATTTACATGTGTATTGTTGAATAAAAGATTATTATGCGGCGGTCGGGCTTGGCCTGACTGTCCCAACGTGGGAGCGGCCCGCTGCGCGTTGACGCGTGCACCTCAGGACCTACAATAAAGTTTTGCATCCATCCATCCATGCCTAAGGGCAGACGTTCGAGAAAAAAAAGGAAGCACCTTCACAATATCTGCCTGTCTGTCCGTCTAATCAAGCCACTTAAGTTAGGGCTCTCTGTAGTCGTCTCCTTAACTTGACACCATAGGTCGGCAGCTCACTCATTAGTTGACTTACTCAGACTTGCTCATACTCGATTAAGTCCGGAGCCTGAGTGAGTATGTTACCACAACGCGTGGAATGCGGGTATGAGCCACGAGCAATTCACAGTCTGCATCAACTCTTACTGATGATAACACACTCTAGAAATCTTTCACATCATAGCATTAAAGAACCTGTGTCGCAGAAAATCTGGTGGCGTTGTGGGCAGGGTAATCAGTGAGCAAAAATTATGTTGAATTCCAATGGCAGAGTCGGAACAGCTGACGGACTCTGACTCGGAGGTGTCACTACCGAACAGCGGAAGCAATGCCGCACGATTTGCCCAGACAGCTATATTGTTCGCCATTACTGTCAAAACAAGCTACACCAGCAGCGCTCCCAAGCAAGCAAACATGTTTAAGGAAGTACGTCACGCCGAGTTCCGGTCCACTCCGCTGATTTTGGCGGAGCAACATTTCCTGCTCCACGGAGTGACTCCCGCTCTGAATCCACTCTCACTCTCCCATTGGAACACACTTGCTCCAAAACGAGCAGAAAAGCTTCCTCTGACTCCGCCATTGGAATTTAACATCAGTTGTGCGCCAAGGTAAAAACCATGCTGTGAACCGGTATTGACCCGAGGCCTTCTGTGTGGCTGTCAAATATTCTACCATGCAGCCCTGCCAGTGGCTAGAACTGCATCTAAAAAAATTACACCATCTCCCGCTAAAGGGAACCATGTGTAGATGTGAAGCAGCGGGCGCTAACGCTTACACTGGCCGTGGCGTTGACGCTGGCGCTATCGCAGCGTTGCGCAGGAGAGAAAACTGAGGAGGCGCAAAGCACGCAGTGATGGAGCGGTGTTTCCTACTGGAACATGCCAATCGCTGCTAATGGGCAATGAGAGACAGAAGATTCCGACTGTACACAGAGACCCGCAGTGGGCTTTTAGTTAACGCGCACGCTGCGAATTTTTATTGTTCACCATCGCACAGGAGAAATCTCCCACCGGCACCACCTTGGAGGTCAAGATCCATTGCCATATATACGCGATGGACAGTGAACGGTTGTGCAGCGCGAGCAGTCGGCATTTTCAACCAAGAAACTCGCTAGCAGACGCTGCCTGCGTCGGCGTCACGAGGCGAGAGAGGGGGGGAGCGTAGGAGAGGAGAGAGAGAGGGGGGGGGACGCGCATGCGCAGTGGGGTGTGGACGCTGTGGGCAGGGATGCCTAGAGGAGAGAGGGGGGGGAACGTAGGAGAGGTGAGAGAGGGGGGGACGCGCATGCGCAGTGGGAGCCCAGGCAGGGATTTCTAGAGGAGAGAGGGGGGGGAGCATAGGAGGGGAGAGAGGGGAGGCGCATGCGCAGTGAGGGTGTGGTTGCCGCGCGGGGAGGGATGCCTAGAGGAGAGAGAGGGGGGAGGAGAGGTTTTTTTTATTTTTATTTTTTAAAGGGTTTGCGCATGCGCAGTAAGGGAGGCCACGCCGCACACCACCACCGGATTAAGCTTCGCCATAAGATGCTTCACATCTAAAAACCCCTTTACGGGCGTCATGTAAGGGCAATGTCAGTTGTGGTTGCAGTGTTGGCTATCTGTTTTGATAACAATTTAATAAACATTGCCTAAGACCTCCTATGACTCTCCAAGCTATAGTCAACTCTAGCTCGACCCTGGAGGTTAACGCCGACAACTGCTGATTATGATAAGCAGATCACCTCACTGTAGCATGCAGTTTGTTAAGATAGAACTGACATTTGTGCTCTAATGTGAGTGCCAACACTTGAATTATAACACCCATAAAAAGGCTGAAATTGACAGCAACAAGAGCTTAATTTGGGCGAGTTGGTTCATCATAGTTATATCGTAGTTACAGCGCGACAACGTACGGTAACAAGAAAAACATGGACAGGAAAGAGCGCTGATGTTTTACAGTGCCCTTTCCTGTCCGTGTTTTTCTTCTTACCGTACGTTATCGCGCTGTAACTACGATATAACTATGCTGAAATTGAATTGCAAAGCCGTATTGTATTCTAGACCTACTTATTCTTGTGACAGCTTTAAAGCGAATTACATAAATTTGTAGATCTATCAGAGTGCAGTGAAGCTGCCAGTCTGTGCCATATATGCACCACTTCCAGCTATCCAGTAAATGTTTTTACATGTTTCAGCGGTCCGCCTGCAGGTTCTGCGCCTCCAGTGACAAAATGGTACGGCTGAGAAAATGGTGCTGCAAGCGAGGAATGAGGTTCAACTCCTGTCCTGGGCAAGAGCCATACCTTGCCACATCGTGCCCTGTCATCACAACTTTCTGCTCTATTGCATGACTGTTGGCTGAAACAATTGATGAACTGGAGGCAGCTGTGCAGAACTAGTTTGTGGATGGTGTGTACTACCTCTTAATGTTTAAGAATGAGTAGCACACAGAATTGCTGTGCTCTTTTAAAGTGCTATATTTGTGGCAACCAACACGGGTGGATGGTAGTTGGCATGAGCCGCCGCCCCGTCTACTGTAGTCTACGAGAAGTATGAGTGGGATCTGAGAAGTAGCACATGGGGTGGGCAACGTGGACCGTTTCATAGACTGCAGCAAAAAGCTGCCTAAAAGTGATATGGCAAACATGAAATGCCACTATCAGTCTTAAAACACCTTCTCTAGATTCAGTGAAGCCATATAGCTTAAAAGACAGGGACCAGGGAGAAGGACTGGATGTGTGCTACTCACAACTGAATTTTTTCTCTGAAACGTGTTGTACTTTTACTACAGATGAAAACGACAAAAACTTATCAAAACTGTAAGCCTGCATTGTTCAGATACGCAATTTCCTTTGCTTTCAGAGCAATCGAGGTGGCGCTGACACAGTTGGCATCTTCTTTAGCAATCAAACCAGCCTCGGCAATCCCTAGCGTATCCTGATCACAGTTTTTATATAGAACTATACACTCATTAAACAGAGGTTGGCCGCTGCACTTGCTGCAATGCACTGACACTTGCCCGTCACGGTAACAGTTTAACTTCTGTTTGTGCTTTCCTTAGTCTGCCATTCAGGCATCTGCCTTTCTGCCTTATATACACATTACCGCATGAGAATGGGAAGCGATAAACACTTTGTGCACAGGCCACAAAAGGGCACTGGTGCTTCTTCGCGCATCCTCGGCGTTTGTAGCGAAAGGGGTCAGTAGCCTTACAAAAGCTTATTAATTTTTTTGTGGAGTGCAAGAAACCACATCTACTTCCACCTTGTTGGCCACTTTCTTTTGGCTGTAGGATAATCCATGCATATATGGCAGAGATACTATCTGTTGCCTGTCTTGATTGTGCCTGCATGAGCTTGCTGGTACTTTTAGCTTTTTTTACCACCTTCCTCACCACTGACCGGTGCATGTGAGCTGGGCAGCCTGCATCCAGCAGCTGCTCTCTGACTGGAGAAGCTGACTTGTATCTGGGGGGGGCATAGGCGCGCGCAGGATTCCCCTTCGGGGGGGGCAGGGGGGGGGCGAAGGTTCATCGCAGCGCCCCCCCCTCCCTATTAAGTCAATGTATGGGGCAGAATTTGCGCCCCCCCTCTAGCAGGTGACTAGGGGTGGCAACCGCCCCCTCTGCCCCCCCTCATGCGCACGCCTATGGGTGGGGGGCATGATTTGTGCAGTGCATTCACGAAACAAAGGTTAGCAATTGCGCGCTTCACTAGCTCAGAATGTGCTGATGTATGCGGAAGTAGCTTTTTGCCGCAAAATGCGCTCATGCGTGGCATTGAAGGCCATATAGATGACTATGGTGTTCTTGCCTTGGAGACGCGGACAGGAATTTCCGCCAGCGGATTCTTAGAACTACTGGTGTTTTTATCTAAAATCCACATAGTGAATGTGATGGGACCGTCTTATCTTCAGAAAGCAGGGGTCTGTTTTGGCTCATGTCTATAGCCCCTGTCTTGAGTGACTTCTCAACCATCTCGACAGATGCATAAAAAAAAATTATGGTGCTAGAGATTTTACGTATTTTTAGGTACATTGTGATAAGGATACGCGAGAGTTTAAAGTAGATGCCTACTATGTCAGTGCCCCCTTGATTGCTCTTAACACAAAGGAAATCGTGTATCTGAACGATGCAGGCTTACACTTCCATCTGTAGTATAAGTACAACATGTTTCACAAATAAAAATTCACTTGCAAGTTGCACACGCCCTGTACTCTTGCTTGATCCCTGTCTTTTAAGCTATAAGGCTTCATTGAACGTAACAAACAAACTAGCCCAGAAGTCTGTTCTCTTGGATTTCTCTAGATTCACTTGGTTAGTTGGGCATGTTGGTGGATAATTTAAAAATACTGTAGCAAAAAAAACAGACAGGTGGAACAAGAGGACAAGTACGAGTGCTGAACTTCTAACTTTTATAGGGAGTCAATGCTCGTTTATATATGCCATCTAATCAAGGTGGCATCGTGTGTGTGTGTGTGTGTGTGTAAATAAGCGAGCTCTTTGTCTGCAAATGTGACAGAGGCCAATGTTAGAAATGCTTCAGATTCTATGATTTGTTATGTCGCACAAGTTTTGCTCACCTCAAAGTATTGACACGATTCGAGACATCACAAAAAGGATATTTTTCATTCCCTTGGCGTGCAATGTTAATGCGCTTCGAACATCGGAGGCAGGAAACGCGTATAAAATATTTTAGTTTATTAACAGGGCCCCTAGACCACTCGGAGTTCAAAGACGAGGGAGTGGTTTCTTTCTTGACTTCACTACCCTTCCTACAGGCGATGTCTCCTCGTTGCCATTTATTTCTTCATAAAGCATGTGTACAATGTTGGCACTGGGCGTTGAGCTTATAAGGTGACTTAGAATGGAAAACTGAGCTAGTTGGTATAGATTCGTGTTTAGGACAGTGCAGCGCTCACAAAAAAGATAAGGCATAGAAGTGCACATGACATGTGCCGACTCTCAACTGAATTTTTATTCTGAAAAACATGCAAAAAGTAAACAAGAAAAAAATCGTGGAGTCACGTGGCGTGTGCTCCAAACGAGAAGAATTTCTCTGGTTGTTGCCCCTTAAAGGGGCCCTGCAACACTTTTCGGGCATGGTCAGAAAACGCTACCGATCGGTAGTTGAGGCTCTCAAGAACACGTGAGCCAAATATTATAGCGCAGCACGCAACCTGGAATTTACAATAAATTCTCAGTCAGCTAAAAATTGGTTTCTCTTCTCTGAAAAATGAAGCTACAAGCTCAAAAGTCACTCGTCACAGCCATTGGCTGATTTGAGCATGGTCGACTCGGTCTTTAATGGGGCCGCCGTGGCCTGGAGGCCACGACCTGTCCACACGTGTGTGCAATCGCACTGAAAAGCCGCATATTCAAAGAAAAAAAAAGAAAAACTGCTCAAGGTCACGAGGCACACGTGACGTATTTTCTTTCCCCGTGCCATCCCTCCGTGCTTAGCTTCCAGTGCTTTCTTGGGACAAGAAAAGAGAGAATGCAATTGCACCGTGCGACAAATCCTTAACTCCACTTGCACTGGACGGATTCTAAAAATTTTTGCGGTGGTGAATTCGTGGGCAATACGCTCAACACTTTTCCAAGTAGCCATAGCTGCAGCATGTGTCCAAGTAGCCATGGAATGGATCCACTAAAGGAGCGTATTCCCTCACGAATTCGCCGCAAAAATGTTTAGAATCCGTCCAGTGCAAGCGGAGTTACAAAGATTTGTCACACGCTGCAATTGAATTCTCTCGTCTCAACGAAAGCGCTGGAAGCGAGGTTGGGAGGGATGGCATGGGGGGAAGAAAATATGTCACGTGTGCCTCGTGACCTTGCGCACTTTTTCTCTACTTTTTTTTTCTTCGAATGCGCGGCTTTTCAGTGCGATTGCGCGCACACGCATGGACAAGTCGTGGCCTGCCACGGCGGCCCCAGTAACGACCGAGTGCGCCATGCTCCAATCATCCAATGGCTGATACTTGGGCCTGTGACACAGGGATATTTGAGCCTGTAGCATCATTTGTCGACAGGAGAGAAAGCAATTTTTAGCTGACTGAGAATTTATTGTAAATTCCAGTCCGCGTGCTGCGCTATAATATTTGGCTCGCGTGTTCTTGGGAGCCTCAACTACTGATCGGCAGCGCTTTCGGACCATGCTCATAAAGTGCTGCAGGACCCCTTTAGCAAAGCACGCACGCAACGCATTCGAAGTCAAATTGCCACACATGCCGACCAAATACTCATATTTTTTATCCCAAATCTTAATCGATGGCTGGCTAACGCATCTTTCATTGCTTCCTTTGAAGGCCTCGATAATTTCTCCGGCAAGCTGCTTTTTATCTAGAAAGAACCATGGTGTCAGTAAAGTGCGGGGTACACCCGCACTCACGACATTGATCTGCTAAGTGAGAATGCGTCTCTTGTGTTAATGAACACTTGTGTTCACCAATCGAACATTCAGGCGCGTTCCACTCTGCCCTATGTAAGATCTACTGCAGGACAATGGGATCTGATACACGATTTCTTCGTCGCAGTCAACAAATTGGACAGGTGTTTAATACCGCATTTGCTTTACTTGTTCATGCAGGCGCACATGCCATACAACTTGTTTGGGGAGGAAAATACGGCATCCACCCCGTAGCGCTTAGCGACATTTTTTAGGCCGTGTGACATCTTCTGTGCGTATGGTAAAACAGCGCATTTTTTTCACTAACCTTCAGTTTGTGCAGTCTGTTGCTGCCCTGACTTTTTGACCTTCAATTTTTTTGCACGCCCTTGCAATTGCGACGTCCGGGAATTCTGCTTTCCTTAATCAAGCCACTTGTTCATCAAAACTATGGCGGAGACCATGTACGTGTGTTCCTTCTAGGGCAGAGCAGATGCACTAGAGTGCTGTCCCTTGTTTGATAAGCGTGGAATGGCTAGAGCTGAAATCAAGCTCACAGTTCTTGGAAAGTATCGCCAACAAACATGAGTGGGTAAAAATTTCATTTTGAGGTCTAGAAACTAGGTAGACTCTTCTGTCATCAGTTCAACCGTAAATTTAAGCCCAAGCCCGCATTTCTTAAGAACTTTGACTGTTGAAGTAGCTGTTCATTTCTTTTTATAATGGACAAATGGCATTTGTTCTTCATAGGACAATATGACGTCTGCGGTCACTGTTTTTCAGTCTTATCTTGCATGTGTGTTCTACTGCAGTGCTTAATACTTACTTTGTGGTGTTTATTTCTATTCGTGTATGCAGGTGTCTGTGAAAAAGAAAAAGGTGTGCCTGAAGCACAGCGTTTCATCAAGACGTTGCTGCCTAAGTCTGTTGACCTCAATGGAGGCAGGGAAAGGCGTTTCAAAGATGCAGTCATAGTGTAGCCGCCCAATCGCTGCTGCCTTCAAAGGAGGGATCTGTGGCAGCCTGCAATGGTCGGCTTCCTGCCCAATCACTGCTTTCAGTAACCTGGCCAGCCCACCATCATTACCTCATCGCTTGCTGCTGCCTGTAACATTCTGGCCAGCCAGCAGTAATCAGCACCCTGCCCCGGCTGCCCTGGCCAGCCGTATGCCCATGGAGCCTTGCTGGGCTCCCCTACTTTGGGCTGTATTACTGAACAGCCCAAATTATTACTGAATTCCGTGTCGATGACCCGATGCGTACCGTATTTCCGTAACTTGCTAAAAGACTAGACAAATATAAATATACGCCTTACCATGCAAGCCTTAGGATTAGGCGGTTACAGGCGCTACCTAGTGTTAAAAGTTCGGACGAGCAGCGATGGTAGGCGGTAGTTCTGTAGAGTGACTTTCCCCAGATTTCACCAGATCTTGTCTGGTGTAGAAGTTTGCTGGCTCCGCCAGTAAAAGCTCCAGAATTTCACCAAATTTCCGTTATCTGGTGGCGAGTTTCACCAGATGGCAACGCTGTCTTCCACAATAAGTTGTGTATTTTTAAATGCGAAGCATTTCTTAGCGAACTTCGGCGAGTTTGAGCGTATCTGACTATCTATCTATCTATCTATCTAGCCGCCTACGACTTTGTGCTCTCCTGGCCGTATCGTTAATGGGATTTATACCAAATTTGGTATGGCATAACATGACCGTATGACGAACATAAATGGCTGGTCATACCATGAAAATCATGATTAAATTGTCATGAAAAGTATGATTTACATGCCACGCTCATGGGGCGTTCGCGGCCGTTTCGTTAGCTTGACATACACCAAATTTGGGATTGAGTGACGTGACTGTATGACGAACATAAATGGCACATGGTAATATGCAAATAAGGACGTGCATGTCATGAACAACATGATTTGATTTACATGCCACGCTCATGGCGAGCTCGCGGCCGTTTCGTTAGCTTGAGATACACCAAATTTGGTATTGAGTGACATGACTGTATGAGGAACATAAATGACAAGTGGCAATATGGAAATCATGACATGTCATGAGCGACATGACTTGCATGCCACGCTCATGGCGCACTCGCGGCCGTTTCGTTAGCTTGAGATACACCAAATTTGGTATTGAGTGACATGACTGTATGACGAACATAAATGACAAGTGGTAATATGGAAATCATGACTTGTCATGTGCGTCATGACTTGCATGCCACGCTCATGGCGTGCTCGCGGCCGTTTCGTTAGCTTGAGATACACCAAATTTGGTATTGAGTGACATGACTGTATGACGAACATAAATGACAAGTGGTAATATGGAAATCATGACTTGTCATGAGGGACATGACTTGCATGCCACGCTCATGGCGTGCTCGCGGCCGTTTCGTTAGCTTGAGATACACCAAATTTGGTATTGAGTGACATGACTGTATGAGGAACATAAATGACAAGTGGCAATATGGAAATCATGACATGTCATGAGCGACATGACTTGCATGCCACGCTCATGGCACGCTCGCGGCCATTTCGTTAGCTTGATATTCACCAAATTTGGGATTGAGTGACGTCACTGTATGACTAACATAAATGACAAGTGGCAATATGGAAATCATGACATGTCATGAGGCACATGACTTGCATGCCACTCTCATGGCGTGCTCGCGGCCGTTTCGTTAGCTTGAGATACACCGAATTTGGTATTGAGTGACATGACTGTATGAGGAACATAAATGACAAGTGGCAGTATGGAAATCATGACGTGTCATGAGCGACATGACTTGCATGCCACGCTCATGGCGCGCTCGCGGCCATTTCGTTAGCTTGATATACACCAACTTTGGGATTGAGTGACGTCACTGTATGACGAACAGAAATGACAAGTAGCAATATGGAAATCATGACATGTCATGAGGGACGTGACTTGCATGCCACGCTCATGGCGTGCTCGCGGCCGTTTCGTTAGCTTGATATACACCAAACTTGGTATTGAGTCACGTGACTGTATGACGAACATAAATGACAAGTGGTAATATGGAAATCATGACTTGTCATGTGCGTCATGACTTGCATTCCACGCTCATGGCGCGCTCGCGGCCGTTTCGTTAGCTTGATATACACCAAATTTGGTATTGAGTGACATGACTGTATGACGAACGTAATTGACAAGTGGTAATATGGAAATCATGACATGTCATGAGCGACATGACTTGCATGCCACGCTCATGGCGCACTCGCGGCCGTTTCGTTAGCTTGAGATACACCAAATTTGGTATTGAGTGACATGACTGTATGACGAACATAAATGACAAGTGGTAATATGGAAATCATGACTTGTCATGTGCGTCATGACTTGCATGCCACGCTCATGGCGTGCTCGCGGCCGTTTCGTTAGCTTGAGATACACCAAATTTGGTATTGAGTGACATGACTGTATCACGAACATAAATGACAGGTCCTAACATGTAAAACATGACATGCAAATTATGTAAAGCATAATTTGCTCCTTCCTGGCTGCTTCGCATTACATCGATTCCCACAGTGCGTGGGATCTGCCGGCTTTTTTCTTTCAAATGTTTAGCGATTTAGAGCTTATTCGAGAACATCTGTTTAACTTCCTTGTGAAACACGGTCTGTTACATGGATATTTTCAGGAATAAAAAAAATATAGTATTTTATCTGCCGAAGCCACTGCATCGAAACAGCTGCTCATGAATGCACTCGAAGCAGAATAAAATTATCATGTCCTATAGATTTTTGACAACAGTGAGCCTCACTTGTAGCCTCGTAAGTGAAGTAATCTTTTTTTGACCAATAAGCAACCTGTGAAAGACTGATTATAAAATTATCCAGTGTACCTTATTTATGTAACTGGAGTAGAAGTCTACAGGTGAACTTCAACAAATACACTGTGCTGTGTTCCCAGCAGCAGTGGTCATTGTATAAGCGCTATTTATCTGCTCACATGGGGGCATGCTCATTCATTGGTGCATATGTGAAACCTCCCTAAAGAGGGAGGGGAGTGCTTGCTTGCTTGGGGTTTTACGCTAGTGTAAGTCTCATTTTGTAGATTGAAAATCTGTACTGCGTACATGTCTACGAAAGGATCATTCAAGGTAAATGATGAATAATGCTACTCTTCTGTCTGAATTGGTAACATGGTTTATATTTTGTTTATCACCCATTGGAGTGGCTTACTGGTTATGGTGTTCTACGCTAAGCAAGAAATCTTGGTATAAAGGCTGAAAATTTAGTATCCTGGTACACTTCAAACCTTTTGAGAGGTTCATTATATGATTGGAGAAGCATTTTCTTTCCCCACCATGTATCTTTGCTAACATTTTCAGTGAGCCAAGGCGGAGACTAAAATGTAAAAATGCTTGCGTGCGTAGATGTGCACAGTAATAAACCTCTAGTGGTGAAGTAGTACTAGAGCTTTCTGTTATAGGGTACCTAATCATGAGATTCTGATTGTTCCCAATATTTTTAAACGATTAGTTTAATGTTATGCATGTCTTCTATGCAGACTGTTGAAAGGACAGTGCACTACATCGTCTTTGATGGACTGGGTGCTGACGATGCAGTGCACTCTTCATCACATCCTGAAAACAGCTGTTTCGGGTACCCGACCTCACTCAAAGGGTTGCAGCAGTGGTGGAAGCTCCTCGAAGGGTGCTGCAAACACCTTGTACATTTCAATAACATTACTCTGATGCGAAAGTTTCGATCTCAAGCTATGTGACCTGCCTATTTATTTTCTCAAAACAAGCATCAGTTTGCCCCAAGATTAACTGCGATACATGTAGAAAACTATACAGATGCATAATGTTAACAGCATTGCATGGTGAAGTGTAGACAGCCTACTTGTATGCAACTTAAAAGGGCAATTCAGAAATAGTGTGTAATGAATGTAGCAGAAGTTTGTCTGTTCATTAAGGCCTCTATTCACCACAAAATCTATTGAAAGTGCCTCCTCTTGGGCACTGGTATAACCTTGCTTTTTTAACAGTTCTAAGCCTGCTGCGCGAGCTATAATTGTTTACATGTGCAGCTGTGGAATTCATATCTGTTTACAGTACATGTGTAATGTTTGCAGCTCTCTTGAAACGTAGGTTACAATCTCTGGAGGATGTACAGAGTCAGTGATTAAGCTTTGCTCTGAAAGGGGATTTACCCGGTTGGTTTCATTATTGCACCTACCGTTTCCAAAATAATTTCAGTTTACTTGCCACTTTTTGCTCACAGCACACTAATCACAGAGCTTCCAGAAATTTTTGACGATAGTTGTGGCCACAACGAGACGTGAAAGGAGTAGTTTAATGAGAGAGCGAACTATAGAACAGTACTAGGCTTTGTTGCGCTTTGAATATGCATACTAGATTATACAACTGTTCTGCAACCATGCAAGCAACCTCTACTGGATAGGCCTACTGTATGCACAAATGCAAACACGTAGTCTGAAAACGCATGATGTATAGAAACCACATGCGAGTTCCTTGTATGCAGAAACTGTTTGCAGTTCCAAACCTCTACTGTCAAATTTGAACAAGCGTCCCTCTCCCACCCATAGTGGAAGATAATCGGACAAGATTTGGAGGGCGACCTTTGCCCGGTCGCGGACAAAAATTCGAGATGGCGGTGGAAGTGCCTCCAAGAAAAATGCACACATGTGCTTCTAATGAATCGCTTTATTAAATACGCACGAGTTTACTGTATTCCCTGAACAGGAGGGAATCCTCGCGTTAAATTTCATGTGTTATGACAAGGGGGGGAAAGACTATCTTGAAGTGCCTCGACAATTTGTGGCAATATAGAATGTAACCCCAAGGCACAACACTGTAAAAATACTAAGGAAATGTGCACATATGAAAGGTCTCTCAGAACTTGGGTTGCTAGGAACCGCTGCTGCAAGACTGTGTGGCAGAGAACAAGCTGAAAAGAAATGGCGAGAGGTGGGGTGTGGGGTTACTCGGTCAGTGACGATTATTTCAAGCATCCCGAAGAGGGGAAGGGTGCGCTCTAGGGTTGCCTGGGATTTTACGGTAAGGTTTTCGGACCTGTTGAGCGACAGTCATTCACTAATCAGCCATTGTCTCGCTTCACGGATTTTGTCGTGCTCTTGATTATGGAAGCACATACCCACTAACACAGAACGTTCGGCGCTATGCGCACTATATTGTAACGCACAGTTCAAAACACACTTTAATAAACTAACGTATTTGGGGCGAACTTGTGCCCGGGAATGAAAAAAACAGCTAGAAGGAAATCTACTAGCAGTCCAGGGAACAGTCTTCTTCTTTCTCCACGTTTTCTTGTGTCTCGCATGGGTCGCGCGCAGCTGCTGTAGACTGGGTCCCGCAGGCACGTGCTCTCCGCCAAACTTTTACTTTGGTTCCCTCGTATGCCGCCAACCGTTCGGAGGGCATAGGGATCGGCCAGCGCGCGTAACTTGAAATCACACTGTGTCATTACCCCCCCTTTCCAGAGTGCATCGTCCCGATGCTCTCGACAAACTGGTTGCTTGGCGGTCATTCATAACACCTCTTGGTGGATGCAGTTATCGTCGCACAGCGTTGTGTCCTCGATGGTTCATTGCCTGTCGTAATACGGTTTCATCCTGACGACATGCACAATTTCTGTGCGATGCCGCCGTCGTGATGAAATATCCTGGCCCTCTGGAATAACTTCGTAGTTCAGCGAGCCGGGGCGGCGGAGTACTCTATATGGACCGAAATAGCGGCGAAGCAGCTTTTCCGATAGGCCACGTGTCCGTACGGGAATCCACACCCATACTCTGTCTCCCGGTGCGTACTGGACGTCTCTTCGTCGCAGATTGTATCGATGCGTGTCGGTTTTCTGTTGTTGGTGAATACGATATCGCGCCAGCTGTCTTGCTTCTTCTGCTCTTTGTAGATGGTCGCTGACATCATAGTCATTCTCGGACGTCTCGTCAATAGGTAACATTGCATCTAAAGGTGTGGTGACCGTCCGGCGGTGGAGAAAGAAGAAGACTGTTCCCTGGACTGCTAGTAGATTTCCTTCTAGCTGTTTTTTTCATTCCCGGGCACAAGTTCGCCCCAAATACGTTAGTTTATTAAAGTGTGTTTTGAACTGTGCGTTACAAATTTGGTGGAGGTGCTGGGTATATAGGCCTCGCTGACTCGTCGACAATGATGCGATGTTTGGCGATAGGTGTGCGTCGGACTTTAGATGACATCGAGAAACATTCGGCGAATTCCCTTACAAGGCCCTCTATTAGCTCTTTTTGACTTGGTAGTAGTCCTGGCTCGATGTCAATGGCTCCAAGGACGTCTTGCAAATCAGATTCATTGGTTTCAGAAGTGTGCAGCTCTGTAACCTGAACGAAATCGTGCAGACTGGCGATTACAGTTCCCTTTGCAACGTGTTGCACCTCATTTCCAAAGTTTGTAAGCAAAACATTCGTACATCCCCCACGTAGCTGAACAAGGCCTCGTGCCATGCAGATTCCTTTTTGAAGTATGAGTGCGGTGTTGTTGTCAGCAAATCCTTCGAATTCACTGAACGCTTTGTTGGTTACTGCGACGGATATGCTCGATCTCGGCGGTACCATGACGTCATCATCCGCAATACAAAGGTCATATACGTTTTCTTCAGTGTCGAAGGTAGCGATAGCGTGCCTCGTCGAGAATGAGACGCAAGATTCTCGCAAGTTGATGACAGCGCCGTTCAGTCGTAAGAAATCCATGCCGATAATCAGATCTCTTGAACATTCGGGCAGCACAATAAAGCTGGCGACGTACGTAAAACCCCGTATTCCGATTCTTGCGGTGCATATTCCAGTTGGGTCGATAAGGTGCCCTCCTGCTGTGCGAACTTGTGGTCCCTTCCAAGGAGTCAGTACTTTCTTCAGTATTTTAGAAAGCTCGCTACTTATTACTGAATAATCTGCACCTGTATCTACCAGCGCGATGACTTCGTAGCCATCAACGAACACACGCAAATCGGAAGCAACGTCGCTACCAAAGCACCGGTTTCTGAGTCGGTCGTCGTCGTTCGGAGTCTGCGATGGAGGTTTTTCTGCGTTAGCGTCGACAGCGGCCTTGCCTCCACAGGTCGCTGACTCTAGTTTTCCCGACCCGGGCTTGGTGAACGACGCCTTGGGGGGGGTTGCTGAAAAGCGGGGGCTCGACGACCTAAACCTCCCCGATGTCGTTGCTCGAGGTTGGTGTTGTTGGAAGCCAATGGAACTTTGACGACTCGACAGGTATTCTTCGATTTCGAAGGGGCGCTCTCCAGTTCGTGGCCGAGGTGCATTTACAGGGAAACCACGAAGTCCTGCCTGGCGATATTGGCACGTTCGGTAGATGTGACCAGCCTCCCCACAGTGGTAGCAAAGGGGTACTCTGTCGGGAGTACGCCAGACATCGCTCTTCCTGAGTCTCCTCTCGGGTGGTGGCTGTAGGGGGCTCGGCGGCATCGGGTACTGCACAGGTGTAGTGGCTGCGATGTCCGCACGTCCGGGAGCTCCTCGCTGTAGCACATCGGCATAGGTGATTCTCGGCTGCTGTTGTAGTGGCGCTTCTGGCTGTGCGCTGAGCTGAGGTTCCCGTACCACCTGCCTAACCTCCTCACGGATCACGTCGGCCAGGGACGAAAGCATTGGAGCGTTCTGGTCAAGGCGCTGCTTCTGGAGCTCTTCTCGTACAACAGACCGTACTAGCTCCCGTAGTACTTCCATGCTGTTTCCCAAGACTGGTGGCAATAAGTCCAGAGAAGTGATGTTCGTGTCCCGGTTGTATATCCTTGCTCGCTGTTGTAGCGTCCTTTCCATCGTAGTCGCCTCGGAACGAAACTCAGCGACGGTGCGCGGCGGGCTCCGAATCAGTCCGGCAAATAGTTCCTGCTTTACGCCTCGCATCAGATGACGCAGCTTCCTGTCTTCGCTCATGTTTGGATCCACTCGGCGGAATAGGCGAGACATGTCTTCCACGTACATGGCAACACTTTCGTTGTTGCGCTGGCTTCTTGTTTGGAGGGCAGCTTCGGCTCTCTCTCTGCGGTCTGTATTCGGAAACGCAGCGAGCAGCTCCCGTCGAAAGTCATCCCATGACAGGAAGGCAGCTTCGTGGTTTTCATACCACGTTCGTGCGCTATCTTCCAGCGCGAAGTAGACGCTTCCAAGTTTGCGATCTGCCCCATATCCGTTAGCTTTTGCGACGCGTTCGAAGTGTTCAAGCCAGTCCTCTGCGTCCTCGAAGCTGTCGCCGTGGAAATGCTTTGGCACCATTGGCTGATTCACAACAATGTTAGCTGGCGTGACCTCAGCTGCCATGTCAGTAGCGTCTCCGTTCACAGCCGTTGATGTTCTAAGGGAAGTCGACAAAGGTACAAATTCAGGACCCTCACCACGTAGGCGTCGACTGCAGCGCTGATGAACAGGGGTTAGCTCGTTGGGTCCAAGTCGCTGTGGTTCTGGACTGTGTTCCGTCACTCGAGAGGGGCTTGGCATCATACCCCGCACCTCCACCAAATTTGTAACGCACAGTTCAAAACACACTTTAATAAACTAACGTATTTGGGGCGAACTTGTGCCCGGGAATGAAAAAAACAGCTAGAAGGAAATCTACTAGCAGTCCAGGGAACAGTCTTCTTCTTTCTCCACGTTTTCTTGTGTCTCGCATGGGTCGCGCGCAGCTGCTGTAGACTGGGTCCCGCAGGCACGTGCTCTCCGCCAAACTTTTACTTTGGTTCCCTCGTATGCCGCCAACCGTTCGGAGGGCATAGGGATCGGCCAGCGCGCGTAACTTGAAATCACACTGTGTCAATATATTGGGTTCAGCAAGTGTAAACCATCAGCGTCATTGTAGGCCAAGAGCCCCGCTGTGGGGCTGGTACTTCCCAGATGTTGCTGGTAGAACTTGTGCCCTTTAACGCGAAAGAGCCCGTTTCGCGGAAATTCTGGCGTCGGCGGCGGCGTCGTTGGTTGTGAGCGAAAAATCATTATCTTATCCGTGACCGAAAAATCGAGAAAGATGCAAATAAAATAAATAATAAAAATTTCCGGGTTCGAATGAGGATCGAACCCGGGTTGTCTGCGTAGCAAGCAGCTGTTCCACCACGCAGCCAAACTTTTGACCAGTGATGTACTTCATTTTTATTGCGATAGCAATTATATGGACAGTCTCGACGGGTGTTTGCCGTCGCCGTTGCCGTCGCCGCCGCCGTCATGTCGCGTATGAAGTCCAAGTTGATAAGAGCCCCCTGCGCATCCTGCGTTCTACCAGCGGGTAATGGCGTGAGCGGGAGCGATGAACCCGGCTGAAGCGGAGAACAAACGAGCCGGCAGGCGCATGCGATAAGATCCCCCCAACTGTTCGGCCGGCCCCGCCCGTCGTTCACGAGCGTGAAAAGAGGCGAGCGGAGGGAGGGGGGGGGGTTCCCTCGAGCGACCTTCGATTTTACGAGCGTCGTCGTCGCGGGCGCGTGCCTTATCTCCCATCTCGGCAGCCGACAGCGGGTGGCCGCTATACCCTTGTACTTGCTGCGCTCTCAACGCGAAGAGAATGTGGTGTGAAGAGTGTCCCTGAAGCGGCCGTATTCTCTTAAACCAGCGTTTTCTAGAGTTGCGTGAGATCGGATCCAAAAGAGCTTCCAGCCTCACTTCGTATAACATTACGATTTGTTCCTATCGGATTCATTGCTTCACCCTTGCGGTGAAACTGTAACTTTTATCGATTAGAAGCTACGTAAGACCCAGTAAAAGCCTTCAAAATCTATGATGTTCAGTGTTTGCTGCGGGAATCTCAAGGTGGCGTCTCCACCCGCATTTTCTTTTTGCACGCTTTCCCGCTTACCAAGCGTTGTGGCCCGGTAAGAGTGGTTTTTTCGGGATTCTGAAACTTTACTAATACGCGTCAAATCATTTTGCTCTTTAGTGTCCCTTTAAGTCATTGTATGGGGCATACAATGACCGAATTTGTGTAACAAATGTTTGCATGCTTGGCAGGCCCGATGAATGCTATAGACGCTAGAGAGCAGCCACAGGTGTTGTTGGCACATTGTGCTACAGGGAGCGCCCCCCCCCCCTCTTAGGCAACTAGGGCGGGAGAAGGGGGGCGGCCTCCCTCCTACCCCCCTCCCCGTGTGCACGCCATGGTGTGATGAGAACCTCCCCCCCCCTCCTCTGAAGGGGAACCCTGCGCACGCTATGCTTATCATGCTTGCAGCCAGTGGCGTAGCCAGGGGGGGCACACCGGGCACGTGCCCCCCCCCGCCCCGAAAGTTTTTTTTGCCATGGCATACATAGCGAAAAATGGCTATTTCAAGGAGGTGTCCTCCCTGAAATCAAGGGGGTGTCCCCCCCCCGAAAAAAATTTCTGGCTACACCCCTGCTTGCAGCGATCCTTTATGAGCAATCGATGTATCGAGTAGTTGCTGTTTCATGTTCTCTCATGCTTTGATGAACGCACGCATACGAGTTAACCGCACGGGCCCGTCTCATCGCGGGCACCATATGCAACGCTCGCTCGGACGCTGTGTGCCAGGTTGTCGGTGTCGGAAGGCTACACCGTGGAATATGTTATAGGTGCAGACAGCGAGGCCATCGGTGTCGGTCGCGGGCAAACGAGAATCCTATCGTACAGACAGCTATCATTGTCTGTCTCGAAGGTCGGCAAACAAGACCCTTTTGTCCCGAGAGGTACCTTTGTCGGAGTCGCCCCCCTTTGTTGGGGTCTCCACACAAGACCTGTGGTAACAGTTGACCGGACATACTGGGTACGATGACAGGCTATTCAGTAATAGCGACCGAAAGTCTAGCATACCGGGGAAGAAGTAACAGCTTGATTAAAGGAGACGCCGTCGAGATGGAGCTTAATATACGGTCACATTATACACCATAGTGGGAAGTGTGGCGCGAATGTTGTCGAGACAGTCGAGACGCCGTAGTAATTCGTCCATCCGTCCGTCCATTCATCCGGCGTCGTCCGTCCGTCAATCCGTCCATCCGTCCGGCGTCGTCCATCTGTCTGTCCATCCGTCCGTCCGTCCATCCGTCCGGCGTCGTCCGTCCGTCCGTCCATCCGTCCGGCGTCGTCCGTCCGTCCATCCGTCCATCCGTCCGGCGTCGTCCATCTGTCTCTCCATCCGTCCGTCCGTCCATCCGTCCGGCGTCGTCCGTCCGTCCGTCCATCCGTCTGGCGTCGTCCGTCCGTCTGTCCATCCGTCCGGCGTCGTCCGTCCGGCATCGTCCGTCCGTCCGTCCGTCCATCCGTCCCGCGTCATCCGTCCGTCCGTCCATCCGTCCGGCATCGTCCGTCCGTCCGTCCATCCGTCCGGCGTCGTCCGTCCGTCCGTCCATCCGTCCATCCGTTAGGCGTCGTCCGTCCATCCATCTATCCGTCCGGCGTCGTCCATCTGTCTGTCCATCAGTCCGACCGTCCATCTGTCCGGCGTCGTCCGTCCGTCCGTCCATCCGTCCGGCGTCGTCCGTCCATCCGTCCGGCGTCGTCCGTTCGTCCGTCCGTCCGTCCATCCCTCCATTCGTCGTTCGTCATCCATCTGTCTGTCCATCCGTCCGTCCGTCCATCCGTCCGGCGTCGTCCGTCCGTCCGTCCATCCGTCTGGCGTCGTCCGTCCGTCTGTCCATCCGTCCGGCGTCGTCCGTCCGGCATCGTCCGTCCGTCCGTCCATCCGTCCCGCGTCATCCGTCCGTCCGTCCATCCGTCCGGCATCGTCCGTCCGTCCGTCCATCCGTCCGGCGTCGTCCGTCCGTCCGTCCATCTGTCCATCCGTCCGGCGTCGTCCGTCCGTCCGTCCGTCCATTCGTCCGGCGTCGTCCGTCCATCCGTCCATCCGTCCGGCGTCGTCCATCTGTCTGTCCATCCGTCCATCTGTCCATCCGTCCGGCGTCTTCCGTCCGTCCATCTGTCTGGCATCGTCCGTCCGTCCGTCCATCCGTCCGGCGTCGTCTGTCCGTCCGTCCTTCCGTCCGGCGTTGTCCGTCCGTCCGTCCATCCGTCCATCCGCCCGGCGTCGTCCATCCGTCCGTCCGTCCATCCGTGCGGCGTCTGTCCGTCCGTCCGTGCGTGTCCATCCGTCCGTGTCCGTCCGTCCATGTGTCATCCGTCCATCCGTCCGGCGTCTTCCGTCCGTCCATCCATCCGTCCGGCGTCGTCCATCCGCCCGTCCATCCGTCCGGCTTCGTCCGGCCATCCGTCCGTCCATCCTTCCGGCGTCGTCCGTCCGTCCGTCCGTCCATCCGTCCGGCGTCTTCCGTCCATCCGTCCGGCGTTGTCCGTCCGTCCGTCCATCCGTCCATCCGTCCGGCGTCGTCCATCTGTCTGTCCATCCCTCCGTCCGTCCATCCGTCCATCCGTCCATCTATCCGGCGTCGTCCATCTGTCTGTCTATCGGTCCGTCCGTCAATCCGTCCGGCATGTTCCGTCCGTCCGTCCATCCGTCCGGCGTCGTCCGTCCGTCCGTCCATCCGTCCGGCGTCGTCCGTCCGTCCATCCGTCCGGCGTCGTCCATCTTTCTGTCCATCCGTCCATCTGTCCATCCGTCCGGCGTCGTCCGTCCTTCCGTCCGGCGTCCGTCCATCCGTCCATCCGTCCATCCGTCCGGCGTCGTCCATCCGTCTGGCTTCGTCCGTCCGTCCGTCCAACCGTCCATCCGTCCGGCGTCTGTCCGTCCGTCTGTGCGTGTCCATCCGTCTGTGTCGGTCCGTCCGTCCATGTCCGTCCGTGTCTGTCCATCCGTGTCCGTCCATCCATCCGTCGGTCCGTGCCGTCCGTCCGTCAGAGTCCTGGCACGGAGCCAGGTGGCCTCCGGGGTGCGTAAACGGGCGCCGGTCGCGTCGGACTCTACAGTGCTCGCGCTTTACTTGCGTAGCGTCGCTGTGCCCAGCGTTTGGAATCATTCTGACCGACGCCGTCTCAATGGACACAGGCGTCCGTCCATCCATCCGGCGTCGTCCGTCCGTCCGTCCATCCGTCCGCCGTCGTCCGTCCGTCCATCCATCCGTCCGGCGTCGTCCGTCCGGCGTCTTCCGTCCGCATGCGAACGGAGGAAGATTAGTCTCGCTACTCGCTGCGACTCGCGTAAAAAATAAAAAAGAAAACACGCAAACATTCGCTTTCTGTGTTATCCCACAGAGAGTGTAAAAGAAAACTGCCCCCCACCTCCCGGAAGGGAATCGTGAGGAAATGCGAATGCATTTCGCGCGCGCTTCACTCCATTTATATATGGTGGTTGTGGTTCGAAGAAGGAAAAGGCGCGTAATTTCTGCAGCCCGGTCACGGCACGGCGCAGCGCCTGTTTTTTTTTTGCTTTTGTTCTGTTTTTTTCTTCTTTTTTATTTATTTTTTATTCTTTTTGTTCTTTTTTTCGTTTTTTTTCTTTTTTTAAATTTTTTTTTATATATAGCTCCGCCGAGCTCCCGCGATGCGAGCGCCCTCACGCACTTGAAATACATTCGCATTTGAAACTGGAGATGCGTAAAGCACGCAGCGATGGAGCGGTGTTTCCTACTGGAACATGCCAATCGCTGCTAATGGGCAATGAGAGACAGAAGACTCCGACTGGACACAGAGACCCGCAGTCGGCTTTTAGTTAACGCGCACGCTGCGAATTTTTATTGTTCAACAACGCACAGGAGAAATCTCCCACCGGCACCACCTTGGAGGTCAAGATCCTTTGCCATATATACGGGATGGACAGTGAACGGTTGTGCAGCGCGAGCAGTCGGTTTTTTCAACCAAGAAACTCGCTAGCAGACGCTGCCTGCGTCGGCGTCGCGAGGCGAGAGAGGGGGGGTAGCGTAGGAGAGGAGGGAGAGGGGGGGGGGGACGCGAATGCGCAGTGGGAGTGTGGACGCTGTGGGCAGGGATGCCTAGAGGAGGGAGGGGGGGAGCGTATTAGAGGAGAGAGAGGGGGGGACGCGTATGCGCAGTAGGAGCGCGGGGAGGGATGCCTAGATGAGAGAGAGGGAAAGCGTAGGAGGGGAGAGAGGAAGGGAGGCGCATGCGCAGTGAGGGTGTGGTTGCCGCGGGGAGGGATGCCTAGAGGAGAGAGAGGGAGAGAGGAGGTTTTTATTTATATTTTTTAAAGGGCTTGCGCATGCGCAGTATGGGTGCTCACGCCGCCCACCACCACCACCGGATTAAGCTTCGCCATAAGATGCTTCACATCTAACACCTGCCGGCGCTTACCTCCTCAACCTATCCTCCTCCTCCGCGGACAACGCTGGACAACGCCGGACAACGCCGGACAACGCCGGATGCCTGACATAGCCCGACTATGAAATGCATTCGCATTTAAAAAAAGACATGGCATAGTCAATGGAACGGCCACACGCTTTCACCGAACACACTTTAGAATGTAATGTCCTAATTGTTCACACCTAGAAGCGCAAAAATCCAAAGCTGCGCAAACGTCACGAGACAGCACCAAACGACGTGAACTCGCCGAATGCGGCGTTTTGTACAGCAAGAAGTGCGAAATCGCAATATAATGCCAACGAACACGCAAACGTCACGAAACAGCACCAAACGACGTCAAATCGCAGAATACAGCGTTTTCTACAGCTCAAAGTAGGAAATCGCAATGTCACGCAAACGGCACAAAACAGCCTCAAATGACGTGAAACCGTAGAATACACCGATTGCGCAGATGGAAGTGCAGAAATGCAAATCCACGAAAATGTCACGAAACACCACACAAAGACGTGAAATCGCAGAAAATAACATTCTTTACCACCAGAAGTCCGAAACCGTAAGGTGAAGTCCTATGCGTGTCCTATGCGCGTCCGTCCAGTGTCCGTCCGTCCGTCCGTCCGGCGTCGTCCGTCCGTCCGTCCATCCGTCCGGCGTCGTCCGTCCGTCCGTCCGTCCGTCCGTCCATCCGTCCGGCGTCGTCCGTCCGTCCGTCCGTCCGTCCATCTGTCCGGCGTCGTCCGTCCGTCCGGCCATCCGTCCATCCGTCCGGCGTCGTCCATCTGTCTGTCCATCCGTCCGTCCGTCCATCCGTCTGGCGTCGTCCGTCCATCCGTCCGGCGTCGTCCGTCCGTCCATCCGTCCGGCGTCGTCCGTCCGTCCGTCCATCCGTCCGACGTCGTCGACCTGTCTGTCCATCCGTCCGGCGTCATCCGTCCGTCCATGCATCCGTCCGGCGTCGTCCGTCCGTCCGTCCATCCGTCCGGCGTCGTCCGTCCGTCCGTCCGTCCATCCGTCCGCCGTCGTCCGTCCATGCGTCCGGCGTCGTCCATCTGGCGTCGTCCGTCCGTCCATCTTTGCGGCGTCTTCCGTCCGTCCGTCCATCCGTCCGGCGTTTTCCGTCCGCATGCGAACGGAGGAAGATTAGTCTCGCTACTCGCTGCGACTCGCGTAAAAAATAAAAAAAGAAAACGCGCAAACATTCCCCAGGCAGCACAGCTCATTGGCCCAATATTGTTTATACGCTGGCAAACGATGGTCCAATGAAGGGCCAGTCAATCCATTACACAACCAATGTTGGCGGAGCCAGCCTATAAGGATGCCAGGAATGGTCCATTGTAGCCAGTCAAAATACAATATTTGTACTACCATTGTACAAGGATGGCAACAAAGGGCCGTCATAGCCAGCCAAAATACATTATTGGTTGTGCCCTCATACAAGGACGGCAAGAAAGGGCCGTGGTAGCCAGCCAACATGCAATATTGGCACCGCCATTGTATAAGGACGGAAACAAAGGCCCATGATTTCCAGCATACATAACACATTGGCACAGCGATCCTGCAAGGACGGCTACAATTGAATACCGTTGCCAGCCAAGGTAAAATATTGGCAGTCATTTCCTAAAGATGGCAAAAACAGTATCGTCGTCAGTCAGCAAACAATACTGGCACTTCGATTACTGCGTTGGCATTCCATTACTGAGTTGGCATTAGTGAGTTGTATTACTGAGTTGACATTCGGTATGGCTCAAAATGCAGGCTCAATAGTTGAACAAAATTTATTTTACAGATGTTCAGCAATGTAAAATTAAATACGCACCAAGTTTTCGAGCTGTTGGAAAGATTTTTCAGAAAAAGGAAACGCAAAAAAGAACAACATTGAACTTTGCAATGCTTGTTAAAAAATAACGTTAATTGTGCGATGCAGCCAGCATATACGCCGCAATTGTAAAAACAACAAAAAACCTTAAACATTGTCTTTATATTGATTGACGCAGTATATAAATAATAATAATAATTTCGGGTTTTACGTCCCAAAACCACGATATGATTATGAGAGACGCCACTGTATATATATAGTGTTGATGAGTTAATAGAACAGAAAATAATTCTATTTCGTTTCGCAATGGGCGTTTTGCATTGGCTCGACTTTTGTGCGTGCACTCGGCGAACAATCAAAACAGTTCATGTTACTTCAGCCACACCACGTATTTTTGTGTTTAATACACGACTGGTTAGATTGCAGTATCGTAGCTTTTTTGTGTGCGCGCTACAGCGATGCGCTGTCCAAGACTGCGGTATGGCTCGCGGAATTTTTAAATGAAGGGATCAGTTACGTTTCCGCTCTCAGCGCTTCACACAAGACGTGTTCACTTCAAATAAATGTTCTCGGTGTTCGGGAGGCCCGAGAAGCAGTCCTGTGCCATGTTTTGCTCAGGAATTTTACGTCCTCTCCTCCCGGCAGTGGGGTAGCATGGTGGCGGCTGGTCATAAAACACTTGTCACTTGACGGCTGCTCCGCACACGACGGTTCGACAGCGGTTCCGAGCTTTCACTGCCCTTGAAAACGAGGATCGGGGTGTGTGGGGGGGGGGGGGGGGGGCAGGGCAGACGACGGGACCGAAGATGCGTACGCGTTTCGGCCTCTTCTGGCCGGCGGCTATCCTTTGTTAGTCGGTGGCGGACACTTCCCCTCGTTTGGGCTCCCGGCATCGGCGGCCGCGCGCCCTTCGGCATTCAGTTGGGAGTCATCGGGAAAAAACGGACTCGGATGCCGAGAGACGATGACGTTCTACGGCGCCACTACAGTGAGAAAGCAGCCGTCGTGTGCATCTTCGGACTTGATTGTTTTGACTTTCGACAAGCCATCCGCAGATGAGAGCCGATGTTTTTTGAAAACTCGCAAACTTTCCGCTGGATATTTGTGTCCGGATCGCGTTCAGTAAGTCCTTTCTTTCTTTTATTGCAAGTTACTTTCCGTGTTTTTCGTATGGGAAATGTGTGCTCAGTATTTTCTCTAGATCTTTCACTTTGTGTATATCCATGTGCTGCGCTTTGTTGTGTGCGTTAAAATTGGTTAGTTAAGTCCTTACCCTTAGCGAAATTGTCAGCGTTTGCGTGTGTTATTTGGTTCCTTTATCGTGTTGTTGTGCGCCAGCTAAGCATCCGTTTTTCAATTTTCCTTCACCGCTCGCATCAGGCAAAGGATTTCTGGATTTAAAGCACTGATATTTTCAATAGTTTCTAAGTTATCGCCTTCTTTCAAGCTCTAGCATAGTCACCGTTTCATAAATAAATAGGCCATGTACTTATTGGTAGTTCAAGGCGGATATGAATCACAGTTGTGTCGAATGCCTGTCCAAGCGTAGATGTTCATGCATTCATTTTATACCACAATTCGCTTTTCACTCAATTCCTTTTGAGCTCCGATGTACTTACAGCTCAAATAAGTCCCAACAGAGATGATTTTTGGCTGTGTGTTTGTGAGCGGTGCCCTATTGCGATTAGTAATATAAGATCGTTATTCAAAATAATTAGTGTGGGTTTTATACAGCTATTATCTACAAGCAAGCTATCAGTAGAACAAAGCCCGAAATGCGAAATTATTTTCAAATCTTGCAGTATATTTACCATATGTACACTGTATACATTCAGAATAAATTCTGTTTGCTCTCAGGATTTCTAGGTGACTATTCCTGCTGCCTACCTAAATGGAAAAGCGTGGACCACACGAATTCATGTACACGCACACAAATCTACTCCATGGTAAACTACACATTCAGTGGAAAACGCCAGAAAGATATTGGCGTAGCCAACGAAAAGGCTGGCAAGAACCGGTGTTAAACGCTGGAAAAGAAAGAATGACGGCGCAGCCAACGAAAATGGCTGGAAAGAAGTATTGGAGCTGCCAATATTTACACAATGTTGGCGATACGCACAACGGACAATATGGGCTTAAGCCATCTTTACCATTATTGGCGATATGTTGGACGTACAATATTGGCTGCAGCCATCTTTGCAAACATTGGGCATTCATTGGCTTCCAATATTGGACCAATGTACATTTAGGTGTAGCAAAACCCCAAAATCCAATGTGGGGCCAATATTTGTGCCAATGTTTGCCAACCTTGGGCCGAGATTGGTCCAATGCCGGTGTGCTGCCTTGGTTCGCTTTCTGTGTTATCCCACAGAGAGTGTAAAAGAAAAAAAGACATGGCATAGTCAGTGGAACGGCCGCACGCTTTCACCGAACACACTTTAGAATGTAGTGTCCTAATTGTTCACGCCTAGAAGTGCAAAAATCCAAAGCTACGCAAACGTCACGAAACAGCACCAAACGACGTGAACTCGCCGAATGCGGCGTTTTGTACAGCAAGAAGTGCGAAATCGCAATATAATACCAACGAACACGCAAACATCACGAAACAGCACCAAACGACGTCAAATCGCAGAATACAGCGTTTTCTACAGCTAAAAGTAGGAAATCGCAACGTCACGCAAACGGCACAAAACAGCCCCAAATGACGTGAAACCGTAGAACACCGATTGCACAGATGGAAGTGCAGAAATGCAAGGCCACGAAAATGTCACGAAACACCACACAATGACGTGATATCGCAGAAAATAACATTTTTCACAGCCAGAAGTCCGCAACCATAAGGCGAAGTAAACGGCACGAAACAGCATCGAACGACGTAAAACCATGGATTACGCCGGTAGGCACAACCAGAAGGGCCAAAATGCCAGGCCATGCAAATCTCACGACATACCACAAAATGACGTGAAATCGCAGAATACACCGTAATAAGGCGAAAGCCTTTAATGTCTAATGCGGTGTCTCATGCGGGTCCGTTTAGTGTCCTATGCGCGTCCGTCCAGTGTCCGTCCGTCCAGTGTCCGTCCGTCCGTCCGTCCATCCGTCCGGCGTCGTCCGTCCGTCCGTCCATCCGTCTGGCGTCGTCTGTCCATCCGTCCGGCGTCGTCCATCCGTCTGTCCATCCGTCCATTCGTCCGGCGTCTTCCGTCCGTCCGTCCATCTGTCCGGCGTCGCCCGTCCGTCCGTCCGTCCATTCGTCCGGCGTCGTCCGTCCATCCGTCCGGCGTCTTCCGTCCGTCCGTCCATCCGTCCGGCGTCGTCCGTCCGTCCGTCCATCCGTCCAGCGTCGTCCGTCCGTCCGTTCATCTGTCCGGCGTCGTCCGTCCGTCCGTCCATCCGTCCGGCGTCGTCCGTCCGTCCATCCATCCGTCCGACGTCTTCCGTCCGTCCGTCCATCTGTCCGGCGTCGTCGTCCATCCCTCCATCCGTCTGGCGTCGTCCGTCCGTCCGTTCATCCGTCCGGCGTCGTCCGTCCGTCCGTCCATCCTTCCGTCTGTCCATCCGTCCGGCGTCTTCCGTCCGTCCGTTCATCTGTCCGGCGTCGTCCGTCCGTCCATCCATCCGTCCGGCGTCGTCCGTCCGTCCATCCATCCGTCCGGCGTCTTCCGTCCGTCCATCCATCCGTCCGGCGTCGTCCGTCCGTCCGTCCGTTCGGCGTCTTCCGTCCGTCCGTCCATCCGTCCGGCGTCTTCCGTCCATCCGTCCGGCGTTGTCCGTCCGTCCGTCCATCCGTCCATCCGTCCGGCGTCGTCCATCTGTCTGTCCATCCCTCCGTCCGTCCATCCCTCCGTCCGTCCATCCGTCCATCTATCCGGCGTCGTCCATCTGTCTGTCTATCGGTCCGTCCGTCAATCCGTCCGGCATGTTCCGTCCGTCCGTCCATCCGTCCGGCGTCGTCCGTCCGTCCGTCCGTCCGTCCGGCGTCGTCCGTCCGTCCGTCCATCCGTCCGGTGTCGTCCGTCCGTCCGTCCGTCCATCCGTCCGCCGTCGTCCGCCCGTCCGTCCATCCGTCCGGCATCGTCTGTCCGTCCATCCGTTCGGCGTCGTCCGTCCGTCCGTCCATCCGTCCGGCGTCGTACATCTGTCTGTATATCCGTCCGTCTGTCCATCCGTCCGGCGTCGTCCGTCCCTCCGTCCATCCTTCCGGCGTCGTCCATCCGTCCGTCCATCCGTCCGGCCTCTTCCGTCCATCCGTCCATCCGTCCGGCGTCGTCCGTCCGTCTGTCCATCCGTCCGGCGTCGTTAATACGTCCGTCCATCCGTCCGGCGTCGTCCGTCCGTCCGTCCATCCGTCCGGCGTCTTCCGTCCGTCCGTCCATCCGTCCGGCGTCGTCCGTCCGTCCGTCCATCCGTCCGCCGTCGTCCGTCCGTCCGTCCGTCCGTCCATCCGTCCAGGCGTCTTCCGTCCGTCCGTCCATCCGTCCGGCGTCGTCCGTCCGTCCGTCCATCCGTCCGCCGTCGTCCGCCCGTCCGTCCATCCGTCCGGCGTCGTCTGTCCGTCCATCCGTTCGGCGTCGTTCCGTCCGTCCGTCCATCCGTCCGGCGTCGTACATCTGTCTGTATATCCGTCCGTGTGTCCATCCGTCCGGCGTCGTCCGTCCCTCCGTCCATCCGTCCGGCGTCGTCCATCCGTCCGTCCATCCGTCCGGCCTCTTCCGTCCATCCGTCCATCCATCCGGCGTCGTCCGTCCGTCTGTCCATCCGTCCGGCGTCGTTAATACGTCCGTCCATCCGTCCGGCGTCGTCCGTCCGTCCGTCCATCCGTCCGGCGTCTTCCGTCCGTCCGTCCATCCGTCCGGCGTCGTCCGTCCGTCCGTCCATCCGTCCGGCGTCGTCCGTCCGTCGACCTGTCCGTCCGTCCATCCGTCCGGCCTCTTCCGTCCATCCGTCCATCCGTCCGGCGTCGTCCGTCCGTCTGTCCATCCGTCCGGCGTCGTTAATACGTCCGTCCATCCGTCCGGCGTCGTCCGTCCGTCCGTCCATCCGTCCGGCGTCTTCCGTCCGTCCGTCCATCCGTCCGGCGTCGTCCGTCCGTCCGTCCATCCGTCCGGCGTCGTCCGTCCGTCGACCTGTCCGTCCGTCCATCCGTCCGGCGTCTGCCGTCCGTTTGTCCATCCGTCCGGCGTCGTCCGTCCGTCCGTCCATCCATCCAGCGTCGTCCGTCCATCCGTCCGGCGTCTTCCGTCCGTCCGTCCATCCGTCCGGCGTCGTCCGTCCGTCCGTCCGTTCGGCGTCTTCCGTCCGTCCGTCCATCCGTCCGGCGTCGTCCGTCCGTCCATCCGTCCGCCGTCGTCCGTCCGTCCGTCCGTCCGTCCATCCGTCCAGCGTCTTCCGTCCGTCCGTCCATCCGTCCGGCGTCGTCCGTCCGTCCGTCCATCCGTCCGGCGTCGTCTGTCCGTCCATCCGTTCGGCGTCGTCCGTCCGTCCGTCCATCCGTCCGGCGTCGTACATCTGTCTGTATATCCGTCCGTGTGTCCATCCGTCCGGCGTCGTCCGTCCCTCCGTCCATCCGTCCGGCGTCGTCCATCCGTCCGTCCATCCGTCCGGCCTCTTCCGTCCATCCGTCCATCCATCCGGCGTCGTCCGTCCGTCTGTCCATCCGTCCGGCGTCGTTAATACGTCCGTCCATCCGTCCGGCGTCGTCCGTCCGTCCGTCCATCCGTCCGGCGTCTTCCGTCCGTCCGTCCATCCGTCCGGCGTCGTCCGTCCGTCCGTCCATCCGTCCGGCGTCGTCCGTCCGTCGACCTGTCCGTCCGTCCATCCGTCCGGCGTCTGCCGTCCGTCTGTCCATCCGTCCGGCGTCGTCCGTCCGTCCGTCCATCCATCCAGCGTCGTCCGTCCATCCGTCCGGCGTCGTCCGTCCATCCGTCCGGCGTCGTCCGTCCTTCCGTCCATCCCTCCATCCGTCCAGCGTCGTCCATCTGTCTGTCCATCCGTCCGTCCGTCCATCCGTCCGGCGTCGTCCGTCCGTCCGTCCATCCGTCCTCCGTCCGTCCGTCCGCCCATCCGTCCGGCGTCTTCCGTCCGCATGCGAACGGAGGAAGATTAGTCTCGCTACTCGCTGCGACTCGCGTAAGAAATAAAAAAAGAAAACACGCAAACATTCGTTTTCTGTGTTATCCCACAGAGAGCGTAAAAGAAAAAAAAGACATGGCATAGTCAGTGGAACGGCCACACACGTACTTTCACCGAACACACTGTAGAATGTATTGTCCTAATTGTTCACACCTAGAAGCGCAAAAATCCAAAGCTACGCAAACGTCACGAAACAGCACTAAACGACGTGAACTCGTCGAATGCGGCGTTTTGTACAGCAAGAAGTCCGAAATCGCAATATAATGCCAACGAACACGCAAACGTCACGAAACAGCACCAAACAACGTCAAATCGCAGAAGTACAGTGTTTTCTACAGCTAAAAGTAGGAAATCGCACTGTCACGCAAACGGCACAAAACAGCCCCAAATGACGTGAAACCGTAGAATACACCGATTGCACAGATGGAAGTGCAGAAATGCAAGGCCACGAAAATGTCACGAAACACCACACAATGACGTGATATCGCAGAAAATAACATTTTTTACAGGCAGAAGTCCGGAACCGTAAGGTGAAGTAAACCGCACGAAACAGCATCGACCGACGTAAAACCATGGAATACGCCGGTTGGCACAACCAGAAGGGCCAAAATGCCAGGCCATGCAAATCTCACGACATACCACAAAATGGCGTGAAATCGCAGAATACACCGTATTAAGGCGAAAGCCTTTAATGTCTAAAGCGGTGTCTCGTGCGGGTCTCATGCGGGTCCGTTTAGTGTCCTATGCGCGTCCGTCCAGTGTCCGTCCGTCCGTCCGTCCGTCCGTCTATCCGTCCGTCCGTCCATCCGTCCGGCGTCGTCCGTCCGTCCGTCCGTTCGGTCTTCTGTCCGTCCGTCCATCCGTCCGGCGTCGTCCGTCCGTCCATCCGTCCGCCGTCGTCCGTCCGTCCGTCCGTCCTGTCCATCCGTCCAGCGTCTTCCGTCCGTCCGTCCATCCGTCCGGCGTCGTCCGTCCGTCCGTCCATCCGTCCGGTGTCGTCCGTCCGTCCGTCCGTCCGTCCGTCCATCCGTCCGCCGTCGTCCGCCCGTCCGTCCATCCGTCCGGCATCGTCTGTCCGTCCATCCGTTCGGCGTCGTCCGTCCGTCCATCCATCCGTCCGGCGTCGTACATCTGTTCGTATATCCGTCCGTCTGTCCATCCGTCCGGCGTCGTCCGTCCCTCCCTCCGTCCATCCGTCCGGCGTCGTCCATCCGTCCGTCCATCCGTCCGGCCTCTTCCGTCCATCCGTCCATCCGTCCGCCGTCGTCCGTCCGTCTGTCCATCCGTCCGGCGTCGTTAATACGTCCGTCCATCCGTCCGGCGTCGTCCATCCGTCCGTCCATCCGTCTGGCGTCGTCTGTCCATCCGTCCGGCGTCGTCCATCCGTCCGTCGATCCGTCCGGCGTCGTCCGTCCGTCCGTCCATCCGTCCGGCGTCGTCCGTCCGTCCGTCCATCCGTCCGGCGTCTTCCGTCCATCCGTCCATCCGTCCGGCGTCGTCCGTCCGTCTGTCCGTCCATTCGTCCTGCGTCGTCCGTCCGTCCGTCCATCCGTCCAGCGTCGTCCGTCCGTCCGTCCATCCGTCCGGCGTCGTCCGTCCGTCCGTCCATCCGTCCATCCGTCGGGCGTCGTCCCTCCGTCCGTCCATCCGTCCGGCGTCGTCCGTCCATCCGTTCGGCGTCGTCCGTCCATCCGTCCGGCATCGTCCGTCCATCCGTCCGGCGTCATCCAAATCCGTCTGTCCATCCGTCCATCCGTCCGGCGTCTTCCGTCCGTCCGTACATCTGTCCGGCGTCGTCCGTCCGTCCGTCCATCCGTCCGGCGTCGTCCGTCCGTCCGTCCATCCGGCCGACGTCGTCCGTCCGTCCATCCATCCATCCGCCGTCGTCTGTCCGTCCGTCCATCCGTCCGGCGTCGTCTGTCCGTCCATCCGTCCGGCGTCGTCCATCCGTCCGTCCATCCGTCAATCCGTCCGGCGTCGTCCATCTGTCTGTCCATCCGTCCGTGCGTCCATCCGTGCGGCGTCGTCCGTCGCTCCGTCCATCCATCCGGCGTCTTCCGTCCCGTCCGGCGTCGTCCGTCCATCCGTCCATCCGTCCGGCGTCGTGCGTCCGACGGCCATCCATACGGCGTCGTGCGTCCGTCCGTCCATCCGTCCGGCGTCGTCCGTCCGTCCGTCCATCCGTCCATCCGTCCGGCGTCGTCCATCTGTCTGTCCATCCGTCCATCCGTCCGGCGTCGTCCGTCCATCCGTCCATCCGTCCGGCGTCGTCCGTCCGTCCGTCCATCCGTCTGGCATCGTCCGTCCGTCCGTCCATCCGTCCATCCGTCCGGCGTCGTCGATCTGTCTGTCCATCCGTCCATCTGTCCATCCGTCCGGCGTCGTCCGTCCGTCCGTCCATCCGTCCGGCGTCTTCCGTCCGCATGCGAACGGAGGAAGATTAGTCTCGCTACTCGCTGCGACTCGCGTAAAAACTAAAAAAAGAAAACACGCAAACATTCGCTTTCTGGGTTATCCCACAGAGAGTGTAAAAGAAAAAAAGACATGGCATAGTCAGTGGAACGGCCACACGCTTTCACCGAACACACTCTAGAATGTAGTGTCCTAATTGTTCACACCTAGAAGCGCAAAAATCCAAAGCTGCGCAAACGTCACGAAACAGCACCAAACGGCGTGAACTCGCCGAATGCGGCAAGAAGTGCGAAACGCAATATAATGCCAACGAACACGCAAACGTCACGAAACAGCACCAAACGACGTCAAATCGCAGAATACAGCGTTTTCTACAGCTAAAAGTAGGAAATCGCAATGTCACGCAGAGGGCACAAAACAGCCCCAAATGACGTGAAACCGTAGAATACACCGATTGCACAGATGGAAGTGCAGAAATGCAAGGCCACGAAAATGTCACGAAACACCACACAATGACGTGAAATCGCAGAAACATTTTTTACCGCCAGAAGTCCGAAACCATAAGGTGAAGTAAACGGCACGAGACAGCCTCGAACGACGTAAAACCGTGGAATACGCCGGTTGGCACAACCAGAAGGGCCAAAATGCCAGGCCATGCAAATCTCACGACATACCACAAAATGACGTGAAATCGCAGAATACACCGTAATAAGGCGAAAGCCTTTGTAGCGATGAACAGAGACGAGAGGCGTCGTCGTGAAAGGCGGCCAACGTGGCCGTGCCGCTGTCTCGCCACTTTATTGAGCGAAGGCCAAACGGAGCGGCGGCAGCTGCTGGCGTTCAGTCCGCCAGGCACGTGAACCCGTTCTCTCTGTCTCGCGGCTCGAGCTCGGCATGAGCTGCACGAGAGGCGCAGCGCGGTGGTTAGTCAAAATGCCGATGATGATGGCGCTACACCTTTAATGTCTAATGCGGTGTCTCATGCGGTCTCATGCGGGTCCGTTTAGTGTCCTATGCGCGTCCGTCCAGTGTCCGTCCGTTCGTCCGTCCGTCCATCCGTCCGTCCGTCCATCCGTCCGGCGTCGTCCATCCGTCCGTCCATCAGTCTGGCGTCGTCTGTCCATCCGTCCGGCGTCGTCCTTCCGTGTGTCTATCCGTCCGGCGTCTTCCGTCCGTCCGTCCATCTGTCTGGCGTCGTCCGTCCGTCCGTCCATCCGTCCGGCGTCGTCCGTCCGTCCATCCATCCGTCCGGCGTCTTCCGTCCGTCCGTCCATCCCTCCGGCGTCGTCCGTCCGTCCGTCCATCCGTCCAGCGTCGTCCATCCGTCCGTCCATCCGTCCGGCGTCGTCCGTTCCATCCGTCCGGCGTCTTCCGTCCATCCGTCCGGCGTCCGTCCGTCCGTCCGTCCATTCGTCCTGCGTCGTCCGTCCGTCCGTTCATCCGTCCAGCGTCTTCCGTCTGTCCGTCCATCCGTCCGGCGTCGTCCGTCCAACCGTTCGGCGTCGTCCGTCCATCCGTCCGGCATCGTCCGTCCATCCGTCCGGCGTCATCCATCCGTCTGTCCATCCGTCCACTCGTCCGGCGTCTTCCGTCCGTCCGTACATCTGTCCGGCGTCGTCCGTCCAATCCGTCCGGCGTCGTCCGTCCGTCCGTGCGTCCATCCGTCCGCCGTCGTCCGCCCGTCCGTCCATCCGTCCGGCGTCGTCTGTCCGTCCATCCGTTCGGCGTCGTCCGTCCGTCCGTCCATCCGTCCGGCGTCATCCGTCCGTCCGTCCATCCGTCCATCCGTCCGGCGTCGTCCGTCCGTCTGTCCATCCGTCCGGCGTCATCAATACGTCCGTCCATCCGTCCGGCGTCGTCCGTCCGTCCGTCCATCCGTCCGGCGTCTTCCGTCCGTCCGTCCATCCGTCCGGCGTCGTCCGTCCGTCCGTCCATCCGTCCGGCGTCGTCCGTCCGTCGACCTGTCCGTCCGTCCATCCGTCCGGCGTCTGCCGTCCGTCTGTCCATCCGTCCGGCGTCGTCCGTCCGTCCGTCCATCCATCCAGCGTCGTCCGTCCATCCGTCCATCCGTCCGGCGTCGTCCGTCCGTCCGTCCATCCGTCCGGCGTCGTCCGTCCTTCCGTCCATCCCTCCATCCGTCCAGCGTCGTCCATCTGTCTGTCCATCCGTCCGTCCGTCCATCCGTCCGGCGTCGTCCGTCCGTCCGTCCGGTGTCGTCCGTCCGTCCGTCCATCCGTCCGGCGTCGTCTGTCCGTCCGTCCATCCGTCCTCCGTCGTCCGTCCGTCCGTCCGTCCGTCCGTCTATCCGTCCGGCGTCTTCCGTCCGCATGCGAACGGAGGAAGATTAGTCTCGCTACTCGCTGCGACTCGCGTAAAAAATAAAAAAAGAAAACACGCAAACATTCGCTTTCTGTGTTATCCCACAGAGAGTGTAAAAGAAAAAAAAGACATGGCATAGTCAGTGGAACGGCCACACACTTTCACCGAACACACTTTAGAATGTATTGTTCCTAATTGTTCACACCTAGAAGCGCAAAAATCCAAAGCTACGCAAACGTCACGAAACAGCACTTAACGACGTGAACTCGTCGAATGCGGCGTTTTGTACAGCAAGAAGTCCGAAATCGCAATATAATGCCAACGAACACGCAAACGTCACGAAACAGCACCAAACGACGTCAAATCGCAGAATACAGTGTTTTCTACAGCTAAAAGTAGGAAATCGCACTGTCACGCAAACGGCACAAAACAGCCCCAAATGACGTGAAACCGTAGAATACACCGATTGCACAGATGGAAGTGCAGAAATGCAAGGCCACGAAAATGTCACGAAACACCACACAATGACGTGATATCGCAGAAAATAACATTTTTTACAGGCAGAAGTCCGGAAACCATAAGGTGAAGTAAACGGCACGAAACAGCCTCGAACGACGTAAAACCGTGGAATACGCCGGTTGGCACAACCAGAAGGGCCAAAATGCCAGGCCATGCAAATCTCACGACATACCACAAAATGACGTGAAATCGCAGAATACACCGGTAATAAGGCGAAAGCCTTTAATGTCTAATGCAGGTGTCTCATGCGGGTCTCATGCGGGTCCGTTTAGTGTCCTATGGCGCGTCCGTCCAGTGTCCGTCCGTCCGTCCGTCCGTCCGTCCATCCGTCCGTCCGTCCATCCGTCCGGCGTCGTCCATCCGTCCGTCCATCCGTCTGGCGTCGTCTGTCCATCCGTCCGACGTCGTCCATCCGTCCGTCCATCCGACCGGCGTCGTCCGTCCGTCCGTCCATCCGTCCGGCGTCGTCCGTCCGTCCGTCCATCCGTCCGGCGTCTTCCGTCCGTCCGTCCATCCGTCCGGCGTCGTCCGTCCGTCTGTCCGTCCATTCGTCCTGCGTCGTCCGTCCGTCCGTCCATCCGTCCGGCGTCGTCCGTCCGTCCGTCCATCCGTCCATCCGTCGGGCGTCGTCCCTCCGTCCGTCCATCCGTCCGGCGTCGTCCGTCCATCCGTTCGGCGTCGTCCGTCCATCCGTCCGGCATCGTCCGTCCATCCGTCCGGCGTCATTCATCCGTCTGTCCATCCGTCCATCCGTCCGGCGTCTTCCGTCCGTCCGTACATCTGTCCGGCGTCGTCCGTCCGTCCGTCCATCCGTCCGGCGTCGTCCGTCCGTCCGTCCATCCGTCCGGCGTCGTCCGTCCGTCCGTCCATCCATCCGCCGTCGTCTGTCCGTCCGTCCATCCGTCCGGCGTCGTCTGTCCGTCCATCCGTCCGGCGTCGTCCGTCCGTCCGTCCATCCGTCAATCCGTCCGGCGTCGTCCATCTGTCTGTCCATCCGTCCGTGCGTCCATCCGTGCGGCGTCGTCCGTCGCTCCGTCCATCCATCCGGCGTCTTCCGTCCCGTCCGGCGTCGTCCGTCCATCCGTCCGTCCGTCCGGCGTCGTGCGTCCGACGGCCATCCATACGGCGTCGTCCGTCCGTCCGTCCATCCGTCCATCCGTCCGGCGTCGTCCATCTGTCTGTCCATCCGTCCATCCGTCCATCCGTCCGGCGTCGTCCGTCCGTCCGTCCATCCGTCCGGCGTCGTCCGTCCGTCCGACCATCCGTCCATCCGTCCGGCGTCGTCGATCTGTCTGTCCATCCGTCCATCTGTCCATCCGTCCGGCGTCGTCCGTCCGTCCGTCCGTCCATCCGTCCGGCGTCTTCCGTCCGCATGCGAACGGAGGAAGATTAGTCTCGCTACTCGCTGCGACTCGCGTAAAAACTAAAAAAAGAAAACACGCAAACATTCGCTTTCTGGGTTATCCCACAGAGAGTGTAAAAGAAAAAAAAGACATGGCATAGTCAGTGGAACGGCCACACGCTTTCACCGGAACACACTTTAGAATGTAGTGTCCTAATTGTTCACACCTAGAAGCGCAAAAATCCAAAGCTGCGCAAACGTCACGAAACAGCACCAAACGACGTGAACTCGCCGAATGCAATCGATGAGGGTGGAAATTTGGGCTTGTTGGTGTTGTTGCATGATAATGGATGGAGCGCAGGCTAAAGACAAGGACAAAAGAGAGACACATTCGACACAAACACAGCGCTACTTTCAACAAATGTTTTATTTTCGCTGATCCTGTTGGTATATATACTCCCACGACGTCATACGTCACGTGTGCAACACTAACAACCATAAGATAAACTACACGCATACCTCATTGACATGCACACACAATATCATTCATAACGTGCACACGCTTTTATCACGGTAACCTAACAACAACATTTCATCTCGAGCACATGTACTCGAGTTCTTTATCTAACAACATCACTGATGGGCTACTCACACACGCGTCACCAAACGATGAAATTCTGCTTGCCTCTATTATCAAACGCGTCATCTCGCACTTATTTTTACTCATGATGACCGTGTCGTTAAATCTTGGCTTGCACTTACAGCTGCGGCAATGAAGGCCAAGGAAACCATCAGTAGCAATGCTGTTAACTTTGTAATTATGCTCTCGCAGCCTGTCGTTTATGCATCTACCGGTCTGTCCAATGTAAGACTTTCCACACGTAAGTGGAATCCGGTAGACTACACACGCGCTACACTCAACAAACTTATTCTTGTGCTTCTTTTCGCATCCGCGTTCTGCTGTCCTGTCTGGTCTTGTGCTCCTACACAGGCTCACCAATTTATTAGGCGCTGAAAAAACAACATTCGTGTCACACTTTTCTGCGATCTTCTTTATTCTATGGGAAAACTTGTGTATGTACGGGATGACTGCAAAATTTTTTCTTTTTGTATGAGCTCGCGCTATCCCCCCCCTTCTCGGAACCTTTTTGCAGCACTTTTCTATGCAAGCCCTCTGCAACCGACACAATGACAGGGACAGGGACATATCAGAGCGCCTGCAAGATTTTAACGTCGTGAAAGTATTTAGGTACGTTGATGATTTTTTAGTTTTTATGGATGACACATATAAAGGTTTCTCGAATCGATGTGCGGGCGTTTTTAGCGTGTTTCGTGACAGTCTAAAACCGCTTGAAGTTACTTTTGAAATGCCTTGTGACGGAAGGATTAGATTCCTTTGACATTAGCTTCGTACTCTCTGATGAAAAGACATGCTGGCGTTATGAGCCCAGGGCAAATAAACCATTGTTGCAGTTTCATTCAGCGCATACGAAACTCATCAAACGGGGAATCGCGAAGATGAGCTTGAGTGAAGCATTGAAGAAGTCATGCCAGTGCCTAATGCATGAAAGCTTCAGACAGCAGGTTTCGCGGTTAAATGACGCAGGGTATCCTAAGCACCTCATTGTGTCGGTTGCAGAGGGCTTGCATAGAAAAGTGCTGCAAAAAAGGTTCCGAGAAGGGGGGATAGCGCGAGCTCATACAAAAAGAAAAAATTTTGCAGTCATCCGTACATACACAAGTTTTCCCATAGAATAAAGAAGATCGCAGAAAAGTGTGACACGAATGTTGTTTTTTCAGCGCCTAATAAATTGGTGAGCCTGTGTAGGAGCACAAGACCAGACAGGACAGCAGAACGCGGATGCGAAAAGAAGCACAAGAATAAGTTTGTTGAGTGTAGCGCGTGTGTAGTCTACCGGATTCCACTTACGTGTGGAAAGTCTTACATTGGACAGACCGGTAGATGCATAAACGACAGGCTGCGAGAGCATAATTACAAAGTTAACAGCATTGCTACTGATGGTTTCCTTGGCCTTCATTGCCGCAGCTGTAAGTGCAAGCCAAGATTTAACGACACGGTCATCATGAGTAAAAATAAGTG
>JALIZH010032974.1:0-145000 GCA_030522465.1 Rhipicephalus appendiculatus
CACAAGTAATCTACTCGCATCACTGCTAACTTGAAAGAGCCGAAACTATGGTGTACTGGAATGGGGTAGTGTGCCGTCTGGCGCTTGAGACGTGGCTCTTTTTGCGATGACGGCCTAGTCAACAGAGCACACCGTTCTACGGTGGTGCCACCACTCGCTGGAGCTTGGAGTCACTGTATGACAGCGGATAATATACGGCCTCCGAGATGGGCTCTGCTTTCACGGAGGCCTTGTTTAAACTTGTACTAATTGGTGCACGAGTGCCTCGCCTATCTTCGCTGACACTTCGTTTCTGCGGCATTCTCTTGTGTTGTTGGCAATGGCGACAGAAAGAGGCGGTAGCCAGGGGAGCACCGTTGAGAATCTTGCGGACATCACATACACATTAGCAGACGATCGAAAAACACCCGCATCTTTCAGCAATGGTCTTTCGCTGTTATTACCGTCTGCAGAGTTCATTTATTAATTTCAGCTAGTAAATGTTTCCTTTTATCACATTATGCAAACACAAGGCTTACATGAGCAAAAGACGAAATCTTTTACCGTCTGCATTATGTGCAGACGACGCTCAATACAAGCATTGAAAGCAGACGATTAGAAATGTAGTGCCGCGCACGTACGTTATGATTGTTTCGTTTCCTGACGTTACTCAGCGTGTGAAGAACTTTGAAGCCGTTATGTTACCCCGCATTTTGAGCTCTTCTTTCACGTACGAAGCGACAAAATGTGGCCTTCATGTGGACTTAAACGACCTCAAGTAAGTGTACTTGTTCACTTCCACAATCGCACTCTGTGTGGGGGGCACGTTTAAGACTTTTCATATTTGTCGGCGGTTAGTCACATAATGGCATGAAACCTAGAAACAAACAGAACTGTGCAAAAGGATGATGTTTATCTGCCTTAACCAGCACTAGGCCCCGCATGACAAATTTAAAATTCGCGCCATAGGCACACCGTTCGATCGCAGCGCCCTACTGGTGGCGTCATCGCAAAAGCGACCACCACTCTCCCATTGGTTTGCTCTGAAGACGGCACACTATCCCATTCTAGTACACCATACCGAAACTGCAGTGGTGCTGCACTTACTGGTTTTGTTAGCACTCGAACCGGCCAGCCTAATGGACTTTGTCTCCACTGTTGAAGCTTGCCCTGTCGATGCCCGATGGATTGCCATGGCTTTGGCGTGGCCTGCACTGGCCATGTGGTCCCGCATTGGAGCGGGACCCGAGAAGCTCATCCGGCATGGTTCGCACACGAGGCCGGACTGGAAAACGGGACCACTTTGAACTTTTTTCTTGTGCTTTTCCGAGGCTATGTGTTGGTTGTATGGTTCTGGCCCTGTGAACGCTTTTTCCGCATGGCGTGCAGGCGAAGGCAGAGGCGTTCATGTCTGCGAAAGAGCGTTTCCTACAAGATCTGAGAGAGAGAAGAGAAAAAAGGAAGTCTGTGAATGGACATGCACACGGTCTTGTTTCAAGAAGAGAGTTTTAAACGTGTGAGTGTGTGTGTGTTTAGACGTGCGCAGACATGCATGTTTAGAAACCCTCTTCTTGAAACAAGAAGAGGGTTTTAACACGCACACAGACAGTTGAAAAAGAAGACAACAAATATTCGAAACAAGCTTTACAAATGTTTCGGCAGAAGGGCCTGCATTCGTCATATTCACCCTGACGAAGGCAAGCCCTCCTGCCAAAACATTTGTGTAAGTTGTGTTTTGCACGTTTGCAGTCCTCTTTTTGAACAGCATTTCCCACCAGAACCACTGAACTTCATCCCTGCACATAATCTAGAGATGATGAAAATGAAAGTCAGTGGTGTGCAGTGACATGTGCTGGGACTGGTGTCCAGGGGTGTGTTCCAATACTCATCGTAGACGGCTAAATAGAAAGCTAACCAGACAGAGGCCATCAAAATCCCATTCCACGTTTCACATAGCTGGCAAAATAGACAGCTTTGCGACGACAGGGTTGTAGAGAAATACGAAGTAGGCTACTCTGCTGTCCATACAACATGATGGCTGAATGGAATGCTCAGATAGCCTGGATCTCGCCTGTATTGTCATCTTCACACATGCAGATGCTTCTTTAAGCACTCAATGTAAGCTATAATTTTTCATACAATTGAACACTAAAGAAGTTGAAGAAATAGCAATTATATTTGCTCTTTCAAGCTTTCTCTTAAAGGGACCCTGAAACGGTTTTGATGATTTTGTACAAACACATTGGGCCAGTAGACCAAGTCCTAAGGCTCATTTACAGACTAATTTAAGCTCTCTGCTTACACTGTGTAATTTATTACAACGCTATAAAGCTGCGAATCGCTGCAGATCACTGCGGCTCAGCCCAACGCGTTTTCAACCGCCCCTTGCGAGTACGACATGCAGTGTGGGCACGACGTCATTGGGGCTGCTGGCGACGTCACTGGGGCTGTGGCGTGCGCGCGCGAAAAATTGGCTGGTAGGGTGGCGGCACCTGTCGGAGCAGATATCAACCCCTCCGCGATGTCTCTGTTGCCAGACGGCGTGCGTGCTGCCGGGCGCACTGGGCTATGGTCTCCGAGATGCACGCAACCTGTCGGCGTGCAATCTCGGAGGTGATCACTGGGCGAAGCTCAAATCGTCGAGTGTGCTCACGTGAGCTCTGCGATCGCCAGCGATGCCAGCGTGTCTCATGAGTTGAGGAGGCAAGGCAGGGGTGAGAAGGAGGGTATGATATAATTGTCCGTAGCCGCCTTGGTACATGGCGTGCCGCTAAATTTGTGGTGCCAATGGTTCGATGATGCTCTAGTCTAAACGCTGACAAAGCTTCAAATAACCGTTTCAGGGTCCCTTTAACACAAGGTGGTGTCACGTCGCACAGACGTCATCCAGACACATTCCATTATCCAGAAGACTGGGGTCTCGATGCAGTCTTCTGAGCTGTCAGTGTAGACTGTATACGATGCTGCCCAGAACTGGAACACAGCCCATATCCTTTACTACTGTAAAGAACCATTTCATTCCAGCCAAGCTCAAGCTGTGACAAATGCGAGTTCTGTCCCACGGATGATGATGATATGTAGAGATGATCAAGATGAAAGTTGTGCATGTGCGTTGCTGGAGTGGAGACACAGAACTTCTACTACTTATAAGGAACAGTTTTAATCTATGCGAGCTTGAGCTGAGACAATGGTGTCTTGATGAGGATGGTAGATGTCGATATACAGTCTACCGTCCCACAAAAAGATTAGCACAAATGACAGGTGACCGGGGCAACAAAACCATGAATAGCATTGGAAATTTGGGCCTTGGGATGTTTTACTTTTTGTCAGTCACTTCCACTTTAACAGCTTTGTTGTGCCTCTTCTTGCCAAGCAGTGGAGCAAGACAGTGTCGCAGTTCTTCTGCTGCAATATTTGCCACTAGTGCTTATCTTTTTCTGTGGTGACTGCACATCCAACGATTTGTAGGAATGATGATGAGAGTCACGAGTTGCACACCCATGCAATGGTTAAAAAAAAACATTCAGAGTGGGGGGGCAGGGGAATGAAGCTTTTGCACAAGACTTTTCTTGCATAACGAACTACCTTATCACCTATCAGTCTGTTCTATAATGTCTTTCTTCAATGCTTTACTAGTTAAGGAAGACTCAACACAATGCATCATTCAGCATAACCTTGCAACTATGTTGTGAAAACATAGCTTTTGAATTAGACGACACTCACAGCTCAAAGAAGACTTTCGTACATCGATGGTATAATCTAAGCAAGGTTTAAGAGTGGATTACAGAAGGCAAAAGCCATTGGATGAACATGTGTTGTCCCCGAACAATACTTGCCTCGATGGTCAGTTCAGTCAAAATTTTCATGCTTCGCACAACGAAAAGAACCAAGAGCGCCACATACAGCCACTTGAGGCTTCTGTGTTGTCGCATCCGAGTTGCTTCCAAAATTCTGTGGCCCTACCTGCCAGAACCACATAATGATTATGAGGTATGCCCGAGCAACATGTTTCCGATTAATTTTGACCACTTGGGATTTCTAAATGTGCACCAAAATGAAGGCACACTTTTTTTTTTCATTTTTAAATTTTATTATTATTATTTTTTGCATTTCCCCCATTGAAGTGCAGCCACCGTGGCTAGGAATCAAACCCACGCCGTGTGCTTAGCAGCACAACACCATAGCCATTAAGCCACCTAGGCAGGAGACTAAGCTCATAATTAGTGAGCAGAAGCATGCATTATACCCGATGTAGATAGAGTCAGGAACAGGGATGCCAGGTTGCATGTCCACAATGGAATGTGCCACAGGATCAAGTGATCAGTTTCAGTGACACTTCAGTTTCACGAGATTAGTACCACACGAGTAGGCATCTACACATGATAGTTTCTGGCTTGGAGTTAGCACACTTGGCCCAATGCCAGGCTACTGTGGCCCACAGATTACTGAATGCATGCAGTGCAAAGCTTGCAATTCTTCCAGAGGGAAAGGAATGGTCCGAGCAGATAGCCCCAGTAGCAACCCACAGCATGCACCTATTAGGTGTAACACAAGACGAAATAGTGCCCAATTTGAACGAGTGCAAACATGCCGCATGCCTATTTCCAAACTCAAGATGGTCCACTGGCTGCCGCAAAGGCAGTGTCGCTTCTCACAGAGTACCTCCTTTAACTGCGTAAGCAGCATAGAATATAGTGGGGATGGATAATAATATACATATTCTAATTCTGAGGATTAATTATGGCACGCATGGCGGCATCGAACTACGCAACTACGTACCGCAAAATGATTGACTCCACAGTTTAGCTTCAAGGTTGTTCCACTAGGCTGCGAGACACCAGTTTTATTGTTATTTTTAAGCACAATTTAAAAATATGAATCCTACTCGCAAGGCAAAAAGGATGCTGGAATCAGTCATTATATTTCTTTTTTTTTTCTTTTTTCTTTTTTTTTTTTTTTTCGTTTCTACCAAGATGTAATCACACGTTCTGGACAGTTGTCGGTTCCTTTAGGGTCTGGGGAAAACTTATGTGCTTTCCGGTTGCCGTTTTTATGGCAACCAGACAAGTGACCCTTGCTGCTATTGATGAGGTCAAGTGCAATTGTAACTCTAGCCAATTACACTGAAGACTAAGCGAATCCTTTGAGGAAATCTGAATCATCTCAATGCAGATTTGAAAAGAAGGTAGGGAAGGTAGGGTTAAGGAACATGCAATTTGACGACTCCACACTTCTTGCAACGTTGACCATACAGCAGGTTATACAAATGTGCAGTGCGTTCGACATACGACTTGCTGAAAACGGAAACATTTACCAGCAGCTTCTCTCACCGAAGAAAGAACAGAATCATCACGCTTCTTTGTACACCAGCGGGATGCTGTGAAGAACAAATAAAACAGTCACTGATATGATTTAACAAATACGCAACAATGCAAGCAGCAGGTCTCTGGTTAAGCATAAACATTGAAAGTGCACTATAGGCAGTCAACATGGTTACTTGCCACAGTTGATTGGCTCATTCACAATGGCAATTTGCAGTGGTCCTGTGACGAAGTGTGTCATAAATACAGTTATAACTTCATCTAACTAAATCTGATTTTATGGAGCTCTCTATTTAACAAAGACGTTTCCGTTCCCCTGCATGTGCCAATAGCTTTCAATGAGGTCATTAACCTGATTGAAACCAACTTGGCTGCCAAATTCGACTTACAAAGGTTTCCCTGAAACTGAGAAAAAAAAAAAGATCTCTTTGCAACTATAAAATAGACCAGTATTTCTTTGAGCATGCGTTCTAACGTCATCACTTTAGGACATCTCCGTGTTGTACTCAGAGCTTCAACTTTCTGAATGCGATGACGTTAAAAAGCTTGTGTTGCAGAAATTCCATTGTCTGCGTCAATGACAGTGTTGGTGGCAGCAAGTAATCGACATTGTCCACAAGTAAAAAATTGCGATGGATATAATTAATACAGCGTCCCAGCCAGAACCAAACACAGGCCTTCTGCGTGGCATGCAAGTGATTAAGCACTGATTACCACTGATTAAGCAAAGCACTTCGGTGCGGCAACAAAGAAATTGCACTAGCCGGTGTGACATTGACTGCCATGAGTATATTCAATTAGGTTACTAGTCACATGTTAGTGGCACCACCTCTGCCAATTGCCACAGTGATAGATATTAGTAAATGATTAAGAGCACAAACACAGCACTGTTAGGGTGGCTAGAATGGGGAGCTATGAAAAGAGTAGTGTTTTCCAAGCCCACAGGCGACGCCTTGCATGATCCCTCTGCTAGGCAGAGATGTGGTGCGGCAGTCGGAAGCACTGCCTGCTAGCATGGGGGAGACTCGATGGAAGCTTGTCAGCTGCATCGATGTTCCACATGGTTTTAAGAGTTCTCTTAGTGTGCCTTGAGAGGAATGGCGTCTACAAATGAAGAAAATGTAAAAGGGACACTTGCCCCCCACACCCAGGCCACGAGAGCGCCCTCACCTTACCCCAGCCGCTATGGAACACTGGTTTGTATCCTCGAATACAAAATCCTGCCGATGCCGACGCACAAGCGCCTTACCATCGAGCAACCTGGGAAAAATAGGTATCCGAGTCTATAGAGATAGAACGGGGGCTCATACAAGGGTGTCCCCTGTCACCCTCGTTGCTTATGCTGTATATACAAGGATTAGAGGCCAAATTAGACAGAAGTGGAGTTGGCTGTAGCCTCTCTTTTGCCAAGAGAGGAAAACACGTTGAACAGTCATTACCAGCATTGATGTATGCAGATGATATAGTATTAATGGCTGACAAAAAAAGATTTGCAGGGATTGATGGACATCTGCGGTAATGAGGGAGATAGGCTAGACTTGAAGTTCGGTAAGGAAAAATTGGTAGTCATGATTTTTAATGATAACGAAGGCAGTGAGCATAGGATACAGGAGTTCACACTGGAGATAGGGGATGAATACAAATATCTTGGCGTATGAATAAGTTAACGGGGCTGAGTACCTAACTGAGCATGAAAGATATGCAACGACTAAAGGTAGCAGGAATGCAGCTGTAATGAAAAACAGGCCACTGTGTAATTACAATAGGTACGATGTTGTGAGAGGGATTTGGAAAGGTGTCATGGTTCCTGGTCTGACAATGCGGTCTTGTGCATGAGATCAGAGATTCAAGCACGATTAGAAATTAAGCAACGTGGCATAGGTAGGCTTGCTTTGGGAGCACACCGGAATACACCAAATCAGGGTGTACGGGGCGACATGGGATGGAGATCATTCGAGGGCAGGGAAGCTAGCAGCAAGATAGAATTTCAGGAGCGACTGAGAGAAATGGGGGAGGAGCATTGGGCTGGGAAAGTTTTCAGCTACTTTTACATGAGGAATGTCGATACAAAATGGAGGAAGTGAAGCCGAAAATTGTCAAGCAAATATTTGGACAACAGCAGGTGACCAAGCCAAAATGAAACGTCGATTAAGAAGCAGGTGAAAGAAACTGAGAGGGGCGTGTGGAAAATGGGGATGCTTGCGAAATCATCACTGGAGACCTACCGAACTTTCAAGCAGGAAATTACCAAGGAAAAGATCTATTATAATTCTTGGGGGTAGTTCTCTGCTGTTTGAAGCCAGGACGGGAGTATTGATGACCAAGACGTACAAAGCCTAATATGAAGGGATAGACACGTTATGTAGCACTAGTGGAGAGAAGGAGGAAGCGGCTGAACACTTGATACTGTTCTGTAAAGGGCTTCAACCATAGTTAAAAATAACAGCGCACAATTTTTCAAAGCATTGGGGCTTAGGCACAGTGAAGGCAATATAGACTTTATAAGCGGGTACAAATAACCAGGAGAAGGCTATCTGATTGGTGGCTACAATCGAGGCGCGAGTGAAATTTAATCCTTCGCTACATGTAGTGCTAGTACATAACTTCTCTATGTAGTACGGCTAAGTGGCGTGAGCCGCCGCCTGATCTAAAGGATACAGCCTTATTCACCCATCCACCGCTGCAGGATCGCGAATAGGGGCCAGCTTGGAACAGCCGGTTCACACACCTCCCAATTCTAGCCACCCTAGCACCATCCGAAACCTTCAGCCATTAATTCCTAGCAAACAGAATGAAGCATGTAGGAACAAGAAACGAAGCACACACAGGTATTAAGCCATGCACAAGCTAACACGCGACAAGAAGGCGGCGTAGATTAGTGATTGCGAGGAGGTTGTTAACAAACGTTAAGCTCGAAAAATGGGCATGCGAGTAATAAAAGTAGACTAAGGCAACTAGGCTTGTTGGAATTGGAACCACTGCCCATATTTCTTCTCGTCTTCAGTGCAGCTGCGTTGAGGTGGCCCTCCCGTATCCACGGTTCTTACAATCAAAGTCCTGACTCTACACATCGATATTCGAAGGAACTTCACTTCCGAGGACAACGATGAGGGACTGGCGGGGATGATCTGACATCAGTCAGTTGTTGCACTGGTTGCACCACGCGGTATAGAATCCAAAGTTTGTCGTAACTGTTCTCGAACTGTGTAGTTCGAAAAAAAAAAAGTTTTTAATGAGCCAAAATCATTATGAGGCACGCCGCTGCGGTGGCCCCGGATTCACTATCACCACCGGTGCAGTTAAATCTAAGCGGGTGTTCTTGCATGCCGCCCACCTCTAGATGGCTAAGGAATCGAACCAGCGTCGCCGAGGTCAGCATGCAGCGCTACACATAGTATGGTTTAGATGGGGCCAGTGGCGTAGCCAGGGGGTGGCACACCGGGCCCGTGCCCCCCCCCCCCCCCGAAATTTGTTTTCGCCATGGCATACAGAGCGAAAAATGACCATTCCAAGGAGGTGCACCCCCCCGAAATCAAGGTGGTGCCCCCTCCGAAAAAATTTCTGGCTACGCCCCTGGATGGGGCAATGTGGCTTAAGTGTCGAGGAAGGGCTATTAATGAGTATGCGTTCTCGGTATACCGTCTCTGTCTTCCCGTGCTGTTTTTAGTTTCTAATACGCATCAAAACCAACCGCCGTGTCCGTCAAAACCGAAACTACAGGCGCACTCAATCGTGTAAGAAATGTCACCATGCTGTTCCACCCAGCATTAGAACATGAAGACATCTATAACGGAATACCAGGTGCAGTGGAGTAACAGCTAACAGCGTAGCCGTGGCGGAGCGAAAACAACATGCTTCGGAACCGAAAGCACGCGCGCTCGCGATTGCCAGGAGACCCACCACAAGTGCAGTAAGAACACCAGCATTTCTACAAACACTAGCGTAATAGAGGTCTAGAGCTTTATAGCGCGATAGAATATTAAGCAATATTCGCAACTTACGTGCGCTCAGCCATGCTTGTGCTTCAGTAATCGCCCACCGTCAATGGCAAAACACGTTCGAACGCCGCTGCCGCTACACCGGCTACACCTACGCTTGCTCGCCCTTTTTATATGATGTTGATGACGATGATGCTGTGGCTGTGCTGCCGTGCTTTTTGCAACGCCTTGGCGTAACTTGACTCCGGAACAAAAATAGTGAAATAAAGAAGAAAATAGAGAAATAAATGACCGTTTAGCCATACCTCGTCGTTGGGCTGGGTTATAGTGAACTAGAAGGGGCAGTGTAACGAACGAAGCGGCCCGCATCTCGGGCGATCGTAGAAAGGCAGCGCTGTAATCACTTTATAAGCTGTTGAATGCGTTTGCATTTGGCGCGTGCGCGTCGTAGCCTACGAAAGCGTGTAATTGCGCGTTTTTAGCACGTCTAATGCATTACTGAGCTTTAATCGATGTCTCAACGCCTAGCTGCCAGACACCGCGAGCTTGGCGAGGTGACGACCTTAGCCTCAGTGTCTCGCCTCGCTCATAGCATTCATCCGTATAAAAATTGCTCTAAGACGCTAGCCTGCCTCGCCCGGCTGTAATACAGTACCCGTCCTTTTTTTCGCCCTCTCAGTTGTCAACTCACAAGGTCAGATAGCTACTGCTGCTTCCATTTCTTCTTCCTCTTCTGAGGAGGCGGAGGAAGCAGCCATTGCTCTAGCCCTTACCATTCCAAATTATTCACTTATTATCAGTGACTCAAAAACTGCCATCTACAATTTTGGAGCGGGTAGGGTGTCCAAGACAGCCCTCTCCCTCCTCCTGGCCCACCCTCCGCAACAAGACACCGCTTTAATCTGGACTCCCGCGCACGCGGGCCTTGCCGGTAACGAAGCGGCTCACGCCAGCGCCCGAGGATTTACGGTCCGGGCGCAGGCGTTAGAAGAGCCAAGCTCCGTTTCGACAACGGCACCGTTTGCTGCGCGGGATCGCCTTCTCACATTTAATGATATCTGCAACCACTACCGCCTCGGCCGATTAACCTTACCGCCGCTAATAACGAAATCCCCGCGCAGGCGCGAAGTACTGTGGCGACAGCTGCAAACTCGCAGCTTTCCCTCTCCTTACCTTCTTCACCTCATGTACCCATCTCTTTACACTTCCTCCTCCTGTAAATATTGTTCCGCAAGGAAAGCAAATCTTAATCATATCATGTGGGGGTGCCCTAAGCACCCCCCCTCCCCCGTCCCTCCGAAAAGTATTAAATAATGAGGAGCAGTGGGAGGCTGCCTTGCGCAGCTTGAAACCCAGCGTTCAGGAGGCCATCCTGGGTTGGGCAGAGAGGGTTGCGGAGGACTACCGTGTGTAGCAACCTCCACCCATCTCTATCCCTTTGCCCCTTTCCTTTCAAAAGGAAAAATAAAGTTTTTACCACCACCACCACCACACCGCGTTGCCCGCTTGCACTCGCCTCGAACACCCTAAGATCACAGGCACATGCGCAGAGCTGTTGGCAATATTCTGAACGGGCAACATTGTGCCGCCGGAATTGACGTGGCATGTCCACTCCTTTCTTCCGCAACGTCATTTTAACGCCACGCAGCTTTCGCAACTCTCGACACAAATGAGAAAGACGGAATGCGTTTCGCCGCAACGAATGCTGCCCCCAGAGATCCGCATTTGGACGCACATCTCGGAGGCCGTGCATGAACTCTAATCACGTTGCCCTTGTATTAGACTATTAGGTTTAACGCGGCCGCCCGCCTGACGCACCTGAAAGGTCGATACGCATTCCCTGCATCGTTCTTCAAACATCTCAACACGTTCATACGCATAGGCGTGCGCACGGGGGGGGGGGGGGGAGCAAAGTCAGCCCTATATATTGTAGGGGGGGGGGCGATAAGGGGGGGGGGCGCAAAGTCAGCCTTATACATTGACAGAATTGGGAGGGGGGGGCGCTGCAACGAACCTTCGCCCCCCCCCCCCTGAAGGGGAACCCTGCGCACGCTTATGTTCATACGGAAGTTCAGACTTGGCAAATTTGTTTAAGAGTCCTGTTACTGTACATTTCGTCAACTTTCTTTCTCTTTACGCTGGGAATGAGCTGGCGGGTTCGGTGCGTCGACGTGTTCAAGAGCGCCATAACGTCATGACTCGCCGTTTTTTTTTTTTTTTTTTTTTTTTTTTTTTTTTTTTTTTGCGTAACTGAACGCGCCCCGCCGAAGTGGACATGTCCACTAAGTGGACACCGCGATAATCGCGCCCCAAGTTTCGCAACTCCATAAAACGCTCCGTGTGCTGGCAACACTGGGTCGAAAAAAACAAAGATGGCTACGCTTAACAGGGTGAACGGTGAACGCGGCACTTTCGCTTGGCGCTGTGTTGAAGTTTCTTGATTGTGGCGTCGGATCGCGTTGCTTCGTCGAAGGCGAAAGGGTGCTGGCCGCCGACCCCCTCATCCTTCGGAAAGTGATAGAACGATGCCACGCAATGCGGCACACAGCAATGGCCTTTGGACATCGCTTTCTTCTTTTTCAGGCTCGCGCGTCCAGCATGGCGAAAATAAAGGAACTATGCGGCCGCGTCTCAGCGCGCGCAACGTGATATAACATACCTCCTTTCAAGGTTGACCCTGTTAGTGCCGTTTCCAGGCGCGGCCGCTAGGTGCCGAGCGCTCAGTTGGAATCACGAATAGTCAAGACACAAAAAAAGCAATACAGAATAAAAAATGCCCCCACCTCCCCGAAGGGAATCGTGAGGAAATGCGAATGCACCGACTTCTGCCATCGCCTTGAGAGGCGCCCAGCCAGCGAACGGTCGAGAGTGAGGCGCGAGCGGACGGGAGAGTGGGGCGCAGGGAGGAGAGAGAGCGACCGGCGAGAGAAGGAGCGGCGAAGCACTGCACCTACCCTCTCCTACACTCTCTCGCACCACATGCTCCAGTTGCTAGGGGGCGAGGATAAGCGCACGCGCCCGCAGCTGTTGCTATGGGAGAGGGAGTGAGAGCGGAGAGGCGCGCGGACCACGCCGCGGACAACGCCGGATGCGCCTGACATAGCCCGACTAAGAAATGCATTCGCATTTTAAAAGCCCTTTCGTCGGCACAATGACAGATCGTGCGCGTGCCCCTCGAGTATCATGATGCTCCTGTTTTAACGCGATAGCGTTAAAGAGCTCCTTTCGCAGAAATTCCGGCGTCGGTGTCGGCGGCGGCGTCGTTGGTTGTGAGCGAAAAATCATCATCTTGTCCGTGACCGAAAAATGGAGAAAGATGCAAATAAAATAAATAATAAAAAATTCCGGGCCCGAATGAGGATCGAACTCGGGTCGTCTGCGTGGCAAGCAGGTGTTCTACCACGCAGCCACGCTTCTGCTTGTGATTACATATAAAATAACTTCCTCTGCTTGGAATTGCAGTGAAAATAACTTTCATGCTTTGCAGACACGCGCGTTCTGTATACAGGCGTCACAATACAACATGTAATATCGCAGTAATATTGCGTGGTTCAAGCGTGCATAGCCATCGGGCGTCAGACGATGTGAATATCATAACGACATTGTGGTTCAAAGCCGTGTACCCATTACAAAAGGCACACACGTTACTGCGCGTATTCCCTTAAGACCACGTAGTGGGTGCATAACAACTTCGAAAACATTTCCCGCATTTACCGCGCATAATTACTCGTAGTTTAAAGCATGCTACGCATTACATAGTGTGCACTTAGGGATTGAAATACGGACTAGGGACAGGATATCGCTATCGCGTTCAACTCTTAAAGGCGAAGCTTAAGGGTCCTCAAATTTTTTTCCCCTGCAGTTCGCGCCGCAGAAACAGAATATGTAGAAAACATAAACAAACAATAAATGCCACAGTAATAACGTTGCTGCTGTATTTCTGTACATTTCTAACCCTGACTATATAGATTCTCAGTGGAGGTGAACCGTAGTAGCGTCGTTTCTTTTAAAGGTTTTATTTGGTCGGTGTTTGCTTTTTATTCATCATGAACGTAGTAGCGTGCACTACTTCTGTTCATGCGGCATTTTAGGGAGTTTTAGTATAGCGGGAAACAGCAAACGCAAGGATTTAGCGTTAGCGTTGCGTGCTTCAAACTGAGCATGTGCAGAACGTAAACGTAGCCCGAGCTCTTACGCGTACGAACGCTATTTCTTGAATATAGCGTTCAACGCTAACGCACGCAAGAGATCCCGTACGTAGCAAGATGGAGGTGCCTGTTGAAGCGAGAGCCGTCCACTTCGAATCTTTCTAGTCGTCGACCTGCATTATTAAACCCATTCATTCCCAAATAATGCTCGTATTTGATTTAGATTTGAGTAATGAGGCTTCGCCAGCCGTACACTGCCGACAAGATAGCTCCGTTTTTGAGATACACAATCAATTTGCCCTGCAGAAGGCTTAACAAAATTTGTTTACAAGGTTCGCTCATATTTTCCGTATCCGCACAGAGATGGCGACGCTGTATTAATTCACCTGTTTCCGATATAAGGGAAATGCGCCGCAAGTCAAGCTGAGACAGGTAATAGGGGTCTTGAGGAATGCTCGATTGTGGCATATGTCGAAAGAAAGCACGCAAAACTGAACTAAATGCGACACGGAGACGCAGCAGCGATGGCTTCGATTCTGCTCGATCTAGTAGCGCACTTGAGGTATTTACATTGCATTTAGTGTTTTTACTAGATGGCGCCGTATGCGCTTGCGTTAGCGTTAGCGGGAATGCCTTTCGCTGTACTAAAAGCACCAGTTGGCATGCCGCGCTTTCCGTTTTAGCGTTAACGTTGAGATGCACGCTAACGCTAACGTAAGCGCTTCCCGATATACTAAAACTCGCTATTATTGCGATCGCAACTACGCGGACACTGCAGGCGCATTTCCTTGCCGTCGGCGTCGACGTTGCCGTGTGGTTCCGTATAAAGCACAAGTTGCTCTAACATCGTCCCGCGCGTCGCATGTTCTATGTGCGAGTGTTTTAACATAATGCTGATATTGTGGCTCATGTTCGGGGCTTATTCAGATGCATATTCATATTTTTTTTTGCTTTAAAAAAGTAGGATCGCAAATGTACAGGGGAGGATTCCAAAGTCAAAGAACTGCAAAAGAATGTCACGGCCTCACAGGATCGTTATGGGCCACGAAAATGCAGCTGGTGTGACTGACGCCCACAGACCCAGAAAGAAAGAACCCGAATTCGCGCCTCTTTGGGGTTGCGAATCTATACAGTATATACTATCAGTGTAATTGGGTTGTGAGCATAGGCGTGCGCACGAGGGGGGGTAGGGGCAGCCGACCCCCCCCCCCCCCCCCCCCAACTCACCTAAAAGGGGGGGCGCAAAAACTGTTTCATGCCGGTACGCAGTCGGACATATTCCGTCAGACCCGTAGCCAGTGGGGGGGGGGGGGGGGGGGGTGCCCTAGCCCCCCCCTCCCCCGAAATTTGGATGGAGGGGTGTGTTTTACCGATGACAAATAATAAAAATAGGTGTTTTTCAAGGCCTTCAGCAAGTGGCCCGCCCCCCTCCGAAAAATATTCCTGGCTACGGGCCTGTATTCCGCCATTGCTTAAAAAATCAGGGTTATGATCACGTATGTTCTTGAGCATAATGGTGGCGGAAGGCCCCTCATGTTGAATTCCAAGAACCGTCCGTTCAATCCCCCCCTATTTTTACACCCGGAAAGCCACAGACCAATGTCAGGCCACAGCTGAGAAGCAGTCATCGCTTCATTTTCAATTTTTCGTTGTCCAGCATGCTGTGTTTTGGACTTGACAAGGAGGGGGGGGGCGCTGTGATAAAACCTTGCCCCCCCCCCCCTTAATGGCGAACCCTGTGCACGCCTATGGTTGTAAGCCTACCCGGCAACAAAATCTACAAACCGTCAGATAGCACAGTACAACGCATTAAAAAGAACATCTTTTTTCCGTTTCTCGCTCATGCGCGGTCGGTAGACCTTACGTCGCTGGGGCAGCATATATATAGCGGATTTGAAAGTTACAAATGAACTAGAACATAATCACTAATGCAGCAGCTGTACACTTAGTAGATGTAGATGTAGATCCTAAGCTTCTGGCTCACACCTATAACATTACTATTGAAGTAACCAAACACCCATACTATTACTGAAGTCACACTACATTAACTTACATCAACATTTGTACAACACATCCGATTCCGAACCAAGAAACATGTTTATTATGAAAATTTTAAATTCACGAATTGTTTCATGATATCTGATTCAACAACAATGTTAGGACAATAATTGCAATTTTGGCTGTACACTTCGTTTAGAACGTGTTCCATATGGGCGCCGACGAGGACGACGAAGTGACCGACGATTCGCGCCGCGCGTGCGTCCCGGGGCGCAGCCAGATTGGACCAAGATTCGCTGAAAGGCGGACGGCGGATCCCGCGGCTCCCTTCCACCGTAGCCTACCCGGCAGCGAAGACCGCAGCGGTAGTCGAGAAGCAGAACCCCACCCGCTCCTACGAGACCGCTACTACATGGTCGCCCTTGCCGCGGCACTACCCCGCGCAGGTCAAGGAATTAACGGGATCGCGGGAGGGGCTAGGTGAAGCCGTTGTGCAATAAGCGTGACAAAATCTCCCCGAGAAGACCCCGACCATGCAGAACCCGACGGGCCCCCCAGCCGCCGAGCCGTGCGCCGGGCTCGCCACCTCCCGGAAGCGTAGCGCTCGGCCGCACGCCTTCCGCCACCATCGTCGTGAACGTGAGCCGCGAGAGGTTGAACCGGGGCGGGGCCCGGCCCATCTTCCCGTCGGCAAGCGCGCTGCCGGCGCTGCAGAACATGCAGCGCATGCAGCAACAGGGCATGATGAGCATGGGACAGCAACCGAACCTGGGTCCAATGCAGCAGGCCAGCCTATTCCAGCAGGCCGGAGGTCTCGGACAGCAGGCCTCCATGGGCACCATGCTACCGGGAATGCAGGTAAAGTCCCAACCGCGCAAAGGCATACGTATTAGCGCACCGAAAGCAACACACTCGAGAAAGACTTTTCTCTTTCTTACTGTTTATTTCTCGAGTCTTAGTTTCTTTGTTTGCACTGATATGTATTCCTGTGGCGTCGATCAACTCTCTCCCAACCTACGCGATGACTCTTAGGGGAGTTGTCTTGTTTAATATGGTGGTGTCGTGTTCAGTATCGCAGCAGTTGGCAAATACGCCTTTAGAATTTTTTCTACATTTCTATTTTTAAGTAGTTTTGATAGTTCAGCAATGTCATCGCTACTGCCTTTTCGTCAGCGTCAGGCAAGTTCCAGAAAGTGTCGGCCGATTCAACCGGACAATTCTGCAGGAAACCCGCAGAAGCAGATAGACCCCCTGAAAAACTGATTCATTAATTATGCTAATCCTGTAATTAGAAGTGTGATTGGGCTTGTTGGTATACCATGATTACGAATTCTCAACAGCGCAAGAGACTCGAGGGACAGAAAAGACTGTGTCCTCGTTTTCCGTCCCCTCATGTCTTTTACTCTGCTAAGAGTTCGTAATCGCTAATATTTAGAACCAACCGAAATGGCATAAAGCAAGAATAGGACACTAGCTTGTCCCCGTGTTGTCGGAGACCTGTCTTTACTGTTAAAGGAGCACTGACACAAAATTTCGAAGGCGAGATAATGAGTGAAATAGATGTATGTGGAGACATAGACAACGCCTACGAAATATCAAGGGCAAATATAGCCTAGAACATATTTAAAATCAATTTCAAAGTGCATGCCGCACGACTGAGCGAGATGCGAGCCCCTCGCGACGCCGACATCAACGCGGTAGCAATGTAAACAAACTACGTCACGATTTTGTGTTGGCTGGTTGTTGGTTGTGCCCTTGCGCTACCTGCGATTTCTTCCTCCGTGCCTGACGTAGGCGGCGCCCGCTCTCGCGCGCGCCGCTACGTCACAGTTCTGCGTGGTCACGTGGCCAGCTGCGTTTATCCAACACTTGCTACCGGAACTGCTCCTGACTAGCTCGGTGCTCTTTGAAACCGAAACTGCGACTGGGCGCTCTAAAAACGTCTGTAAATAACTAACCGTCGCGCACTCGCGCAAACGAGGTTTCCAGCCGTGATAAACAAAAAAAAAAAAAAAAAAAACAAGGTGCAAAATTTTTGTGTCAGTGCTCCTTTAAATACTGGATAACACGAATTCGATACATGGCTTGGAAAGTACATAACGCAGGACTATCGCTTGTCCTATGCTTCTCTGTATCAAATTGGCGCTATCCAGGATTTAAGATTATGAACCAACTAGCCCAGCAACGAATTTTGTCAAACCATATGTCGTTACAAATTTTTTTTGGCGCCTGCTACGGTGTGCCTAATAATCATAACGTGGTTTCGGCATCTGAAACCCTGCCTGTTAACATTATTTTCTTATCCACGGAGCGCGAATCGGGTCTTGTGATGTTGGCGCCTCTGTGGTCCCACGATGTGCACAGTGTGATGGAAACTGAGCCGTGGGACCAATAGCCGTATTTATGTGCTTGAGGGATTATAGACACGTTAACTTAACTATGCGAGTGGGTCAATCACGCTTAACCGACTTAGCAGGTCATCGGGCTGTTTATCGTACAGTTCAATATAATAATGCTAAGACGAAACACAGACAAAAGCGGCAGTCTTGTTTTATGTGTTTCGTCTTCACCATCTGCGCTTTTCAAGTACGTTCTGCAATGTTCGCCTCGCATCGCCTCCTTTGCTCCGCTGTTTAACCTAGCGACGTTAAGCCAGTGAAGCTGTGCCATTACAGGAATCACCAGGCGGCCTTCAGAGCCTCCAGGGTAGGGATGCAAAACTATCGGTAAATGGACTATCGGTACCATCGATAGTTCCTTTCAAACTATCGATAGTGTAAGGGAACTATCGATAGTACTACTATCGATAAACCATCGATAGTATTACCGATAGTGCAATCAAAAGAACCATCGGTAGCAGTACTACAGATAATACTATTTATAGTGCTGTGAATAGCCTAGTTATTCCGTTCGTGGCCGGCGATATTGCGAAAACATTCACGATAGCCTACTATCGGCAATACTCGGTTTATGAAGAATATCTTCACGAAAGAAAGAATTTCTGCAGCGGAAACGCCGGATAATCGCAGAAGTCACACTCAAAAGCAATCAGTTGCATCTTACGATTAACACACTTAGTTCTTGATATTTTTATGTTGGGACGTATGACTCCAACAATTGGAATTTGATATTTTTACTTTGAAATTAAAGAATGCAATATAAACTTAAGTTACGCAGTTCAGCGTTATGTAACAGTTTCCTTTCCGCTAGAAATGAACAGTTCAACTTATATTGACAGGGTTTAACGTCCCAAAACCATATGATTATGAGAGACGCAACAGTTCAACTTAATTATGCGTCAGCAAAGCATTCTGGTGAAAGAACACGAGCCCAGTGGCGTAGCCAGGGCGTGGCACACCGGGCCCGTCCCCCCCCCCCCCCCTTCCCCCCCCCTCCCCCCCCCCCCCCCGAAATTTTTTTTTTGCCATGGTATACAGATCGCAAAATGACCATTTACCTGCCCGGCCCCCCACTTCAGATCAAGGTGGCGCCCCCCCCTCCCCCCCCCCCCCCAAAAAAAAAAAAAAAACCTGCCTACGCTCTTGCACGAGCGTGTCAGCTTTCTTGCTCTCGAGCCTGCTCCTCCTGCTCCACCATTCATCACGCACTCGGAGAACGAATTAAGGTTATGCTGCGATGAGTTCGCGGGGTTGATTTTGATACTATCGATAGGACTATATTAAACTTACATGCGATAGCGCTATCGATAGTTTCTTCTACCATCGGTAGTTCGATAGTCACTCAACTATCGATAGTATCGATAGTGCTATCGATAGTTCTGCATCACTACTCCAGGGCCTCCAAGGGCTACAACCGGGCATGACCGGCATGCAGCAGAGCGGGCCTAGCCTCGCGGGTCAAGCCACAATAGGAGCGCCTCCCGGGAACATGTCTATCGGCGTCAATTTCGGTCTGGGTATGCGACAGCAACAGCAACCACAGTTCGGCAACCTTCTGGCGCAACAGCAGGGCAACGCCAACCTGTTGGGCGGTCAGCAGTCCAGCCTGTTCAGTGGGCAGCAGTCCGGCTTGCTCGGTCAGCAGTCCAACTTGCTGGCCACCCTGCAGGCTCAGCAGCAGAACCGCATGCTTGGGCAGCAGGGCTCGGGCCAGCTGCTGGGCATGGGTCAGCTGGGTGGTGCCAACCAGATGGGAATTAACACGCTCACCGGGTCGATGTCCTCCAACCCGCAGACGGGACTGCTCAGCGCCAACCTCATGTCCAGCAGCCCACAAATTGGGCAGCAGAATTCGCGTGAGTATACAGCGCGAACTTCTCGTCTGGCTAGCTTACCATATGCGTGCGCGTAACATATATTTGGGAGCGTTGGTTCATACTTCCGAAAGATAAAACGGTGCAAGAAAGACGGTACACACGCACAGAGCTGTATCTGAGCTGCCTTTATGTGTGTCTTGTCTTTTTTTTTTTTCGCTGTTTCCTAAGAGAAAAAAACTTTGCAATACACGTAAAAACCTCGCAGGTTCCTATGTGCATTCGACTCGAAAGCTATCTTCTTTTTGCTCAGTCAATGTTTAATAAGGGAGCAAGGGAACACGAGCCGTGGCTTCACGTACCTCTGCCAAGCGCAGTCTTCTTTTTCTTTTGTTGAGGTCGCGCGATCCACTTTTCTTTTCGCTGCTCAAATGAGGGCGCCACAACAGGATCGTGTGTAGTTACGTGTCATGACGTCACGCCAGAATTTGACTCCATGAGCGATCTGTGATGTCATGGTGACGTCATCACGTGATGATTTTTTGAAATCACTTCGTCCCCGACGCCGCAGGATTGTCGCCGGCGGCTGTCAAATTTCCCGTTTGATGAGGCGCCTCAAGCTTTCGCCTTGAAAATGAAGCGATGACTTGCTTCTTACAACCGACGGCCCTTGGTTCTCAGAATGCAACATCAAAGTTTTTCGGCTGTAATCATCAACAAAAAACAACAGCTTGTATGGCCATACATAAGCTTGCAGTTATACGATGACGGGACAGCTTCCAATGACTATACATACATGAGGCAGAGTTCGCCCACCCCCTTGCCCTGCGTGTGCTCACGCCTATGCTTATACATCGTAACAAGATTCTGAGTGATTTGGTTAGTTGGGCAAGTTGTGAGGCGTCTTCGAGGGCTACTGCGCAACGTGGTGTACGCGATAACAGGGTTTTGTTCCCGTTGCTGTTAAGTTGCACACCTTTGAATGTTAGCTTAAACGGTAACGTGGCTATTCACATAAATATTTACTCCTGAATTAACGGGAGGGACAAAAGCATTTGATAACCAACTCCGTCAAGCACTTTCGTGCCTGCCGTGGTACTCGTACGCCGACACGCAACCCTGACGTGTGACAATAACCTCCGCCCTCTCGCCCTTCTCGAACTTACTGCCATGCCATCCTTCGCCTTTGCAGAGTGCACCTTGAGCGCGCTCATGCCGGCATCGTCCTGCGCCTCGGGGCCAATGCTTCAGGCCATGGGGACCCTGCAGGGAGGATTGCCGGGCATCCAGGGAATGTCGGGTCCTCCCGCGCTCACAGGCAGGTCGGCGCCCATTGTCATGTCACAGCCCATCACGAGCGCCGGGATAGCACCGCAGATGCAGCACCTCCTCCTAAGGGGCCTGCCCGGTTACAACACCACCCTGGTCCTCATCATGGTGCCCCAACTTTAGCGACGCGATCCGCCGTCCGCCGCGCACTCCTATGCACTGACCAGCGGCAATAAATTCTCGCGTGATACCCGTCAAAGTTGTCTCAGTGCAGATTGCTGCCAAGTAAAGCGATCAGGTCAATTACTTTAGATACCATTGCGAGTGCTGACCAGGGATGTCGCCGGAGGCGACGACGCCAATTCCATGTAAAGAATTCCGCCGACCAAAACGTTGTGCACTACCCGCCTGCCCAACCTGCTCCTTCCTGTATCAAACGTTCGCACTGCACTTCCTTTATGGCTATGCCACCTAACTACATTTAATGTACATACTTCATCGTTCTCACTTGTACATAGCCATCATCCTCCCCATTCTTTCTCCTTCTTCTTCTGGGTGTTCTGAGCCCAGGAATACTGTGAAATAAACGGTTCTGCTGGCATTGTGTGGTGAGGTCTTCCTGCGTCTTCCAATACTAGCACGATCGTTAAAAGCTCCTTTCGCACAAATTCCGGTGGCGGCGTCGGTGTCACCGGCGGCGTCGTTTGTTGATAGCGAAATATTGACGTTGTCCATGAGTGTAACTTTCACATATATGCAAATAAATAATAATGAAAAAAATCTCGTCTGAGGGACAATCCAACCCACTACTTCTGGGTGGCAAGCAGGCGTTCTACCACGGAGCCACGCCAGTACTCCTTAAAAGAAAAAAAAAAAAAACGCGAGGCCTGCGCGGAACGCGCAGCACAGACACAGCGAAAGCTGGGAGAGTGGTCTTTCTGGAGCCTTTTTTTCTGGAACCGGAACACTGTAGTAATATGAAAGGCCGTCAACCACTACCACAGTCATCAGAGTCATGGCCGAGAGCACAGAGAGGCTGCTTAGCAATGGCTAGGCAGGTGGTGTCTGTCGCCCAGGTTGACCCCATTCCTTGATCTTGCTTGCATGTGTTTGGAGGGGGGCTTAGTCCGTCCCGCGTCCCACACCACCACAGCGCATGCGTGTCCCCTTTCCCTCTCTCTCTCTTCTCCTACGCTCACCCCCTTTCTCTCCACTAGGAATCCTCTACTCTACGGAGCGGCCCCCCGCGCCCCCCCCTCTCCTACGCTCCCCCCCCCTTTCTCTACTCTAGGAATCATCTCTAAAGAGCGGCGCCCGCATCCCACATCCCCACAGCGCATGCGCGTCCTCTCCCCCCTCTCTCCTCTCGGAATTCTTACTCTACGGAGCGGCTCCGGCGTCCCACATCCCCACAGCGCATGCGCGTCCTCTCCCCCCTCTCTCTTCTAGGAATCCTCTACGGAGCGACTTCCGCGTGCCACACCCCCACAGCGCATGCACGTCCCCTCCCCCCTCTCTCTCTTCTCCTACGGTCCCCCCCCCGTACTCTCCTCTAGGAATCCTCTAGGGAGCGGCGCGCACGACAGGTGGTGCGACAACTGCATACTCCGCTGGGGGGCGCCACGGTAGTTCCGCGGTATGAAAATGCTTAGTCTGTCCCGCGTCCTACACCACCACTTCGCATGCGCGTCCCCCCCCCTCTTTCTCTCTACTCTCCTACGTTCACCCCCCTTTCCTCTCCTCTAGGAATCCTCTACTCAACGGAGCGGCGCCCGCGTCCCCACAGCGCATGCGCGTCCCCTCCCCTTCTCTCTGTTCTCCTACGCTCACCCCCCTTTCTCTACTCTAGGAATCCTCTACTCTACGGAGCGGCGCTCGCGTACCACAGCGCATGCGCGTCCTCTCCCCCTCTCTCCTCTCCTACGCTCCCCCCCCTTGTCTCATCTAGGAATCCTCTACGGTGCGGCGCGCACGACATGTGGTGCGACAGCTGCATACTTCCGCTGGGGGGCGCCACGGTAGTTCCGCGGTATGAAAATGACGGAGCGCGCCTCATTCTCTCTCCTGTGCAGCGCCGCGATGAGCGCCCGGGCCGCTGCCGCGAAACGAGAGCGACGACGTTCCTCCGGCTCAAGCTAACCATCTCCCCGCTGCTTCGCATCCACACATGGTTCCCTTTTGCGGGAAATGGGGAAGTTTTAGATGCGAAGCATCTTATGCTCGGGGCACTGTCCGTCCCTCCCGCGTCCCGCGTCCGGCCACTTTCGTGAAGTAGGGAAGCACCCTTTATGCGAACCAGCTGTAGTAATATGAAGGCCGTCAACCCTAACACAGTCATCAGAGTCATGGCCGAGAGCACAGAGAGGCTGCTTAGCAATGGCTAGGCAGGTGGTGTCTGTCGCCCAGGTTGACCCCATTCCTTAATCTTGCTTGCATGTGTTTGGAGGGGGGCTTAGTCCGTCCCTCCTTCCCGCGTCCCACACCACCACAGCGCATGCGCGTCCCCTCCCCCCCTCTCTCTCCTACGCTCACCCCCTTTCTCTCCTCTAGGAATCCTCTACTCTACGGAGCGGCCCCCCGCGTCCCCTCCCCTATGCTCTCCTACGCTCACCCCCCTTCCTTCTACTCTAGGAATCATCTACTCTACGGAGCGGCTCCCACATCCCCACAGCGCATGCGCGTCCTCTCCCCCCTCTCTCCTCTAAGAATCCTCTACTCTACGGAGCGGCTCCCGTGTCCCACACCCCCCACAGCGCATGCACGTCCCCTCCCCCCTCTCTCCTCTCCTACGGTCCCCCCCCGTCCTTTCCTCTAACGAATCCTCTATGGAGCGGCGCGCACGACAGGTGGTGTGTGACAGCTGCATACTCCGCTGGGGGGCGCCACGGTAGTTCCGCGGTATGAAAATGACGGAGCGCGCGCGCCTCATTCTCTCTCCTGTGCAGCGCCGCGATGAGCGCCCGGACCACTGCCGTGAAATGAAGAGCGTCGACGTTCCTCCCGCTCAAGCTAATTATCTCCCCGCTGCTTCGCATCCACACATGGTTCCCTTTAGCGGGAGATGGGGAATTTTTTTTCAACCAAGAAACTCGCTAGCAGACGCTGCCTGCGTCGGCGTCGCGTGGAGGGGAGGGAGCGGAGGAGAGGAGAGAGAGGGGGGGGACGCGCATGCGCAGTGGGGGTGTGGACGCCGCGGGCAGGGATGCCTAGAGGAGAGAGGGAGGGGACGCGCATGCGCAGTGAGGGTGTGGTCGCCGCGGGAAGGGATGCCTAGAGGAGAGTTAGAGAGGAGGTTTTTATTTTGATTTTATTTTTTTGAAAGGGTCTGCGCATGCGCAGTAAGGGTGGTCACGCTGCACACCACCACCACTACGGCCACCACCGAATTGAACCCCGCTCTAAGATGCTTCACATCTAAAAGAATTTTAAAATTGCTGGAGCGGAAGCTCCCGCAATGCCTTGCCAGCAGAAGTGAAGCCACCTTTTGCCCTCCAAAGATCTTGGAAACCTGCCCTGTTCTAGTGATAATACCCACTTAGCGATCAAGTAGCTTTGATCTGTTTAATGCTACGTTAATTATAAAATAAAAGATTGTTGTTCCCGACGAAATAACACATCGAGACGAATATAGGTGACTTAACCTCGAATAAAACTTGCCAAGAATTCGAGGCTCACTAAGGAAAACTAGTAACACGAACACACACTTCGAGCAGTATGTGACCCGAAGAAGTTGCGTTGGTAAACTCGTTGGGAGTTCGAGGAAAACGCTCCATTGTTTTAACTGTAGTCCATGTAAAATTGCGTCTAGCGCTTGTATAAGTTATACTGACGCCATTTCGAAGTTTTAGTGTATAAATGCCTCTAGTGTTGTTTATACTGGTTCAATAAACTTTCCTTCTTCGCCGAACGCCACGTGCCGAACGCCGACAGTTTATCTTGCCCCTAGTAATATGGCGGCCGCAGCCGCCATCTTTTTGAGGACATGGTTTCACTATTGCGCATTAAGTTCCACTAAAACAGGAAATGTTTTAATTGCAAATCTCAGAGGTCATGTTTTTATGTATTCCAAGAGCCAAAAATTACGTCATGACCGACATGTTTCAGTATCGTCGGCTTGGATTGACTCGAAATCGGCTACTTTGTCAGCCGCGCGCGCCATCTTCTGTGACGCGGTTGAAATCCTCCGCGGTCTGTTGCATTGCAACAGCGACAACAAACTTATCGTTGCTCGTTATTTACTAGTTCACGCAGGCCTGAGCCAGGATGAGTGGCGGTGTCTACGGCGGAGGTGAGCCCGCTGTGTCGTTCGAACACACCGATACATCCTTACTAAACTTTCGCATCGCCGCAGCGCACAGTGCCGGTGCGCCTACGCTATGGCGATCGCCTTTGGAAACAGCTAGCATGCGGTGGTTTCTTGCAACCTCATGAGGCCGCCTTTTCCGTTGTGCTACTCGCCCAAGTAGCGGCATTGCTTTGGCGAGTAGCACAGTGCGTGTGATACCGCTGGTACTCGCGCCGAGGCAACGGTATCGCACGTTGCTGCTCATCCGAAATAGTCATTCAATGAAAGGATCGCCGATCAAGTCCGCGCGCAGCAGTAAAAGAGCTCGGAGTCACCGATATCTGAACGTCGAAGACTACGTTAATGTTCTTCACCTGCTGGTTTCTTACTTACTAGTATGCTTAAACGACCCGCCGCAGTGGTCTAGTGGTTTCGGTGCTCGACTGCTGACCCGAAGATCGCGGGATGGAACCAAAATGCTAGAGGTCCGTGCGCTTAAATTTAGGTGCACCCCAGGTGGTCAAAATCTCCGGAGCGCTCCACTACGGTTTGTTATAGTCATATTGTGGTTATGGGGCTTAAAAACCCAACAATTATTCATATGGTTACACGTAAATTGAAGGTTGATGTGGCTGTTGCATGTGTTTGATCCGGTTGAGCAGTGTTTTATATTTTTCCGTGGGGTATCATGTCATCGGTTTTCATTTACTCGGATAACGGTTTGTCATTTTCTAAACGAGATACCAAAATATATTCCGACTACTTTGTAAAGTCTGTATCTGTCACAATGGTTCACTTTAAAAGTGTACACTGGGACGGCTGAACTGATATTTTTCATTCTGAGGACTTAAAAGCTGGTACGAATGGTGGTATGACATTCATAGCACTGCATTTCTATGCACAACTTGATCTCAAGCATTTGCTCCTACTGGAAAGCCGCAGTATTCCCATCCTGACCGATAATTATTTGCTAATAATTACAGTCTCCTCATTCACAGCAGTCAGGAATGGCGTTCAATCCACCAGAAAACCAAATGTGCTGAATCAGCCAATGTACCATATGAAAAACACCTTGCTGTTTGATGTTAAGTCGGTCAAATTGACATTGATCCTTTCAGAGGCGACCTATGAAGAACTGTATGTAAATGCATCAAATTTACACATTATTTCAAGGCACTCAGTATTCTATTGCAACAAAAATTATATCATAATACATTGATTTAAATGCTTTTATAGTTTCAGTTTCATTTTCTGTTATGTTTGTTTTGGGCACAGAAAAAATACTTCTAACTTGCCTTGCAGAAAGCAGCACATTGAACGACTCGTTGAGCATTGTAGTGTGTTCAGCGAAGTAATCATATGCAACAGCACACATCAATATGAAATTGAATGAAGACACATTTGTAACGCAGGAGTTTCAGTTAATTCAAACCTCTATATATCTTGCTTTTTCTTTGCCACTAGTTGACACAACTAGCAAAAAGAAGTTGTGTGCACAAATGCATACAAAGGGTTAAGTGAATGCACTCACTTTTCATATTTCCAGACGAGGTCGGAGCCTTGGTCTTTGACTTCGGACACTACTCCGTGCGAGCTGGCTACGCTGGTGAGGACTCTCCGAAGGTAAGTGCTCATCTCGTGGCCTCATGCTTGCAGTCGGAACCGGTTCTGAAGTACAAGCCTATACTAAAGAAAAATAGTTTGATCCATCAGTGGTAATGAGTCGTTGGAGCCAACATCTCAATGAGGCAACTTTTCTTTGCCAGGGCAAGGACAGGTTCCTCAACTTTCTCTGAACATCTGTTTTGCTCTGGCGGCGTTAGTTTCATGACGTCTGTTTGTCACTTCACTTCCTTCTGGGTTTTAATATATCAGGTAATTGTATATAACCAAACTCGCCTATAAAGAATCCAAACAAACCATCTAAATCTGCTCATGAATGCCCACTTCTTATCACCATTTTGGAAAATAACCAAGGAAGGCACACATATCATAAAATCCCAAGCAAGTGCCCCCCCCCCCCCCCTCCTCCCCCCCTACGGCGACAGATAATTCGGACAAGATTAGAAGGGTGGCCTTGCTTGGTTATGGACCAAAATTCAAGATGGTAGCGGAAGAGCCGCTAAGAAGTGCTTCCAATGAAATGCTTTATTGAATACACATGCATTTACTGTTTTTACTGAGCCCTATGAAATCCTCATGTGACATTTCATGTGTTATGACTAGGGGGAAAGACACACATGGTGCCCCCTTATGTCCCAGCCACACGGGAGGCTCCACATCAAAGCCGCCATCGTGGGCTTTTCACGTGCGAGGGAGCACATTTTTGGCAAGAGCAACGGCCCAGTAGCTTTTGGTTGTCACAACATTATAATTTTAGATTTCAAAAAGCTGGAAAATCACTTGCTCGATTTTACGAACTTCGTGATATAAGCGAAATAATTTGACCGTCCTAATCACTTCGTTACATCGAATTTCAACTGTATTCGAATACAAAATATTGTTATGGGATGAAGGGAGTATTGAAGGATGTGTCTGCACACTATATACAAGTGGCTCACCAACACATCATACCTCTCCAGATATTCTTTCATCCCTTTGTGACAGGGGCGAATGTTGTATGTGCCTGGAACTTCACCTTCATGTCACTAAAAGTGATGACTCGATAGTGTCTGAATTTCTTAAACCACTGCGCAAGCCTTTGCGACAGACCTTGATTGCTCATGAAGAAAGTAGAATACGACAAAGGTATTTTTGCATCACATGTGGTTGCATTATTACGACACTTTGCTGCATTGGGTGCCATGGAGGACTTTTCATGTTGAATTCAACTTCATAATAATGAGGTATATAACTGTGCAAAACTGCTGCTTTCTAACCCCCCCTCCCCCCCTTCCCCATTCAGGCGGAGATTCCTAGTACTGTTGGAGTCATAGAAGAACTGCTCGCCGATGGACCTGACACAGAAACAAAAGACCTCGGTGCATCGGCGCCGGCTCCTCAGAAGAAGTACTTCATTGACACGACTAGCATTCATGTTGCAAGGGCCAACATGGACACCGCCACGTTTCTCAAAGACGGCATGGGTATGTTGGCACTTCAGCGTCAGCTCTTTCTGCGACATTGCACCACAAAGTTGAACCTTGATTATAACGAACACAGATGCACAAAGTCAATATATAAAATACTGTTTTTATATATAAGCATGCAACAAGTAATATGCATATAATTAAAGGGACGCTATAGAGGAAAAACGATTTTTCTCGTGTTTGTAAATTGCTCTTTTGCAATACCAAAATCACCATGCTTGCGGCAAGAAGACTCTTGGTCAGGGAGAAAACACGCTAAAACAAAATGCCAGTGGCGATGCCATTTTGAAGTTCCAACATTAATCGCTGTGTCGTCATAGATTTTAACGGCATCTACCGGGGCCTGCGTAATTTCTTACCCGGTGAGCATGAGTACATTATCCTCTGCGGAGGCCGGAGATGTAGCATACCAAGGTTCAAGATATCTCGTGGAACCAGTGTCGCCGAAATACCACAAAAGCGGTTTGGAATCCCTGACGTTGTGTGCAGAGATTGTGGCATGAAATTAAAAAATGAAACTTTGACTTGATTTTTTCTTCTATTACTAAAACCTATCGAGGCGAAATTAATGACTATAGTTTTCAGATCATTATTGATCAGTCTAAATTGATTCATTGTTGAACTTCAGTGTCCCTTTAAGGTAACTTCTTGTTGAGTTTGTCATCATTGTAATGAAATTTGACTCTGCCACGACAATTTATGACGGTTCTCACCACACGCTGGCTTAAGGAAGTAGGGGCCGAGAAAAAGGATAAAAGGCTCATCTTTGCAGACTGCATAAATAAGCTTCCCAGGTTTGTGGGAGAGTTTCAGTTCAAGTGTATGGGTTTAAAGGTGTTCCCAAATAAAAATAAATAAGCTTCCCAGGTTTGTGGGCAGTTTCAGTTCAAGTGTATGGGTTTAAAAGGTGTTCCCAAATAAGTTATTTTAACGTATCAATTAAGTTCCAAAAGATAGCTATGCTTTTTAAAAGGACACTCAAAAGAAAAATTATTGCCCTTGCAAAATTAATAATTACCCTTGAACGATGCCAACAACACCGCTGCTGCCGTGAGAAGATACTTGGTATGTCAGAAATAGTTCAAAAACCAATGACCACACAGGCAGCAATGATGTACAGTGAAACCTCGGTGATACGAATCTCAAGGGACCAACAAAAATATTCGTATCACCCGAAAGTTCGTATCACCAGAAAGCATGTAAAATTAGCATGCTACAAAAGATGAAAGCACAGCGTACATTTTCATTTACTGTTTTTCAGGACCGCAGCAACGTCAGGAAAAACTCTGAATGATTGTCAGTCAAGTTTTTAGATGTCGGCAATCAAACCAGCACTTGTAAATATCGGCCCGTATACGCGTGTCAAATTAATAGAACAAGGTGCGTTGGGACCCGCGATAGCAGTAGCCCCTTCCAAATTTTAGTATGCTTTCTCATGACATCGGAGTACCGCGGCGAAAGTAAGCGGAAGCAGCGCTTTGACGCGGTAGATCAAGGCCACAAAATTTGAGAACCACGGTCTTATGTTATGATTTTGTTATCGCGGAGGAGGTGTTGGGGATGTCTTTTGGGAGATTTTCAGCCGTACCATACGACCTCTGACAATTTGACCTCTGACGCACACCGCGATTCTGACGATTTGGCGGTGCGGCGCGCATGCCCGCGCTTGCGTTCCCGTGATCGCACGTACTTGGCGCCTTCCGCGACAGCGGGGACAACACCTCTTCGTGCCTGGGCGGTAGCGTGCGTTCGTATCAAAGCGTCGCGGGGTGAAAACTGGTTCGCAACAACCGTACTGCACATTACATTGCAGGTCAATGTACCTTCGCCGGGACCAAAGAAAAATTCGTATCACCCCGAAATTCGTATGAGCTGTGATCGTATCACCGAGGTTTCACTGTATTAAATTCTTGCATCATCTCACCATGACATTGCAGTTTTCTGCTGCTTCTGCTGAGACCTACACTATGTTTTATCGGTAAAAACACATTTTATTTCAAGAAAGCCAGAGGCTTAGTCTGGCTAGTTTCTGGAAATTTCGTCTAGCCTACTTGGCCAAAGTATGAAAAGATGCCTTGAAGTCTGTGTCATCGCACTGTCGTACAGGTGTGCGGGATTCACCATGAAAATATTTTTAATAAGGGAACTTCAGCCTTCATGTTCTGGTTTAATAAGGAACCTATGGTCACGAGAATAACTGCAGTAGACTTCTCAAAGAATGGATAATTTATCAATCTAAACAGATTTTCACTTTCAGGCAATGCCATGCTTTGAAACTTTGATGACCTTTCAGTGACGTATGTAGCATCAAGCCTATGACCACCAAGAGGGAGTGCGGGGATCTTGTCTCACACATTTATGGCCATGCATATTGTTGATGAAATGTATTCTTCCAGTTTAGGACATCATAGTCACACCTGTGTTATGCTCTTTCTATTGTAGTTGAAGACTGGGACCTGTTCGAAAAAGTTCTGGACTACACCTACAGCCGACACGTCAAGTCCGAGCCACACCTTCATCCTGTACTCATGTCTGAAGCATCGGTATGGCCAACTTGATAACAGTTTTGTTCAGGAGAAAAATATAGAGGCTAGTATGTGATCAACTACAAACACAGGTGTATGGATTGCATAGGGCGCTTCAGTAAGTCAGAAGCTATGTTTCGAAACATGATGGATTTGTTCCATGTACATCTCTACAAAAGGTGCGTGCTACAAAATAGCGATGTTAGTCTTAACATTAACATTTTAAATATTTCTGTTATTTCACACTGCCATAACTACTTGGCTGAGGCTGAATGTTGCTGTATATGTATACGTGTCTGTTAGGCCTGCGTGAATATAACCTTTCTGGTTCTCAGCAAATTTGAATAGCAGTGGGACTCGAATAGTGGTAAGGTGCAAGTTTTAAGCGCTAAAAGTAAATTTTAAAATTTGTCATACTTGGCCCATATAAGCCCGTGTAACGCGTTTTAAACTTACAAAAAAAAAGGGGTTGCAAGTAATTTGCTCACTTAATCATGAAGTGTGGCTTTGTGGCAGTGTACGTTTCCCCTGAGTCGGTAGTTTCATAGCACAGTGGCTGCGTGCTTCAGTTAAACTGTTTTTTCAGGCGAGGTACTTCCAGTAAAATTTTTCCAGCATTCATTCGTTTCTAATGCTTCGAAATTTGGAAAATTTGGAAGTTGTCGAAACAAATTAAAATTATGCAGTATTTGTTCGAACATTCGGAGCGCCCAAATATTCGCACATGCCATAGTGTGCATGCATGTGTATTATTAAGGTGTGCATGCATGCTTATATGTGTGTGCATGTTTATAGCTCTTGCTTTGTTTCTGTCTTATTTGTTTGAGGACATTAGAATTGAATAGGTTTCATGGTTACGCACGCTATTCGGGAACTGGAATGCTAACGCGAAGCATGGCTTGCATTCGCCACATTTGTGTTGGTGACGAACCAAGTCGGTAGCGTACATACAGCTGCATACTTAATTCTAAAACTATCAATTAATTTTTTTCTTTGTCAATTAAAAGGCGGTGAAGTGCACCAAATTAGTTCTCCATTCGCCATAATGGTTCGCTCACATTAGTTCCATTCCCCTTCCTGCCCAGCATGTAAGGACAGCATGGTAGGCTTTACTTGGATGCTGCAGTGTTCCGTGCACAAGGTGCTATAGGATGCTGGTGCTATTTGACTTTATACAAAGCATCAAAGTGACAGCAGTTTTTCATGTCAGGTGTGCCTTATAATTACTGCCGCTACGAAATAATGAGAGCAATGAACCACAGTACAACAGCAAGCAGCAAGACATCTACCTAATTCTCAATTTTACTGGCCACGTTCAGATATCCAGACTTGAATGGCAGGTAGAACCAATAAACGAAAGAGGGGGTACTAAGTGAAAGCTCGTTCCTTTTGTTGGACACAACCTAACCAAACCCAACTGACAGTGAAGCTAAGGAAGGTGTTGGGACATTAATTGTATGTTTTAACTGTAGCATAGTAATTATGATATAGGGAAATGAAAAGGAATGAAAGTGGACTAAAAGTCAAGCAGCTGCAACTATAAACCAAACCCACAACCATCGCACAGTGCCTCCGATTCTCCACCAATCGAGTACATATAGAATGCATTGTCCAAAGGTTGTGGGTTCAGTTCCTACCCACAGCTGGTTGATTTTTAGTCCATTATTATTCCTTTCCATTTGTTTCATAATTTCTATGCTACAGCTAAAACATACAAGTAGTGTCTCTTATACCATCCTTCATCTGTTGGTTCAGTTAGGTCAGGTCAAACCAATGGTGTCTGAAGATTTTATTTTGAAAATTTTATTTTCATACTGAACGTTTTATTTTCCAAAATTTGCATTCGGTATGCTACATCTCAGCCTGGTGCATGCAACGCCTGAAGGGAACAAAAATTTAAAGTGGACAGGAAACATTTACAATATTTCTTGCAGTGGAATGCCCGAACAAAGAGGGAGAAGCTCACTGAAATCATGTTCGAGAAGTACAGCGTGCCGGCGTTCTTCCTCGTGAAAAATGCCGTCTTGGCAGCGTTTGCAAATGGACGCTCGACCGGCATCGTTGTTGACAGCGGAGCCAGCCAGACATCGGCCATCCCTGTGCACGATGGCTATGTTCTGACACAAGGTGAAAAAAAATTTCTTTTTAATCTGCGTTCTAGTCTTCATTCTTTTCGCTCCTGCAAGGCCTAGTTGCCTAGCTTTGTGCACCAGCCTGTGTTGTTAATTTCACAAATATAAATGGTAGTTTTGCACTGATGACTGATTTGTTCTCATTGTAAGTTTGCGGGAAGATACAATTATTTTCGTCTGTGTTATTCATAGTACAGCGTGTGGTCAATCAGCGTTATTCATATGAAAAGAATTGAAAAGTGTCTTGGTAACTGGAGAGTCTGTCTGTGAGCATGTCAGATAGAGGTGCAATTCAGGTTATAGTTGGTTGATAATTGTCAAAAGTGCATGAACAACGGACGAGGACACAAGAAGTGACATATGAATGTTCTGAAGTAAAGCATATTGTTGGGCTAGTTGGTTAATCGATTTTGAAGACGTGTTTCAACTGCGCGAAGAAGACAACACGTTAGGCACATAGAACATAGAACTGCGCTTTGTGTGTGCGTGTTCAATGTGTCTTAACGTGTTTTCTTCTTCGCACAGTTTAAACATGTCTTCAAAATACGAATGTTCTATGTCACTTCTTATGCGTTTGTGCATTGACCATCATCAAGAACTCAAAACACTTGCATTTTGATTGATTGATTAATTGATTGATTGATTGATTGATTGATTGATTGATTGATTCCATTCATTCATTCAGTCATTCATTCATTGATCAGTCGATCAACTTTGCAAAAAAATTTACACTGCCTAAGACAGGTGTATTGTTTTCATTGCTATGTGAGCTCTGCAAGCAAGAATACCTAGCGTTTGATTCAGTGATGCACACCAAAATATGAAAGCTTGTCAAAAATTCAAATGAAACCAAAGCAGTGACCAGCAAAAACAAAAATACTCGTGATGTTATCAAAGGTGGTCAATGGTAGCTTACCTGTCAAGAACTTGTCTTTGTGTCCTGACAACATTGAGCCTCTTTGTCGAAACATTGGTTAGGGTTGACATTCTTTCTTCAACCTTTGCTGAACACTTGACAACTTTACAACTGAAACAATAGTTTTCGATTGTAAGTCGACCCCCTAACTTCGTATTTCAAATTAAGATAAAATGGGTCGACTTACAATTGTGTAAATATGGTAGCTGGCAATATCAGAAACCACAGATTAATTATAGAAATGAGGGTGTTCACTTTTTAATATTGTAAGAAACAAGTGATCATAGTAGAGTGCAGTCGCCTTTTGGTTTACATTGTAGCCATGCCACTGTTACATACACTTGATGTCAGTGACCAAATGCTCATGTACTTTTGTGTTCCACCATTGCTGTCTCATTGCAATCAAACCCGCATATATTCAACCCACATATAACGAATTATTGTGTATATCAAACAGTTGTAAAATCCCCTTGAATATATTTTCGATATATAAAATATTTTTTATTTTGAAGTACATATATATATATAGAACGTTTTTGTGATCCCCTTCTAGTCGATATATCTGGGTTCAACTGTAGTTTCAAATGATCAACCACATGGGCTTGAGGGCCACGTAGTTTTGCAGCTGTCATGCCATACTTGGTGACAGCTGCATAAGAAAACCGTTTTCACTCTTTTCAGCTGTCGTCAAATCGCCGCTGGCCGGCGACTTTGTCACCATGCAGTGCAAACAGTTCCTCGAAGAACAGGGCGTCGACATCGTCCCAACATACATGCTGGCCGGCAAGGTAAAATGCTGCTGAGGGTTTTCTTTGGTCGCTATAAGTTCTTCCACACAGCTGTAGTAGCTTATGAGCCAATAAAGTCACGTTTGGTTTCTAGCTTATTATTATTGTTGTATGTTTGCGCTGCGTTTCAAAATTCAGGCTGTCACTGCGAAGGAGCGCACACAAGAACTGGAGTAGAAGCTGGGCTCGTATGTTTCTGCTTGAAATGTTTTGCTGAAACACCTGTCTTGTTTAGTTCCTACAGTGTCGTGTAGTAGTCTCTCATTTGTTGCTTCATGTTGCCTGTTCCTACTGTGGACGAGCTGCGATGGCACACCACTTACACAGCCTCTTTCACTAGCAGTGCTTACATTCATAGTTACACATTTTCATTGAATGTGGTCAATTCACGAAGCTTCCATGCAGTGCAATAGAATCAGCATTGCCACTTATGTACTGTTACCAGTTGCCAACCTTGAGATGGCTCGCAAAGGTCAAGAAAAGGGCATAAGCAGGGCATACAAGTTTGCTTGCAGAGCGCATCTCATGTGCTTAGACACCTTGTGCAGGTACATTGATAGAGTAAAGAATTGTGTGAAAACTGAGAAAGGATTGTGAATGTTCGAAAAGATTCTTATTAATGAACATTTGACCCACGTGCCCGAATGGACATTACAAGCTCCATTTAATAAGATTCACGCTTTCGGCTGCTCCAAAAGTTGCTTGACATTTAATCTAATCACCAGGCACTGCCGTAATAAAAAGTGTTACTGAACAGGTTTTCTGTAATTTGTTGCCTTCCTATCATTGTGTTATGCAAGTATTGTCACATTTCACATTATTATCGCAAGGTATAATCATATTTTCCATTTTCTCAGGTGGTGCATTGTTAAGCCATGGTTCGTCTATAGATGTATCAATGGGTTTATAAAGCATTTACCAAGAGTGAATTTTTTTTGTCATCAGTTGTTTTTTTTTTTTTTTTTTTTTTTTTTTTTTTTTTTTTTTTTTTTTTTTTTGAGGGGGAATGATTGCTCTTTCTTTTTTTCAGCATCGTCCTGCAAGCTTTTGATTATGCAACAGTGTATGCGGTGTTGCACATGTTACCAAAGTGTTGTCACTTTCAAAGCACATAGCAATTTAACTATATTAGCATTACAGCGCCCACCCTTGTTTGTTCTGGCAACCCACCAAAAAATATTTGCACTTGTGAGCTAGCCACCCTAGCAAATTGATTTTCACTAGTACACGGTTTCTTCTTTGGCAACCTTAGTCTCACCTCTGTGAGGTAAACTGTAAGAACCCCTTTGCAGGAGGCTGTCAAGGAAGGAGAGACGCCCAAGTGGACGAAAAAGAACAACCTTCCCGAAGTTACCAAATCGTGGCACAACTACATGGTCAAGGTGAGATGCGCTTAATTAGCCTTTGGGGCTCAAACGAACATTGCAGTTTCTGCATAGTGTTTGTGTCATGTTCTTCTCTTTAAAGAGGATATGTAACAGACTCCTCTATGTTGTGATATAGTAAGTATAAAAATGAATGTAAGTATAGAACACATCATGCCAATATCAACATGTAATAAACATATACGTCATGGATATTAATCATAATAACAATATCAATTTTGTTATAACGGGGACCTGACTGTATTTTGTGCATAAACTGGTCCCGCATGACAGTTTGTAAGCTTGGGACCCCCTACCGTGCTATTTATTTTGTGTTGTTACAATAAAAGCTGCAAAGTGTCTCGTTATTAGACTAATTTTACAGCACTCTGCTAGGGGCGAGTCTTATCACACCAGTGCTTGCCATTCAACACTTTGTCGTTATGCTATGTTGTTTTATGTACCAGCCCAAAGAAACATGGCGTGGTTATTAACTGTCACTACAAATGTGACAGCGTGGTGTGGAAATCAGTTCCCCCGAAATAAAAAGTTTCGTGGTGAACCCGCCGACTACTGTCGTCTCCACTGTCACGACCACGTGACAATATTGGTTACCTTGAAGCAGAAAATGTAAATTATAGGCTTGTGCAAATAGTAAATTATAGGTTCGAAGCGAATTCAAAGCGTATAGTGATTTGGCCGAATAATTTAGAATCAAATTCGAATAGTATATATTGCATATTATAAAGAAAAATGAGCATATTTATCATGACCCAACTAACCTGCACAATATTGTTTAGAATTGAAGTAAAGCATGCGCAAATGTCATTCTTTTTGGTTCAAAGGGAAATTGAAGCAACTTTGAATAGTAGCAGGATTTGACTTTCGGTAGAATGCAAGTGATAACCTGTAAAATATGTTACGTTCTAAAACTTACGTTGCTTAGAGCATATAAGCTGGTATAACAAGCTTTTAAACTTAACAAGCTTTTAAACTTAAAGAATGATGAATCCATGTGAGGGTAATATGTTCGTTTAAATCGTTTTCTTGTTGAGGTAGTACTAGTACACACTCACTACATATATATATATATATATATATATATATATATATATATATATATATATATATATATATATATATATATATATATATATATATACATATATATATATATATATATATATATATATATATATATATATATATATATATATATATATATATATATATATATATATATATATATATATATATATATATTGTGCACGTGGCTATATATATATTGTACCCAGCACCTCCACCAATATAATGTCACATTCAAAACGAAGGCGACGTTTATCAGACGTTGGAAGTCTCAAGAGGAGTCGGCACAGCACAGCCAAAAACAAAGGCACTGGCGCGAGGACTACTGCGTCTTCGTCTGCCTCTTTCTCGCTGGCAGATTAAGCGCGTGGCAATATATATATATATTAACATGAAGTTGGGCTTTGCAGCAGTGCGGATTTTTCCTGGATAGGTGTATTTATGGTAGAGCACCTCTCTACTGCAGTGAAGCCACCTTTATTGGGGGGGGGGGGGGGTTACATGCGGGTTAATATACGCCTATTCGTTCATTTTGAATACTTCCGGATTTCTTATAATTTAAATGAGAATCGAAGCGTATTCGAATACTGTGATATTTGTTCGAATATTCGAAGTGCTCGGATATTCGCACAAGCCTACTAAATAACAGAGTGATAAGTGAAAGTCTGTTCATCTAGCAATACAGTTCACGTGAGTGGATTACATAAAACAGTGCCAATGACATCAAGCTAGGGAGCCGAGCTAAATGCTGCCAGACACACTAACCGAGGCAATTTTCCATCTCCAGGAGGTTATTCAAGATTTCCAGAGCTCCGTTCTTCAAGTTCTAGACTCTCCCTATGACAAAGAGTAAGTTGCCGTTTCCATGAAAACCTTTATGCGTGGTCATAGCAGATCTAAAATTCGGTAAATTTATAACGAATTTTCGGATATAACGAACTTATTTTCATATAAGATGCAACTTCGTTATAAAGAGGTTTGAGTGTAGTTATGGGATGTTGAGTGCTTTATTGCATACAGCATGACATGATGTTTCGTGCACATTCAAGGATTTAAGTAAGGAACTCTTCGACTGTATTTTTTCCAATGCTTGTTGCAACCAAATGGCATTTGTAATGTAAACATATCAACCCTTCCTCTTACTGCCTAACCAATAATTTACAGTGGTTCCCGAAAATACTGAGGCACCAGATCAAGATTAATAGAGTAGCATTGTGAAACTTGCAATTCATTTTACATGCTCACTTCTATGATCTTTGAACTTTGTGCATTATTTCTAATGATCCTCGACCAAATTCAGTATGTATGTATGTATGTATGTATGTATGTATGTATGTATGTATGTATGTATGTATGTACAGTCGAACCCACTTATAACGATACCGGTTTTAACAATATATCGGCTATAACAATGAGAAGCTGCTGCACCGTCAGCTATTGTATGTTTTCCATGGTGAAATAACCTGCTTACAGCAATGCCCGCATGCTGCATTATCGGTTACAACAATGAATTCTGGCGGTTGGGTGTTCGTGCCGAAACGAAATTAAACACGAAATACTTGAATAGAAAGAAGAAAACGAAAGATTCAAGCTGCTGAACCCCCGCCCAAAACGCCAACGCCACCCAGCGCCCCTTCGGATTCGCGGTAAGCTATACTACATTGTGGTGTGGCACTGCGGCAAAGCTGACTTTCGAAATCCGCTATGGCGCGGAAGCGGCGGTGGCTTCTGTAAATAACTTTCGGACATGCAGTTAGAGTAAGAAATTGACATTTGGAGGACTTCCTGCTTCCGAAACTTCAGACGTTATCACACATTGGCTCTATGTGATTTGTGGCCGCCCGAAGTTTTCACCGAAGTTTTCAACCATGTCCGAAAATTCGGCTGTTTTGTCATCCTTATCACTGATGTCTGTTGGCATATGTCATCTGATATTACAGTTTTCTCACAACAGCCTGTCATCCTTCTATTTTGCTTTTTTTTTCACGCAACCCGTCTACAGCAATTAGCGGTTATAACAATGAAATTTGCGTGGCACTTGAGTATTGTTATAAGTGGGTTCGACTGTATGTACAGGGGTGACAGAAAGAAAGGTGAACAGTGTGGCATTTACATTCTCTGCTGTTTCGCACTTCTTTTCAAGCGGTTATTGGCTGGATGGTAATAAAAAGCCACTAGGAGTCATCTATGATATAATCAAGGACCACTCTAGCATCATTTTATTGCCACCAAGGTCAGATCGCGATGAAAACGGCGCGCTTCGCTGTTCACATTTTTTTCCACCCCCACTGTACACTCACACCTCATTGTAACAAAGTCATGTGACACGAAAATAACTTCGTTATATCCAGAAATTTGTTATAAATTTATAATTCGTAACACTGTATCTGTGACCAGACTTGTGACATTTACTTCAATGTGATATTTACTTCATTACAGCCGATAATTTGTTATATCTGTGTTTGTTATATCAATGGTATGAGTGTATGTATGTATTATATAAGCATGTATGTATATTTTTGTCTCTCTGCCAATGGTGTACAGGACGGTGGAAAACATGCCCACAGTGCATTACGAGTTCCCCAATGGCTACAACCAGGACTTTGGCTCGGAGCGATTCCTCATCCCCGAATCTCTCTTCGATCCATCAACAATCAAGGCAAGTTGACCAGCCCTAAAAAACCGCTGCACATTGTTAGCCGGTAGAGACCACATTAGTTCAGACAACTCATCATGATATGGAGCAACAATGGCACGTGCTAGAAGTCATGCCACTGAACTGGCACTTCTTGCTCCAACAGGTTTCATGAGGCGCCTCACAAAATGCGCAGCTTTGCATTTCCGCAGCTTTGCATTACCGCTTCATGATACCAGAATGTTTTTTACTGACTCAAGGGATTAATTGGAAATGCTCAGTTAGAAGAAAAAGAACTGGCTCACACTCAACCTGTGACTGTGTGTGTACTTATTGCTTCAATTTTTGTTTAATTGACCAATTTTAGGACTTTCTGTAAAAGTTTCAAGTACCTTGAATAAGGAATCAACTTCGCTAAAGTCACTGGAATTGAGCTTTTGCCCTCAGGTTCTATTTTATTTAAATTGGTCCTGCATTGTCTCACTAAAGCATTTTAAATTTTCTTAATAGGAGGAGCCTAAATCTTTCGCTTAATTTCTGTTTCACATTTATTTGTATTTTTTGTTATCTATTCTTGTTTCTTTTTTACATGCTTGCAGAGTGCACCCGGTCAGACCATGATGGGCGTGGCGCAAGTGGTCACAACCAGTGTCGGCATGTGCGACATTGACATACGGCCTGTAGGTGTATTTCAATTGACCACCTTTCGATTCTCGATTCGTTATGTGTAGGATTTCCACTTGTGATAAAGTGAAACTGCAATGATGTGAGCCATGACACTTTGTTTTTTTAATCATTCACCAGAGCTTGTATGGAAGTGTCACAATCACGGGAGGCAACACCCTTCTCCAAGGTTTCACCGAAAGGCTGAATCGTGACTTGTCTGCAAAAACCCCGCCTGTGAGTCGATTCTTCTCACTGACTTGCCTAGAAGAGTCATTTAGTGCTGTAGACTCCAAACACTGTTTGCGATTGAGCACTCATCGCGTGAGGTCTAACACATGTGTGCATCCCCTGCTCAGTTTGTGGTTGTTTTGAATGTCAAATTTTTTTTCGTTGAAGTGAGATGATTCCGAAACATTCTTTATAATCTCACAGTAATAAGTGATGGGGTTCAACGTCCCAAAACTAAGATACGATTATGAGGGATGCTGTAGTGGAGGGCTCCGGAAATTTCGACCACCTGGGGTTCTTTAACGTGCACCCAAATCTAAGTACACGGGCCTCAAGCACTTTCTTCTCGATCGAAAATGCGGCTGCCTTGGCCGGGATTCAATCCCACGACCTTTGTTACAGCAGTCGAGCACCATAACCACTTGACCACCGTAGTGGGTATGTCTATAACGTGAGGCAGTCTAAAATAATGCCTTGCGTGTTTTAAAAAAGTTCATGATTTCAGCTGCTGATAGTGGAGGGTAAGCTTTCGCTAAGCTCTAGTGCTTCATTCCTTCAGGTCACTACCATGAGCGTTATGAGTAAAGCAGCCTACTCTATTGAATGGCCCTTAGAACAGGACTACTATGTTATCTGATGTGGCACAACTACTTTCAGAGCATGAGGTTAAAGATCATCAGCACAAACGGAACTGCCGAGAGGAGATTCGGTGCTTGGATTGGTGGATCCATCCTGGCGTCTCTGGTGAGCCTGAGTCCTTGTCATCTACCTATGCCGCTCTCGCTTTGTGGCAGAATGCTTTCCCGTTTTAAAGACATGCTAAAGGCGAATGTTCAGTCGACGTGGATTGTTGAAATAGCATTCCGAAAACCTCTTTGTGCTCGTTTTGGGACAAAGAAATCCTTAGTTTGAAAGAAAATTATGTTTTAATTGCTGCAGCAAATGCGGCAAAAGAAAAATGGTGGCTATGACATCATCATAACTTGTTGTATTGACTGCAGCATGGTGATGTGAGGGAAGTAGGGAGGTCACCGTGGGGTCACTTTTGAGGGTGTCAATACCGCGTCAATGTGCAAACTTCAAAATTCATGTAAAATACCTTCTAAGCTATATTCACTGTTATTTTGCAGATGATATATGCATGTTCACAGGAATCGACCCCACAGGATATCTCGGCCGCAAAATTTTGTGTCATAACCCCTTTAAAAGACGGGGAAGCAGCTAAATTTGTATATACTTGCTTCCATTGCGGGAGGTATTGGGTTCGATTCCCGGTGCCGCCGGGTACCCACCGGTTTTTTGTAATGGGGAGAAAGGTACCCCGTCCTGGCAGTTGCTGTTTGTTGGGTGTAGTCACATCTTGAGAAGATCATCTTTCCTTGCTGCTCTCTTCTATCACTTCCATGCCCCCCACCCCCCCCGACGATGACTCTGTGCCATACTTTCTTATGGGTGGCAGATTTATGTGTCTGTCCTTTCCTCAAACCACTGTTATTAAGCTCACCTTTGGACAGCACAGTAACAGGACAGTTCAATTTCTCCCGACTCCTTCAATAAATGACAGATTAAAAAAATTACTGCAGTACAGTACTCCTTAGATAATAATGCCTTTCGACTTCCATTGTTAATTCTAGCATGGTTAGGAGAACAGGGGGAGGGGGGCAATATAAATATCTGCCTTACTGGTTGTTGGCTTGAAATGGAGGACAATTCCTGCAAAAAAAAAAAAAAAAGACAGCTTGAATTTTTGCACACTCAGTGTTAGGAGTCGCAGACTGCCAGGCGTACAGGAGAACCCAAAGTGGTGTACGAATGATTGCAAGTAGAATGTGGCGCTTTGGGTTCACAGAGGCCTTCTTTTTTTTTTTCTTTTTTTTTCTTTGCTCAAGGTCGTTTGAGTTAATAAATTCTAAAAGTCCATAGTCTAGACCAGGGGTCGACAACCCTTTGAGGCAGAGGGCCAAGTTGCATAAAGCCTACACTGTGGGGGTCCGGACGGCTAAGCCTGGGGGAGGGAGGGGGGGTACTTTGCAGGCAAAGCGTAAAAATTCAGCAAATTGACAGTAATTTGCAATACCGGATTAGAAATCATGTTTATTTTCTGTATGCATGTCACAAAAGTTGCAATCAAACATAGGTTACAGGCCAGAATTCCATTTTACGGTTACAACAACCATGTCGGCCTTCAGTTAGGAGGCGACAAGAGAAGGGGGAAAGGTCGGGAGGAAGTTTGACATCGTGCCGGGGGCCGCATAATATTGCCCCGAGGGCTGCAGGTTGCCGACCCCTGGACTAGACGCTTTCTTTTATCTTTCAAGTTGGGTTAACGATTGAGTTTGGTGCCCTGACAAAGAAAGGCAAATCGGTTTTTTAGATTTTTGACGCGACCAACATTCTTCATTCTACCTCTTTGAAAGGGACACCAAAAAGAAAAACGATTTTTCTCGTATTAGGTAAAGCACTCTTACATTATACCAAAAACAGCAAGCCTGCTGCAAAAAGACCCTTGGTAAGTGAGAAAACGTGCAAAAAGAAAACACGGGTGGCGATGACACACTGAGGCTCCCGTACCAGTTGCTGTGACTACGTCGATTTTGACTGCATCTTCTGGTACCTATGTAGTTTCCAATTGGTAAAATTAAAGTACATTGTGTTCCAAGGTAGCCAGAGACTTAACGTACCATGTTTCAGGAAATTTTGTTGAGCAAATGTTGGCTAAAAAAAGGGACAAAACCACATTGAAATCCGTGACGTCTTCATCTGAGATTTCAGCAGCAAATATAAAAGTGAAACTGTTGACATTGATTTTGTCGTCTATTAATGAATTCCATGATGGTGAAATTAATGACACTGAAGTATTGATTGTACAATTTACTTAGTATAAACTAACTTATTGTTTTACTTTAGTGTCCCTTTGAATCACTTGGAAGCCTCCTTCTTGTTGTACACCAGGCTGTTGTCTTGGACTGCTGTGTTTACCTGCTGCTTCCTTGGTTCCAGGGTACGTTCCAGCAGATGTGGATTTCCAAGCAGGAGTACGATGAAGGCGGCAAGTCTCAAGGTGGAAAGGAAGTGCCCGTGAAGTTGAAGGAGCAAGCGCCTGGAGATTGAGAGAGAGAGACACTTGATGGCAGCAGGAATGTATCACCCCCCCCCCCCTCCCATGTTGAACTATTGCGTTTCATTTGTACATACAGCAGACGACCCAGATTGAAATGGCCCCGAATAAAATGATTGCATTCTTGCTGCGCAGTGCTCAGTGTACTAATACCTTGACTGATCAATCAATCGATTGAACGATTGAGCTTGGCCCTTCCCAAAGCAACGTGGGGCCTGTGAGAGACAATGTAGTGGAGTGCTTCAAGTTAATCGGGGAGATACTTCCTTAAATGTGGGGAAGGTGTGAATTCGCTCCCCTAACTTTTATTATTTTGCAATCAATGCATGGAAGCTAATATATCTTAAACGAAGACCAGCAGCCCTGAGTCATTCTAAATAAGATACGCAAATGGTAGGCTTGTGCGAATAGTGAATTTTAAGTTCGCGAGCGAATGGTGGTTTTGGTCGAATAATTTCGAACCGAATTCCAGTATATATATATATATATATATATATATATATATATATATATATATATATATATATATATATATATATATATATATATATATATATATACATACATACACATATATTATAAATCACATATTATAAAGAAAAATTGGCATATTTGTCATGACCTAACTAACCTGCACAATATTTTTAAAAAAAAGACTGAAACAAAGCCTGTGCAAATATCTTTCTTTTTTTCTCTTCAAAAGGAAGTGGAAACAACTTTGAATAGTAGCAGGATTTGACTTTCGGTAGAATGCAAGTGATAACCTGTACAATATGTTACGTGTTTTCACGGCTTAGCTCCCCTCCACTGCTGTGAAACCACCTTTAGAGGGGGGTTACATGCGGACTAAAGTATAGCTAGTTAGGTGCTTTCACGGCTTAGCACGCCTCCACTGCAGTGAAACCACCTTTACAGGGCGTTACATGCGGATTAATATACACCTGGATACGTGTTTTCACGTCTTAGCACCCCTCTCCTGCAGTGAAACCACCTTTACAGGGGGTTACATGCGGACTAATATACACCTGGATAGTTGCTTTCACGGCTTAGCACGCCACCACTACAGTGAAACCACCTTTATAGGGGGGTTACATGCATCCTAATATGCATCTATTCGTTCATTTCGAATACTTCGAAATTTTCAATAATTTAAACTCGAATCGCAGCGAATTCGAATACTGCAATATTCGTTCGAATATTCGAAGCATTCGAATATTCGCACAAGCCTAGTAAATGGTATTGCATACTTTATTTTTTTTTTAATTTTCATTAGCAGGAACTATACGTGTTGGCTGCTTTCCTAAGAATTTACTGTGTGCCCAATATGCCGTGTTACGTACCAATCTAGGAAATTGATTGGCTATGCCTGTGTATAGTAAAGCAACAGCAGTAAAATGTGCAATTGGAAGTCCATATTTCACTGGATATCATTCGCGCTAGTTTGCGCCAGTGAGCTTTTATTCTTGTGACCGGCACCTGAGCAGCGGGGAATTGAACCCACGACCTCATACCCTGCCGAAAAATATGCCGCGGCTTTCTGAATTAACCATGAATGGTTCCAAAACTTTAGATATTGTTTGGAGTGATATTGTTAGAGTAAGTTCAGGCCATTAAACTGATAAATATTTTAAAATAAGCTTGATTATTTGTACCACTTTTCCGAAGGAAGTAGAATACTATCTCGAGTAACCGTTTTTCTTTTTTTTTAATTATTATTGTGGTAAACTAATTTCTGAAGCGCTAAGTCTGTTAATTAAACTACAGTTAGACATCTTTATAGCGAAGCAATTTGAATTCCTTATTGAGATTGACGAATTTAAGGTATGTTTTACTGGGAATAAAGTGAGTATAAGAAAGCTTTCGTTTTAGTTTACGACGTGAGGTTTGCTGATCGTTACGCGCCTACATGCTCGGCTGCTGACCCGAAAGTCGCTGGTTCGATCCCTGCTGCGGCGTTCACATTTCGATGGAGGGCGGTACAGTCAAACCCAGGGGCGTAGGCAGAAATTTTTTTTCGGGGAGGGGGGGGGGGCTACCCCACTTATTTGGAGTGGGGGGCCGGGCAAGGTATATGTGGTCGAGTGCCATTTCGATCACGGCAATGCTTTATTGTCAGTGCATAGGAATATCAATGGCTGCATTGAACAAAAGTTTGGTTTTTTGCTCACGGAGTGGGAGTTTCCCGCGTGCATTGCGAGGACCGAACAGTGTGACAAGGTAGACACCGCGCGTAGCGAATAAGAACTACTGTATGTCATCATGTGCTTTCCCCTCGCGATTCCTGCTCGTTGCGTCGCCAGCCCGTCGTGCATTCAGTTCCGCTTGTGCATTGTTCAAGGCATAGGCGTGCGCATGGGGGGGGGGGGGGGCAGGGAGGACGATATGGGGGGGGGGGGGGGCGCAAAGCCAGCCCCATAATAGGTAGGGGTGGCGCAAAGTGAGCACCATCATCATCATCAGCCTGTCTACCATGGAGGAAGGAATACTGGCCCACTGCAGGGCAAAGGCCTCTCCCATGTTTCGCCAATCAACCCGGTCCTGTGCTTTCTGCTGCCACGTTATACCTGCAGACTTCTTAATCTCATCTACCCACCTAATTTTCTGTCTCCCCCCTCACGCGTTTGCCATCTCTTGGAATCCAGTCAGTTACCCTTAATGACCAGCGGTTATCCTGCCGACGTGCTACGTGCCCGGCCCATATGCATTTCTTCTTCTTGATTTCAACTATGATATCCTTAACCCTCGTTTGTTCCCTAGCGCCATACATTGACACCCGTGAGCACCATACATTGACATAATAGGGAGGGGGGGGCGCTGCGATGAACCTTCGCCCCCCCCCCCCCCCCCTGAAGGGGAACTCTGCGCACGCTTATGGTTCAAGGGACACTAAGGCGACGCGATGAACCGGTTTAGACTGATAGATTGTACTCTAAAAACTCTAATGTAATTAATTTCGCCGTCATATGTTCATTACTAAATAAGAAAATCCAAGGTCAAAGTTTCGTTTTTAAATCTCGCGCCAAAATCTCCGTGCATGACGTCACGGATTTCAAAGCACTTTTTTTCGTACTTTGGCGACACTGGCTCAACGGAATTTTATGAAACTTCGTATGTTAACTCTATGGCCCAATCGGAGAACAATGTACTTCATTTTTACCGATAAGGAACTGCGTATCACCTTGTAGACGCCGTCGAAATCTATGACGTCACGGCGTTTGGTGCGGGAATTTCGAGATGGTGTCGCCACCAGCATTTTATTTTTGCGTGTTTTTTCGCTTACCAAGCGCCGTCTAGCAGTAAGAGTGGTGTTTTCGGTATTGTGAAATTGTAATTTGCTAATTAGCGAGAAATCGTTTTTCTCGCCCCATACATTGATAATAATAGCGAGGGGGGTGGCGCTGCGACGAACACCCCCCCCCCCCCCCCCGCCCCTGAAGGGGAACCCTGCGCACGCCTATGCTCCTGGAGGAAACACCTGCACCATTTTGTGTTAAGGGCACATGTATTGATGCCATAGGGCAAACTAACGAAATAAAAAGAAAGTACACGGGACTCGAGCATTTCCTGCTTGAAATGCGGCCACCGCGGCCGGGATTCGATCCCGCGACCTGCAATAGACCATCGCGACGGGCACAAACGGAGCGGAAGGGGTACTCGTCGTTGACCCGCGAAATTGAACTTACTGCAGTGTATTTTTATATAAAAATAATTTTGAATCGTCGGATTGCGGACGTCGAGCCGTTTCTCTTCATTAGGAACGTAATTCGCCGCCATATTATATAAAGTTTCGGAACACGTACTTTTTCAGAGTCCCGTTACAACGGAGCAGAATATCGGCGCTCGTCGCGGGCGGCGAGATTGAATTTATAGGTTTTCACGGTTTCCGGTCACTGCTCCGCTGGCAGGTTGGAAGTGGGCGCGACGCCCGAATATTTGCGAAATAAAATGTGGCGGCGATCATAGGCGTGCGCAGGGTTCCCCTTCAGGGGGAGGGGGGCGAAGGTTCGTCGCAGCGCCCCCCCCCCCCTCCCTACTAAGTCAATGTATGGGGCAGACTTTGGGCACCCCCCCTTCTTAAGTGACTTTGCAGAGGCGGCCGCCCCCCCTGTCCCCCCCCTCCCTTTCGTGCGCACGCCTATGGCGGCGATGGTTTACGTACGACGTCGCTAACCGATTTCACCTTTCCCCGCCAATAAAACTGCCATTAATCGTGTCAGATTTATTTGTGCTCAGGTCGGCGACAAAATATGTGACGCTACTCGAAATGAACACACGTGCGTGCGAGCTAATTCCGTCGCGGACCACATGGACTCACGCATAAAGTGCAACACGTTGGCGATAACAGTGTACCGGCCGTTATCAGTCAAATGCGTAATTCCAAAGGCGACGGACAACAGCCGATGAACGCAACGCTTAACGCGCTATCATGACCATCTTGGACACCCAGCATCATTGCCCGAGTTTGACGCGCCTTATCGCGAATCGTCTTTCGAAATCTCGTCTGCGATGCGCACATTCGCCTACCACGCCGACGCCCCCCCAAATTCCATCACCTAGATGGAACTTTCAGCTAAGCCTAACACGCGTTCGCGATCCTTCCGTGTGCGTCGTCGTGTACGACCGGGCACCGAGCTAAGCCTAACCGCCTTTCCTCCGCGCCGTGTTTGTTAAAGCATGCCTTCGTTGGCCGACGCTGCAGCGGCAACAAGTGGCACGACTACGCCCGTACCTGCGGCCAGTCTCGGTCCACCTCTGTGCTCTCCGGACGAGAGCGTACTCGAGAGCCTCGTCGCGGTGTTGGTGGCGGCGATCATCTTCCTCGCAGCGCTGGTTCTCGCCGTGCTTCTGTTCGCCTGCTCGTCGCAGCAAACGAGGCGCGAACCGCGCTGCAGTCACGACCACCGCCACCACCACTGTAGCAAGAGGCGGCGCTGCCGAAGCCTTCAGGAGGTCCGCTCGCGGGCCTGCTGCGGCGGTGATCGCGACGAGGACGTCGAGCTCTTCTGCGATCGTCGCGAGACGACGACGGCCGTCTGCGGGCCGCCTCGGCGCTCCGATTACGGCAGCAGCGCCGGTCGGTCATCTTCGCCCGACGACTCGGCAACCAAGAAGTCGCCGTTCCACCCGGGGTACAACAGTCCGGCGACCACGTCGAGAGCGCCGCCGCCGTCAAGGCACCGCGAGGGATTCCGCAAGTCCAGATACGCGAGTCCTGGTGGAGCACGCTCGGACCTGGCTTCGGCATTGCACTCAACAGCGGTGAGCCCATGGATTCGCGTTCAAAAGCTGTACTGCGGTGCAGCTAGGGACTTCTGTTTTCTTGGCTTAATTGTTCTATTAACTACTCCAGTTTTGAACATTTCCTCACACAGCCGTGGTATTTAATTCATTCTAAGTCGACCTGTACTTGTGCACATGGAGATAATCGTTCAAAACAGTTTGTCGTTAGATATATTTGTATACATTCGGTTCGATGGGGGGGGGGGGGGGGGGGGCATTTCGCGTAATCATATGTTATTGTTCTGGCACGAAAACCACATGCATACAACTTTTAAATGATTTTCAAAGAGCGATGCTCTTAAAGATCGATATAAAACGGCCGCCGCGCCGAGTTTGCCCGGCTTGGCGCGAGCCGAGTGCAGACGGAATCATACTTGTCTAGAGCGCCCAGCCGGCAGCTCCAGCTGCCGTTTTCTGCAGTAATATGCAAAATCCGAGGCCGTTATAATAGCCTATAATAGCATGACCAGACATAGTATGACCAGACATGGTCATACCGCATGCTAGGCCCTTGTGCTATATTTCCAGCGCGAACGGAAGCTTGTAGCTAACGTGAGGCAACGGCTTCGGACAACAACAACGGCCACAGCCACGCGCTCCGCTCAGTGGCGTAGCCAGGGGGTGGCACACCGGGCACGTGCCCCCCACCCCCCCGAAATTTTTTTTCGCCATGGCATGCAGAGCGAAAAATGACCATTTCAGGTAGGTGCCACCCCAAAATCAAAGAGGTGCCCCCCCCCCCCCCCCCCCCGAAAAAAAATTTCTGGCTACGCCCCTGGCTCCGCTGCTATAGACAAGGATGATTCCGTCTGTACGAGCGACGAAAGGTCCCGCGCTTCCACCGGAGGTGCCACAGCCAGGTTTGCACGTTAGTATCTGGCGCCGGAGTTTAGACATTCTTGCATGGTCTGTGAGAGGCTGTGGTCCGATTACGCCAAGGAGAGACCATAGCAACAGCCAAGAAGGTCAACCAGCTTCGCTGTTTCACGGCTAGTGTAAACTACTTCCATTTTTCTTTTTTCTTAGGTCAGCAGGAGTCCCCGACTGTCAAAATTTAAGACAATGACTACATTGGTCCTTGCTGTATCCGCAAATAGATGCGACAAGTGTAAGAGGCAAGTGCATGATCCGAACTTACGAAAGATGCGCTCTTGTTGACCCGAGAGCGCCACATGCGGACGAGACGCTGATGCTGCAGCAAGTATACGCGTTCGTCTGCATAATAATCACACGTACCCTTTCGCCTAGAACGTTTACAGGCGTCTCGGTGTACAGTGGTCAACACTCGTGTCTAGAACGACGGAGCGTCGCGCTCGGGAACAGTGCGAGCGACATGTGCAGTTCGAAACGGGCCACATCTGAGCATGCGCGGCGCCAATAGCGCGCTTGCCTTGCAGTTTGCGTCCTTTATCGCCACGGCCGCGACAACTGATTTGACCGTCAGAAGCACGGTCAACTGTATAGAGCTAGAAAGAAAAAAAAAAAAAAAGAAGGAGAGTGCCCGGATCGGCGGCGTCCTTTTATACTGCGAACTTCATTTTGGTTCACGGTATCATAGCATGCCGAGAACGGTCTTCGACTTTTTGCTTGTCTTTTTTTTTCTTTTTTTTTTTTTTTTTTGCGCTAACCTGTTGAGAGAGCTTTCGACGGTCAAAGCGGTTGTTGCATCCGCGGTGATAAACAAACATTCACAATTTGGAACCAAATCGAATAGTGATCATACCTAATACGAATTGAATAGTTTTCCAATAGTAAGGCAATTAACCATTTTCATAGCAGCGCCCTAGAATTCTAAAACTTTGATTTCAAAACGGATATTCACAAACGTTAGCGCATCAAAACACACCACAATTATGTGAACTGAGGTGAGCTCGTATACAGTAGCTACTAGAGACATCGAGGTACTTTTTAACTGTAAAATTAGTGCAGCAGTTACTTCAGTATTTGAGGTGGTACTTCATCACCTGCTTTTAAATAACAGTAGTACCTAAAAGTTAAATAATGTTTCGTGAATGAACATAATGATAGTGGATTGAGGACATACTCGCTTCGGCGGCGCTGGAGTTTTAAAAAATTGTCTGTAGTGCGCAATGTGGCGGCCAGCAATATGCAACTGATTTCGCCCGCCTGCCTCTAATATTGCATTTTTTAACCCTTGCACCCACGTACCCCCAAGTGACACAGTCGTGTCGTGTCTTTCTTCTCCTCTTTGTCTTTGTCAAAAGTGCGCTACTTCCCCATACATGTATAATTATCAGTCACCGTCTAGCCCAGCTTTCAACTCCGCTGCTCTCCGCTCTGTCGATAATTAAATTATAGTCGAATTGAACTTAAGAACGCAGGAGAGGCCCCGCCCAGATCGCCGAAGCGCGGCAGCAGGTGGCCTCCGCGACTAAAATAGTCCCACTCATGCGCTTGATTTTATCCAGAGGCGGCGTCACCGACCGTCCGCCTTATGACATCAGTCTACAGCGCGCACTCATTGGTGCAAAGTTGAGTGCATGCGCATGCCGCTGCTTTTAAATGCGAATGCATTTCTTAGTCGGGCTATGTCAGGCATCCGGCGTTGTCCGCGCGCCGGCAGGTGTTATCTCTCCGCTCTCACTCCCTCTCCCATAGCAACAGCTGCGGGCGCGCGCGCTTATCCTCGCCCCTAGCAACCGGAGCATGTGGTGCGAGAGAGTGTAGGAGAGGGTAGGTGCAGTGCTTCACCGCTCCTTCTTTCGCCGTTCGCTCTCTCTCCTCCCTGCGCCCCACTCTCCCGTCCGCTCGCGCCTCACTCTCGACCGTTCGCTGGCTGGGCGCCTCTCAAGGCGATGGCAGAAGTCGGTGTCGGCGCAAGAAATGCATTCGCATTTCTTCACGATTCCCTTCGGGGAGGTGGGGGGCATTTTTTTGAAGCTGTACGTGTCTATAGTTTCTGTTTTTCTTTGCCCACAGTTCCAATCGGGCGTTTCACGTCAGCTGACTCGAGAACGCCGTGCGACGCCGGCCACGGCGAAGCCCCCTGGCGGCGACACGAGCGACTCCTCGAGGCGCAGCGCCGAGACGGGCTCGGACACGCGTTCCCTCGAGTGGGACAACTTCCAGCCGCCTCTGGCCTCGACGTCGTGGCCGTCCATCAGCGAACTGTGCACCGACGAGTCGTTTAGCATCGCGGCCACCGATGGCTCACAGCAGCAGCAGCAGCAACGACGGTCATTGTCAACGCAAAGAGAACACTGGGTGTGATGTCAGCATTGCAAAGCACTGCACTGACGATTCGTAGCTCCTCGCTTGTATCAATCTGATCCTCCCTCACGCACGCACGCCTGAGTTAACGATCATAAGTATTTGGTCGACCATCCAGCTTCTCAATAGGTGTCCAATAAAATGAGTGTCCTTCATCAAAAGTGATTTGTCTGCTTATGTGGGCATAGGTCCGGCGAAACTCACTCATAGTCGACTCACTCAGACTCAGATTTAGTCGTGACTCTGAGTCTGAGTGAGTCTGGGTGAGTAATATTTTGGTGAGCTTGAGTCCGAGTGAGTCCGGTTGAGGAAAACATTGATGAGTCTGACTCTGAGTGAGCCCTAAGCGCAAAATAATTTTCTTGAGTAAGTTGGTTGAGCTTCATAGGCGTGCGCACGACGGGGGCAGGGGGGGGGGGGGGGCGCAAAGTTTGCCCCATACAGTAACTTAATAGGGAGGGGGGCGCTGCGATGAACCTCTTCCCCCCCCCCCCCCCTCCTGAAGGGGTGGCCTGCGCACGCGTATGGTGAGCTCCGCCTTTTATTACCGACCTATGTATGTGGGACTATCCACCGCGGTGATCTAGTGCTTATGGCACCCGACTGCTGAGCCGAAGGTGGCGGGATCGAATCCCGGCCGCGGCGGCCGCACTTAAACGTGGCTTTTTGGGCCCCTTGGATACATTCATCAAAAGGTGCCACAGCGCTAGCACAAACGGACGAGGAAGACACAACACGGGCGCTAAACGAGGCCGCATTTCGATGGATGCGAAATGCTAGAGGGCTGTGTATTCAGATTTAGGCGCACTTCAAAGACCACCAGGTGGTCTAAATTTCCGGAGCCCCCCCACTACGGCCTCCCTGATAAATATATCGTGGTTTCGGAACGTTAAAAAAAAAAAAAAAAAAAAAAAAAAAAAAAAAAAAAGAAAGAAAAAAAAACGAAGAATTACTACTGTTATGCCACTGTTGGAGGTCGCGGGTATACCTCGCCGTCATTGAATGCCGCCGGTATGTTGTTGCAGTGTCGTGGCCAGGGAGTGGCACACCGGGCCCGTGTCCCCCCCTTCCCCAAATTTCTGCCTACGCCCCTGTGCTGTAGTGCCAGACTTCAGTGGCGTAGCCAGGGGGGGGGGGGGGGTTCAAACCACCCCCGAAATTTTTCAGTTTTGCTTGCGTATATATGCGCACACATACAAACACGCACGAACATACATAAAGTATGGTTGAACCCCCCCCCCCCCCCCGAAAAAAATTTCTGGCTACGCTACTGCCAGACTTCAACGGAAGTGCGGGTCGTTGGGCTCGAAGTACACCAAGGGACGCACTCCTGCGAAGTCTCATGTACGAAGACCAAATCCTGGCCATCCAGCGTGCCCGTGATCGGGCCGGCAGGCTAGACCTGTCGGCCCCGTCGTGGGATTAGCCAGGTGCGCGTTTTATCGCGTTTTGCTGGACCCGATAAATGTTTATTCGCTCACTCACTTCACGTGCTCGCACAAGATAGCGTGACGTTTCCACGGCCGCTTCGTACCGTTGCTCTGTTGGTGACGCACGGGCGGCCATTTTTAATGTTTTGGTGACGCACAATTAAGCGGCCATTCTGGGAGTTTTCGTACCAGCTGACGTCACCACAAATAGCCAGCTTGCTGCGTGAAGTCACCAGAATCAGTACTGTAGCCTGACGTCAAGATATTGTGGATGTTGGTGGAAAAAATTAACTTTATCAAAATAAAATCTTATCGGCATTTGCTGAGCTTCACACGTCTTCTGAGCCACCTCTGTATACAGGAGATTTCTATGGCAGAGTAAACGCACCTTCGAAAAAATGGTGTAAGTGTCCCTTTCAAACCACGTTGACTGCAGAAAGCTGTGTAATGAAATTTATTTTAAACGTTTACTTACGTGTCGCATTTAGCGCCCCTTTTATTCGAGTGTTCATCCTCGAAGGCTTCTCATGGTCACCTTCAACGAGGAGTCAATTGGTGCCGATATTATTAATGTAGAGAAGAAGCATTTTGGCAGTAAGACGCCGGCGCATTAAACGAGCTCTTTAACGCTGTCGCGTTAAAACTTTCTTTTTACTGGATCTCACACAAACAAGAGAAAAAAAAAAAGGAAAAATGCGGGAACAAGGAGAAAAAAAAAAGGGCTATTTACAAGAGACGTGGAAAAAAAAACGGTCATCAGTCACTTTGTAGTGACGGTACACCCCGGTCGACTGTGGACCTCCTTGGTCGCGGCGTTCTTCACTGCCCCCTGGACGACGAGGCGCCCGTCGCGGTTGAGGTCTCCCCATCAGCCTCGTCGTCCAGCGGGGGCAGGTTCTTCCCCTTGAGGAACTCGTTGTGGTAGTGCAACCTGCGGAGGTTCTCGAATCTCCTGCGCTTCTCTGCAAACGGGCGAACGACGCGAATGAAACACGTGGACGTAACCAGCGGGGTTTCGCGCGTCCCTGACCCCGCTTCCACGAACTTCCACGAATGCAATGTTTGCTTGCTACCTTCACAGTTACCTTTTCTGTGGTGTGAAGCTTCTAATATGTTTACCAGAGACTATAGTTATCGTTAATTACAGCCAGCCCCGTAGCCAGGAATCTGGGGGGGGGGGGGGGGGTCAGTGGCGTAGCCAGAAATTTTTTTTTCGGGGGGGGGGGGCACCTCCTTGATTTCGGGGAGGGCACCTACTTGAAATGGCCATTTTTCGCTATGTATGCCATGGCGAAAAAAAAATTTCGGGGGGGGGGGGGGGGGGGGGCACGTGCCGGGTGTGCCACCCCCTGGCTACGCCACGGGGGGGGGGGGGGGCACCTCCTTGATTTCGGGGAGGGCACCTACTTGAAATGGCCATTTTTCGCTATGTATGCCATGGCGAAAAAAATTTCGGGGGGGGGGGGGGGCACGTGCCGGGTGTGCCACCCCCTGGCTACGCCACGGGGGGGGGGGGGGGGGGGGCACTTGTTGAAGGCCTTGAAAAATACCTATTTTCATTATTTTTCTTCGGTAAAACACCCAATTCATCCGAATTGCGGGCCGGGGGGGGGGGGGGGGGCTAGAGCCCCCTCCCCCCTGGTTACGGGCAGGCGGGTCAGATGGCCGGAAGAATAAAAAAAAAAAATGTCCATCCTGCGAAGAGCTCATTGCCACTTTGAAATTTCTCTCAGTTTTCTCTCGCGAGAGATTTTAAATGCCATGCTCCAGTTGACCCCCCAAAATGACTACATTAGAGCCTTTCATTAAAGGGCCTCTCACCAGCCTCTCAAAATACAAAAAACGAGCGCATTATTCTCTCCTGGCGTTTGTCGTCTTTCTTGCACACTTTCGTGACGCAGATAGTGATTGCCGTGACGTACATAGTATACATGCTCTCGATTGGTCCATATACGCGAAATATCAAATGTGAATTGTCTCCTGCACTGCTTTGCTATGCAGCCGCCCATCCGTTCTTCCTTGTCTCGCATTACTATCGTACGCGATCAACTGATTTCACTTCATTTTGTGTGTTTTCGGCTGCGCAAGCTGCGACAACAGCGTGTAGCCGAGCGGCGCGAAATCCTGATAGGCTCGAGCGATTGGTGCTGACATTGTTCACGTGATTTTAAGAAATAAGTGGCGAGGAGGATACATCGCCTGTAAGAAGGGTAGCGAAGGCGAGGAGGGAACAACTCCCTCGTCTTTGAACGCAGCAATGCGAAGGCCGATAGGCAACTATGAATCGCGACAACCCCACAGTAACTTTTGAAAAAGCATTTGTGGTGTTCGGATGCCTTCACTGGAATTGGGGGCGGCAAAAGCACAACGAGCGGGAAAGGAGAAGCGGTATACGGTAAAGACCGGTGTTCGCGTACCGTACTTCCGTAACTTACTGAAAGACTGTACCTTTTCCGAATGTTCAGGCTAAGACGTAACCCTGAAGCGACGAGAAGTACTTGCAACACGGGCTGTCGCTGGAGGTAACGTTTTGACAATCGGACTGGCTATTCAAGGCTGCAACCGCCTATGCCTCGGCGCATGCATGTGCATGTTTCGTACACTCCCCTGCAACCCAAATAAAATAGGAGAGTCTTGAAGACCACAAGTCCACTTGTCGAAACACCGTGTTCTAAGCAGTCGGCACTGTTTCCAAGAACGATTGCAGTGATGTTATAGTTCTGCACGCGTTAACCTATTTGCGCCACGCATGCAATCATGGCAACCAAAGCCAACGAAGCGAAGTCTACCGATGGTTGATGCAACTACGCCCGCTCATTCTGGTCTCTTGGAAGAGTATGACAGTGGTGCTCTTCAGCATTTCAGTTTTGATTTCACCGGCGAACTCGGTCGGATTCCATCGCTGAAAAGTATTACCAGCGGTCACCTTACGGAAATCTCGAAGCGGCAATGGACTCTTCGCAGGAAGGGCTCAAATTCTCTCATTTGGCATGATTGCATGTCTTCTCTTATTAAAAAGCTAAGTTTCTATAGTTACTGCTGTAATTAATGCCTCTAGTCATCTAAAGATGTCTGCCGCCGCAGAAAAAGCAATGCCGAAGCTAGCGAGCAAATACTGCATTTCCCTTATTTTGGGAATTTTCGGACACAATCATTAAAATATCCTGTACGTATATTTACACGCACACACATATATGGACACAGAACATACCCCTTAAATTAAAATCATGGCTTTGCAACTGCTGTCATGGGAGGGAACAGCCTCTCTTAGCCCTTTGTAGATGTGCGCTATAGTACAAGCAACACACAACTTCTTTACTTGCCAAGTTTTGGTGTATGAATTTTCTCACTAAGCTTAACATTAACCTATACAGTTAACAATAAGTGTCGGGCAGAACACGTCACTGACCGGAGTCTCGGAATACGATGAGGAAAATGTTGTTTGGGACATGGCATTAAAAAAAAAAAAAGGAAAAAAAAGGAATTTACAACAAAGGAATCTAATAATTGTTGGGGTTTTATACGGCCCAAAACCCCCATATGATTATAAGGGGAGCCGTAGTGGAGGGCTCCGGAAATTTTCACTATTTGATATTCTCTAACTTGCACCTAAACGTAAGGAGACGGGCCGCGATCACTTAGCCTCCATGGAAATGCGACTGTCGCGCCCGACCGGGATTCGATCCCACTACCTTCGGATTGACAGTCGAGCACCATAACCAGAACACGGACGGAAGATTCACAGTTGCAGTGTTGTCACTCGGGTTATGGTGAGCGAGTTCAACTCACGCCTCTGCTTCACGTCAGAAGCCACAGGTGACCTGCGGTGAAGCTTGCTTTATTGGTGTTGTCCATGTAAAAAAAAAAAAATCTTTATTTTTATTCAGTTTCCTTGTCGGAGCTTTAGTAACAATTCCCTCACTACAGCGTGCCTCAGGATCTTATCGGGATCGTATCACGACCTTATCGCACGCGACCTCCCAGAATGATATGCTTCTAACACTGGCAATATTGCTTGTACAGGGAAAGACCCCCCTACCTTCTGCATCCTTGGACATCGGCTTATCATCGTCCGGTATGTTCTTGAAGCCCACGCCACCTCTGCGCTGGCCCGGCTTGCGCCTGCGTGACATGCACAAACTGAGTTCTGCGGCAAACCTGTCATTTGTCGATGTGGTAAACATTCTTTAGCGGCACGAGAAGCGATGTGACGCTCTTTTTTTCTTACTCGCCCACTTTGTCAACGCAAAGTGGACCTACAAGCTACACGCGGGAATTCTATTACGGGCTAATCGAGGCTACGCTGTCCGTAACGGAAGTGCCCTGAAACCCAACACATGCTACAACGAAACCTCGGTCTATATTCATGTCGTGTTCGTATGGAACCAACCGCCTTTATGCAAGTAACTACACGAAGTGCGAGTGAATACTTCGCGAAAAGCTCGAAAAAGTAGTTCTTGGTAGCGAAACAAAACAAACACAAAAAATCAGGGGCCCTTCCCTATCCGGAAGAGGCATTTGTTACCTGTCCCCTCTCCCCTCTTTTTTTTTAATATTTGAATCTTTGCGCAAGAAAGAGCGTCTTAAAGCGAGTTTAGACAACAGTAGCCCCGAAAGAAGTTCTAGAAATCACGTTATTAACTATAGCATGCCTTTCGTAATCCGGGTACATTTTGGGGCCAAGGCATTTATTTAAGCTACTAAGGGTGCAACCTTTGTTTACAGTGTCAAGCTCATATCCTCGAAACAGGGGCGCACAGGACAGTCAGTTACGGGAGGGCAAATGAGTTCTTGGGTCCACAAAAACTCACTCGGTTGTTCCTGTGTTCACACTTTAAAGGGGCCGTGTAACAATTTTCCAAGTAATCTTCCAAAGACCTCAGTATCGCAGTTTATTCCCGCGCGATTCGATCGCTGCAAAACCTTTCGGAATCCGTTGCGAGCGGAGTTACAGGGGATGTTTTCGTTCCAAGGAACGCGCTGGAAGCTTCACAGGAGGGCGAGTGACAGAGGGGCAAGAAGATATAGGTCAGCGCACGCCATGACCTTAAGCATGTTCCTGCTATCATTCTTTCAGGCAATGGCAGTGTCCGTTACTCCGCTGACGAATTAGCCGAGAGAAGATCGCGCTATTTTTTACGTTTCTGAAATGGATTCACAAATTCCTTCCCGCGTGCGGTGCTGCAGTACCTGACTTGCATGTTCGTGAGAGCAGCGCCTCCTCTTTTGAAAAGTCATTGATAGGAGCCTCGACTACTGATCGGAAGCATTGTTTGACCGTGTTCACAAAGCGTTACAGGGATTCTTTAAGCAACCGACGTACGCCACAGCATAAAGGCCTGACCGCACGTACGCGTTGCAGAGTGTCAGCGCGTGGCTTTCTGACGCCGCGTCGCGTGAAGAAAGCTACGCGCTGACACTCTGCAACGCGTGCGTGTGGTCAGGCCTGTAAGTGTACGCCCCCCTTTTGCGCTCGCGTCGTTCTTAACAGCGAAGCTGTTGTCAGTCGACCCTTCGCCGTTGTCGTTACGCAGCTCGGCGAAAGGAGTGTGCCGATGCGGAAGAGGCGGGGCGATGAGGTGACCAATGAAAGGCCGCGCTGGGCCTCTCATTGGTGGTGTTGGGTGGAGACCCTCAAAGTCTAGATGGTGTTGGGTGGAAATTAACTAGAGGGGACTCTGGCGCTGCGATCGTTCAGCCACCATGGGAATGATGGGTAGTACACAAATTTGCCTAGTATTCGTGCTTCCGGCTTCGAACGCACTTGTGGCCTTGTTTATTGTTGCGTTTTCGTTCTGTTTCGGATAAAAGAATGCACCGTTCTAAACTTCGTGCCGCGATTTGAATTCGTGAGCCTAAAAAGGTCAAGGTGTAGAAGCGTAACTGCTAAACCTTTGTTGAACTTCGTATTGCGGCAAAGCTATATATAATTCAGGCCACACGGAGCCAAAATAAAGAAGACTAGGCAAGACTAAACAAATTTGTGTACTACCCATGATTCCCATGCCGGCTGAAGCGCCGTGTGTTGCAGCTCCCATAGACACTAGCGCCAGAGTTCCCTCTAGTGTACTTATACGAAACTCTATGGACGCCACGACGCGACCGTAGAGAAAGGGAAAGTAAGTAGAGACGTGACTGGCTATGGGTATGAGCGGAACCTTATGTATGTATGCAGACGCTGCGCCGTGCTCCCCAGTGGCGTAGCCAAGGGGGGGGGGGTTGGGGGGGGGGGGTTCAAACCCCCCCCCCCCCCCCCCGAAATTTTTCAGTTTTGCTTGCGTATATATGCACGCACACATACAAACGCACGCACAAACATACATAAAGTATGGTTGAACCCCCCCCCCCCCCCCCCCCGAAAAAAATTTCTGGCTACGCTACTGGTGCTCCCTATTGGGCTGCAGAAATCAGGCGTCTCTTTCTTCGTCTAACCACCACCACCACCTTATGTGAGCCGAAGATGGGATATACTTCTACTCGTACGCACGAGGAAGAAGCGACAGCGGGAGTAGCCACGAGAGCGTTACGCCTGTAGTGTGCCTAAAATATAGTTTCCGACAGCTTTCACGGTGTGAAACTGGCTTTACCTTTTGTTTTTTGTCTTATGTATTTGTTTTTTCAGAATGATTCAGCGTATCTAAGTGGTTCATCTAATGACCTTATCGTCGCGGGACGAACACGCGATATCGCGAGGCTCACGCTGAAGTCGCCGGGAGCTCGACACAGCTATATGTGCTCACTTGGACGACAAGGCCGACTGTTGACTCATGTTGACTCAGTCGAGCTGCACCGTGCCTGCCGGGACGTCTGTCGTAGTCGGCGCTGGGTGCTGGGTGCCTTCTCCTCGGGGTGCTGGCAAAGGAGTAATGGCGCCACGAGCATCATTTGCCGTCGTTTTCTTCTTTCCGCTGACCTCCCTCCGTATTTCAGAAAACAAGCTACCTTATAATGGTTGAAATGGAGGTTTTCATGGAAGCCAGTCAGCTCGGGAGGTAACATGGTAGAATTAAAAGAAGCACAACGACCATGAAAAAGACTATCATGCCTTATGGTTGGTTTGGCTCATACCCACTACCAGGCATATTGATCGGGAATCGGACGGGTGAGAGAGGTAATAAAACTGTTGGGGTTTTACGTCCCAAAACCACGATACGATTAAGATGGACGCCTTAGGAGGGCTCCGCAAATTTCGATCGCCTGGCCTTCTTGAACGTTTTCGCCTCCATATAAATGCGCCGGGACTCGATCCCGAGACCGAAAGGGAGAGAGGGAGCTTGGCCTTGCAACAGTTTTAGAGACCTCGTTGTTTAACATTTTTTTACTTGCGGGTTGCGTAGATTGAAGGCTGAAGAGATCAGTGCAGCAAGAACGGCGGCGACAGGGGACAATAGTCCAGAGTTATTTGTCGCGCTTTCTACAGCGGGGACCTGCTGCCGTCGCCGATCCAAACTCGCAATTTTTTTCCGACCGCACCGAATGTTCACCAAGCTTTGACTGCGAGCAAGACGCAGCCAAACGTGATTTCTCCTACGGGTCTGTTGACGACATCCATTGTATACATAGGCTAAGTCAGTAAAACGGTCACACCCTCGTTAGTGCCAGTGATCTACTAGGCAAGGGCAAGTAAGAGAAAAGGAATTCGTGGGGAATTGGGTGTGTACATGTATGATATCTCTGGCTGTAAAAAAAACAACCGCAGTCACCGCGAAAGCTGGAAGAGCGGCCTTTCCAGAGCATTTTTTAAACACTCTTGGGGCAACTACTACAAGCAAACTTGCATGATACCCACTGCACCATAAATAATCATAATTTTTGTGTAATGAGGAAGCGTCTATTATGCCATTATTCGTCATTCTTCGGAAAAGCGCGATACCCGCTACACACTTGTAACGCATTATGTGCACTTTGTTGATGCTGTGGCTGACGACGATGAAGAATTATGCCTGAGGCTTTTGTAATGGGTCGGAGCACTGAGCGACCCACTCGTTACGCAATTCGCGTTGTGTGACGCCTGGTTCTTACTTGACTGCTCTAAAACGCTTTACAACACACGTTAACGCGATTCCTTACCCGATATGAAGCCTGCATCGGGCCAGTTTGCACAGCAGTTTCAAGCAGCGGCCTAGCTTACTGGTAGAGTGCTGGGCTGCCACGCAGAGGACCCGGGTTCGATTCCCATTCTGTCGTAGTTTTTTTATTTATTTAGCTCTTTTCTTATTTCGTGCGATATTGGTTACGGACACCGTCGGCGGCGGCGGCAGCAGCGGCGGACAACTACGGCGAATAGATGACCCTTTTTAGGGGCGAAGCTCCTAAGGGTGTGGGTCTGTCCCTCCTCTGTAGTAGTAGTAGTAGTAGGTAGGTAGGTAAGTAGATAGCCACGTAGTGGAATGTACCCACTCCATGTGATAAAGATGACGATGACGCAGTATAGTGGAATGTACCCACTACACGTGATGACGATGACGCTGATGACCATGAAGTATAAGCGTGTTCCAGACCACACATTCTCTTTCTGCCATGGATGAAAACGATCGAGCTTCGCCCACTCATCATCATTCACTTCGTGGATATGGCGTGATTTTTTTGTGATCTCATAACAGCTTTCGCTGTAAAAATAAGAATGGCAGCGATCGTAGTGGTTTCAAGCCTGAACAAAGAGCCCAGCTGGGTGGCACTCCTTGTTTCTATTTATTTTGTCCTTTCTTTTTTTCTCTTTCTCTCTCCTTCTTGTATCTCGTTTTTTTTGTCTGCTTCTTTCCGTGAACATGACATTCTTTCTCGCTCTGTCTTTAGTTCTCTTTCTTACCTTTCTTTCTGTCTGCATGTTGTTTCTATCTCTTTTAGGGGCGAAGCTCCTAAGGGTGTGGGTCTGTCCCTCCTCTGTAGTAGTAGTAGTAGTAGTAGTAGTAGTAGTAGGTAGGTAGGTAGGTAGGTAGATAGCCACGTATAGTGGAATGTACCCACTCCACGTGATAAAGATGACGATGACGCAGTATAGTGGAATGTACCCACTACACGTGATAACGATGAAATACAAGCGCGTTCCAGTATAGTGGATTGTACCCACCACACGTGATAACGATGACGATGACGCTGATGACCGTGAAGTATAAGCACGTTCCAGACCACACATTCTCTTTCTGCCATGGATGAAAACGATCGAGCTTCGCCCACTCATCATCATTCACTTCGTGGATATGGCGTGATTTTTTTTCCTGTTTTTCTTTCTCTCTATCTTTGTATGTCTTTATTCCTATTATTTCTCCCTATCTCTTCCTTCCTCCTTTTCTATCGCTTTCTTTCTGTCTATCTTATTTCTACTTCTCTCTCTTTTTCCCGTGTTCGTTTTCGCTTGACACTAGCACCTTCTGTACACGGTAGTGGGGCTTGTCCAATTCGTGTGGGCCTTACCCACTTAATTGAGTAGTTTTTTGGTGCCACCGCAAAGAAAAAAAAAACAGATGAAATTTACACCATCTTCCCAAAGGGAACCCTGATGGGATGCGAAGCAGCAGCGTTGCGCATGGGAGCGGTGGAGAGGGTGAAGCGAGAGAGAGGTGACACGTACAGACATATTTCAACGCGTACGTTAGGCGCGCGTCAGGCGGCAGCTGCGGGCGTTGCGGCGAGCACACGGAAGGCGAGGGAGAGAGTGACGTCAGCGCGCACTGCGAGGGGAGCGTGACGTCAACGCGCAGCTGCGGCGTGACCTACTTGGCACCGCTCCAACACCTGCGGCGAGAGGAGCGCGTTGCGGCGCGTTCGTACGGACGCGCGGACGGAGGGACAGCGTTACACAGCCTAGTCAAAGAGCTGCTTCGCATCTAAAATTTGGAGGACGCTCGAGCTTCACCTTCAAGTGCAAAACGCGGTAGCGTAATCCTGACCTGTGCATGCGCTAACTTCGGTTCTCGGTGCATGCCTCAACCGCGCCGTAAGGGAACGAACAATTTTGCACGCAATATTGTTAGTTTCAAGGTATCCTAGAATGCCTACTGCAAGTACTATTCTTAAGTGCCCACTACGCCATAATTCTTCCTTTTGCGAATCAGCGAAGGACCCACTACGCGACCGTAAGGGAACACGCGAACATGTTTCAGCCCTTTGTATTTATTTGGTTTGTATATACAGAAAACAGGATGACACAATGTGTGGCGCTTTAAGACACTCACTCGTTGCGCAGTCAATATGTTTTGACGCCCAGTGCGACTCAGCGATTCTGCAACGAAATAATACGTGCGTTAAGGAGACTCCTTCCACAACATGACATTCATGGTGTTTTTTTCCCGACTTAGTTACGAGCCATAGCGTAGCTCTGTAGTAGAGCACCTGCTTGCCACGCAGACGGCCTGGGTTCGATTTTCACTCGGACCGAAGTTTGTAGGGGCGAAGCTCCTTAGGGTGTGGGTCTGTCCCTCCTCTGTAGTTGTCGTAGTAGTAGTAGTAGGTAGGTAGATAGCCACGTATAGTGGAATGTACTTACTCCACGTTATAAAGATGACGATGACGCAGTATAGTGGAATGTACCCACTACACGTGATAACGATGAAGTATAAGCGCGTTGCAGTATAGTAGAATGTACCCACTACACGTGATAAAGATGACGATGACGCTGATGACCATGAAATATAAGCGCGTTCCAGACCACACATTCTCTTTCTGCCATGGATGAAAACGATCGAGCTTCGCCCACTCATCATCATTCACTTCGTGGATATGGCGTGATTTTATTATTTATTTTATTAGCGCCTTTCTTGGTTTTTCGGTAACGGTCAAGATGATTTTTCACTCGCAACTAACGACGCCGACATAGAAACCGAAACTTCCGCGAAACGAGCGCTTTGAAGCTATAGCGTTAAAACTTTTTTTTTTTATTGGAGCTCACACCAACAAGATAAAAGAAAGGGAAAAAAGTGCGGGAAGGAAAAAAAAAAGGTCTATTTACAAGAGAAGCGGAAAAGAAAAACAGTCGTCAGTCACTTCGCAGTGACGGGACACCCCGGTCGACTGTGGCCCTCTTGGGTCGCGGTGTTCTTCACTTCCCCGTGGACGACGAGGCGCCCTCCGTGGTTGAGGTGTTCGTGTCCCCGTCGTCGTCATCGTCCATCGGGGGGCAGGTCCTTCCCCTTGACAAACTCGTTGTGGTAGTGTTCGTGGCGCATCTGCAGGAATCTCCTGTGCCTCTCTGCAAACGGGGGGAACGATGTCAGTGAACCACGTTGACGTAACAATGAGGCGGCGATGGGGGGCTAGTTGGTACGTCTCCATACTTGTGATGCGCTTGCGAAAAAACACGAGAGAACGAAACGAGGGACGACACAGGGTGATGCGCAATCGACACAGGGTTTCGTTCTCCCGTGTTTTAAATGCGAATGCATTTCTTAGTCGGGCTATGTCAGGCATCCGGCGTCGTGCGGCGTTGGCGTTGTCCGCGGCGGCCTCCGCGCGCCGGCAGGTGTTATCTCTCCGCTCTCACTCCCTCTCCCATAGCAACAGCTGCGGGCGCGCGCGCTTATCCTCGCCCCAAGCAACCGGAGCATGTGGTGCGAGAGAGTGTAGGAGAGGGTAGGTGCAGTGCTTCACCGCTTCTTCTCTCGCCGTTCGCTCTCTCTCCTCCCTGCGCCCCACTCTCCCGTCCGCTCGCGCCTCACTCTCGACCGTTCGCTGGCTGGGCGCCTCTCAAGGCGATGGCAGGAGTCGGGTGTCGGCGCAAGAAATGCATTCGCAATTTCCTCACGATTCCCTTCGGGGAGGTGGGGGGCATTTTTCGCAAGCGCATCACAAGTATGGAGACGTAACCAGCGGGGTTCGGGCCGTCCCTCGCACCGCTTCGATTTTTTTTTCATTTTTTTTTTACGCATTGTTCAACTTAGTGTTCCGAAGAAACGCGGTTTCTGAAAATCCTCCAAAAATGAGGTAAACGCGATGTTTGCTTGCTGCCTCCATAGTTACCTTTGCTGTGGTGTCAACAACTAATGTTTACCAGAGACGATTATTATCGTTAATTACGGCAATTAGTATAATTTTAGACGACAGGCAGGCGGGTCAAATGGCCGGGAGGACAGGAAGAAGTCCTTCCTGCGAAGAGCTCATTGTGACTAAGATTTCTCTCAATCTTTTCTCTCGCGAGAGATTTCTCTTAACTGCCGTGCCCCAGTTGACGCCCAAAATGACTACATTAGAGTCTTATCAAGTTAGGGAAATACGGTACGCAAATACAGTACGGTAATCCTCCGATCGCTGGTTGTGCTTAAGCCGCTTCAAGGTCCAGTGACAGGGCGTCCCCCGAACGACGGTTTCCTAATTAACAATGCGAACGCCGAGAGGCAACTATGAGTCGCGACAAAACCATGCATAGTAATTTTTGAAAAAAAAAAAAACAAGAAAAAAAAACATTTCTGGTGTTCGGGTGCCTCCACCAGAATGTCTGCCGCTGCAGAAAAAGCAATGCCGGAGGTAGCGAGCAAGTACTGCATTTCCCTTATTTTGGGAATTTTCGGACACGGTCGTTAAAATATCCTGCATGTATATTTACACGCACATATGTGGGCATGGATCACACACCCTTAAAGTAGTATCATGGCTTTGCAACTGCTGTCAACGGAACGAACAGCCTCTTCTAGCCCTTCGTATACATGTGCGTTATAGTATAAGCAACAGACAACTTCCTTACTTCCCAACTTTTGGGAATTATCTCACTAAGCTTAACATTAATCTACAGTTAACAATAAGTGTCGGACGGAACCCGTCATTCGCCAGGGTCTCGGAACAGGATGAGAAAAACGTTGTTTCGCGCATGGTATTAGGAAAAAAAAAAACGGTTAGTTCATAGGTATATAATAAATGTTGAGGTTTTACGTCCCAAAACCACGATATGATTATGAGGGGGCCCCGTAGCGGAGGGATCCGGAAATTTTCACTATCTGGTATTCTCTAACCAGCACCTAAATGTAAGTAACCAGGCTTCGAGCATTTAGCCTCCATGGAAATGCGACCGCAGCGGCCGGCCGGGATTCGATCCCACGACCTTCGGGTTGACAGTCGAGCACCATAACAACCAGACCACCGACGGAAGATTCACAGCTGCAGTGCTGTCGCTCGGGTAATGCTGAGAAAGTTCAACACACGCCTCTGCTTTAGATCAGAAGCCATAGGTGACCTGAGCTCGCTTTATTGGTGTTGCCAACCTTTATCTAAAAAAAAATCTTTTTCACTTCCCTTGTTGTCGGTCCCTTAGTAACGATTTCCTTGCTACAGCGCACCTCACGATCTTAACGCTTCGATCTTAAGACATGATCTTAAGACATGATCTTAAGGCACGATCTTAATTCCAGGACTTCGCGTGCTTTACCACGCGAACTCCCGGAGTTATTTTTACTTTTAACACTGGCAGTATAGTTTGGACAGGGAGATATTCCTACCTTCTTGTTCCTTGGACATGCGCTTTTCGTCGTCCACTACGTTCTTGAAGCCCACGCCACCTCGGCGGTGGCCCTTCTTGCGCCTGCGTGACACGTACAAGCTGAGTTTCACGGCAAACCTGATATCTGTCGATATGGTCAACATTTTTTTTAGTGGCACGAGAAGCGATGGCACTCTTTTTTCTTATTTGTCCACTTTGTCAACATAAAGTGGACCTACAAGCTACATACGGGAATTCTATAACAGGCTAATCGAGGCTACGCTGTCCGTAACGGAAGTGCCCTGAAACCCAACACATGCTACAACGAAACCTCGGTCTATAATCATGTCGTGTTCGAATGGAACCAACCGCCTATATGCAAGTTACTACACGAAGTCCGAGTGAATGCTTCGCGAAAAGCTTGCAAAAGTAGCTCTTGGTAGTGAAAAAAAAAAATCGGGAGCCCTTGCTCTATCCGGAAGAGGTTTGTTACCTGTCGCCTCCCCTCCCCCCCTCCCTTTAATGTTCGAGTCTGCGCCAGAAAGAGCGTTTTAAGCGACCTTAGACAAAAGTAGCCCCAAAAGAAGTTCTAGACATCATGTTGATAACTATAGCGTGCCGTCCGTGATCAGGGTACTGTTTGGGGCCAAGGCATGTAAGCACATAAGGGCGCAGCCTTTGCTTATAGAGTCTCAAGTTCATATACTGGAAACAGGCGCGCATAGGACAGTCAGTTACGGAAGGGCAAATGAGCTCTTGTGTCCCACTAAAACTCACTCGGTTGTTCCCTGCGTTCACTTTCAAGTATCTTCCAATGACCTCAGTATCGGAGGTTATTCCAGCGCGAATCGATCGCAGCAAGGCCTTTTGGAATCCGTAGTCGTGAGAGTGGAGTTACAGGCATAGGCGTGCGCAGGGTTGCCCTTCAGGGGGGGGGGGGTCAAGGAGGGGCGAAGGTTCATCGCAGCGCCCCCCCCCCCTTCCTATTAAGTCATTGTATGGGGCAGAATTTGCGCCCCCCCTCTCTCAGGTGACTAGGGGGGGGGGGGCGGCCGCCCCCTCTGCCCCCCCTCGTGCGCACGCCTATGGTTACAGGGGATTATTTTGTCCCAAAGAACGCGCTGGAAGCTACAGGCGGGCGAATGACAGAGGGGCAAGAAGCTAGGTCAGCGCGCGCCATGATCTTGAACATGTTCCTGCTTTCGTTGTTTCAGGCAATGGCATGCAGTGTCCTTTCCTCCCTTGACGTACTTTGCCAAGAATAGCAAGCGATTTTTTAGGTGTCTGAAATGGACTCGCAAATCATCTGCTGCACATGCGGTGTTGCCATACCCGACTTACATGCTCATAAGAGCAGCGCCTCCTCCATTTCAAAAACGGAGGAGGCATTGATAGAAGCCTCGACTACTGATCGGAAACATTGTTTGACCGCGTTCACAAAGCGTTGCAAGGCTTGCTTAAGCAGCTGACGTACGCCACACCGTAAAGCCCGATTCACATGCGAGCGATATTGCCCCAAGGGTGGAGCGGCAGCCGTCCCACGAGCCTAAAACAGGTTTCTAGAGCGTCCACTAGACGCTGCGATCGATATCGCCAGAGTTGGAAAAATTCGCTCGCGGCAGAGCGTCTGACCAATTGGGGAGCAGTGACGTGGGGAGCACGTGACGGCAGGGGCGGAGTCGAGGAGCGGGCGCGCGCGCCGGTGAGAACTCGCTCCGACTCGGTAGCAGATGACATCCATCATGTAAGAGCGGCGGGCATCGCGCAAAAGTGGCGCATGCGAAACGAAATTGCGTCCGCGCGTCCTGCTGCCGCGACTGCCGTCACTCACTTGCTCGCATGTGAAACAGGCTTAAGTGTCTGCCTCCCTTTCGCGCTCGCGTCGTTTATAACAGTGAAGCAGTTCTCATTCGACCGTTCGCCGTTGTCGTTACGCAGCTCGGCGAAAGGTGTGTACGGTTGCGGGAGCAGCGGGGAGATGAGGCGACCAATGAGAGGCCGCGCTGGGCGCGAGTGGGAGAGCGAGGTGGAGACGACGCGACCGTAGAGAAAGGGAAACTGGAGGCGCGACCGGCTATGGGTATGAGCGGAACTTTATGCGAGCCGAAGATTGGACAGGCTTCTCGTACGCACGAGGAAGAAGCGACAGCGGGAATTGCCACGAGAGCGTTACGCCTATAGTGTGCCTAAAATAATATAGTTTCGACAGCTTTCACGGTGTGAAAGTGGCTTTACTTAATTTTTTTTTTCGAAATGATTCAGCGTATCTAAGTTGTCCATCTAGTGACCTTATCGTCGCGGGACGAACACGCGATATCGCGAGGCTCACGAAGAAGTCACTGGGAGCTCGACACAGCTATATGTGCTCACTTGGACGTCATGGACGACTGCATACTCATGTTGACTCAGTCGAGTTGCACCGTGCCTGCCGGACGTCTGTCGTAGTCGGCGCTGGGTGCCTTCTCCTCTGGGCGCTGGCAAAGGAGGAATGGCGTCACGAGCATCGTTTGCCGTCGTTTTCTTCTTTCCGCTGACCTGCCCCCCGTATTTCAGAAAACAAGGTGCCTTATAATGGTTGAAATCGAGGTTTTCAAAGCTCGTCTGGTCTGCAGGTAACATGATGGAAATAAAAGGGAGGACACTGACCATGAAAAACAATACGAAAAAAGGACGTTTCGGCTCCCCTGACCGGAGCCTTGTTGACAACCGTATTGTTATTTCGTATTCTTTTTCACGGGAGGTAATAAAACTATTGGGGCCTTACGTACCGAAGCCACGAGATATAATTAAGAGGGATGCCTTAGGGGAGGGCTCTGGAAATTTCGACCACCTGGCCTTCTTGAACGTACACCTAAATCTATAGGTACACGGGCCTCGAGTCTGTCTGTCTGTCTATCTATCTATCTATCTATCTATCTATCTATCTATCTATCTATCTATCTATCTATCTATCTATCTATCTATCTATCTAGCAGTGATAGATAGATAGATAGATAGATAGATAGATAGATAGATAGATAGATAGATAGATAGATAGATAGATAGATAAACACTCTCAGAGTCACCGAAGTTCGCTAAGAAATGCGTCACATTTAAATCAAAACGGTTTTGAACAAGGCTCCCGTCGGGGTTGCTGAAACGTCTTTTTTCAAGGCACCGTCCACTGACCAGAGGGAGCTGCGTTGCTCGCACTGCCCCTTCCCAAATTCACTGCGCGCAGAAAACAGACGCGCGCATGCGTCCCCCGTGTAGTCCGGCCACAATCCGTCTACTCGTGCATGGAGTGAGACGCGCGCATCATGTTCCATTTTGGCCGACGCCCTTCTCAATGTTGCTTTTAGATGCGAAGCATCTTATGCTCGGGGCTCTGTCCGTCCCTCCCGCGTCCCCCGTCCCCCCATCCCGTGTCCCGCGTCCGGCCACTTTCATGAAGTAGGGAAGCACCCATTATGCGAACCAGAAACTTGTAGTAATATGAAGACCGTCAACCCTACTACAATCATCAGAGTCATGGCCGAGAGCACAGAGAGGCTGCTTAGTAATGGCTAGGCAGGTGGTGGCTGTCGCCCAGGTTGACCCCATTCCTTGAGTCACGGCCGAGAGCACAGAGAGGCTGCTTAGCAATGGCTAGGCAGGTGGTGTCTGTCGCCCACGTTGACCCCATTCCTTGATCTTGCTTGCATGTGTTTGGAGGGGGGCTTAGTCCGTCCCTCCTTCACGCGTCGCACAGCGCATGCGCGTCCCCTCTCTCTCCTACGCTCACCCCCCTTACTCTACTCTAGGAATCATCTACTCTACGGAGCGGCGCCCGCGTCCCACAGCGCATCCGCGTCCTCTCCTCTAGGACTCCTCTACTCTACGGAGCGGCTTCGGCGTCCCACAGCGCATGCGCGTCCTCTCCCCCCTCTCTCATCTAGGAATCCTCTACTCTACGGAGCTGCTCCCGCGTCCCACAGCGCATGCACGTCCCCTCTCTCTCCTCTCCTACGATCCCCCCCCGTCCTTTCCTCTAGGAATACTCTACGCAGCGGCGGGCACGACAGGTGGTGTGACAGCTGCATACTCCGCTGGGGGGTGCCACGGTAGTTCCGCGGTATGAAAATGACGGAGCGCGTGCGCCTCATTCTCTCTCCTGTGCAGCGCCGCGATGAGCGCCCGGACCACTGCCGTGAAATGAGAGCGGCGACGTTTATTCCCGCTCAAGCTAATTATCTCCCCGCTGCTTCGCATCCACACATGGTTCCTTTTAGCGGGAGATGGGGAAGTTTTTTTTTTTTGTCCGCTAGGCTTCGCGTTCTGGCGCTGCAGTCCTACTACAAAACTCGACTGCACGGTGCCCATCAGTGTCCTTTTTTTAATTCTATCATGTTACTTCCCGACCAGGAAGTGCTTCCGTGAAAACCTCGACTTCAACCATAAGGCAGCTTGGTTTATGAAATATGGGGGCAGGTCAGCGGAAAGAAGAAAACGACGGTAGACGATGCTCGAGACACGTGGCGCCGTTCCTTTGCCAGCATCCGGAGGCGAAGGCACGCAGCACCGACAGCGACAGAGGCCAGGCTAGCACGGTGCAGCTCGACTCTCCGTCGACTTGAAGGGACGGCACGAGGGACATCAACTATCAAGGAAGGGGGGCGTCTGAGTCGGCATGAGTCTAGAGTCGTCCTTGACGTCCAAGTGAGCACGTATAGCTGTGTCGAGCTCACGGCGACCTCTCCGTGAGCCTCACGATATCGCGTGTTGTCCCGCGACGATAAGGTCATTAGATGGAATACTTCGATATGCTAAATCATTCCGAAAAGAAGAAAACGAAAAAAAAAAAAAGGTAGAGCCAGTTTCAAACAGTGAAAGATTTCGGAGCTGCATTGTTTACTCTATAAGCGAAACGCTCTCGTGGCAGCTCGGGCTGTCGTTCGCGTCTTCTTCCTCGTGCTTACGAGAAGCCTATCCCATCTTCGGCTCACATAAAGTTCCGCTCATACCCATAGCTGGTCGCGTCTCTAGTTTCCCTTTCTCTACGGTCGCGTCGTCTCCACCGCGCCTCTCCTCCACACGCCCAGCGCGGCCTTGCATTGATTACCGCTTTTCCTCCTCGCACCTAGCGCGGCCTCTCATTTTCCTCCTCGCACCTAGCGCGGCCTCTCATTGGTTCATTTTCCGCGTCGGCACACTCCTTTCGCCGAGCTGCGTAACGACAACGGCGAAGGGTCGACTGACAAAAGCTTCGCTGTTAAAAACGACGCGAGCGCAAAAGGGGGGGCAGACACTTACGCTGTGGCGTACGTCGGTTGCTTAAAGAAGCCATGCAACGCTTCCTGAACACCGTCAAACAATGCTTCCGATCAGTAGTCCAGGCTCCTATCAATGCCTCCTTTATTTTTTAAATAGAGCAGGCGCTGCTCTTATGAACATGAAAGTCAGGTATTGCAGCACAGCACGCAGGAGAAAACTTGTGAATCCATTTCAGACGCGTAAAAAATCGCTCGCTCTTCTCCCTGAAAATTACGTCAACGGAAGAAAGGACACTGCCATTCCCTGAAATAATGATGGCAGGAACACGCTCAATGTCAGGCGCTCACTGACGCAGCATCTTGCCCCTCTGTCAATCGTCCGCCTGTGTGAACTCGCGCTTTCCTTGGGACGAAAGCATCTCCTATAACTTCAGTTGCACTACTACGGATTCGAAATGTTTTAAGGCGATCGAATTGCGCGGGAATAAACTCCGATACTGAGGTCATTGGAAGATCACTTGGATAAGTGTCCGAGTGAGTTCTAGTACTAGGTTCCCAAACACTCATTTGCCCTCCCGTAACTGTCATTTGCCCTTCCGTAACTGACTGTTGTGTGCGCACTTGTTTCGATGATATGAACTTGACACTCTAAACAAAGGTTGCACCCTTAGGAGCTCAAATAAATCTCTGCCACAAACAGTACCCCTATCACGAGCGGCATGCTATAGTTACTAACGCTATAGTTAAAAAGGTCATAGTTTAGAACACGACCTGAATATAGACCAAGGTTTCGTTGTAGCATGCGTTGGCTTTCAGGGCACTTTCGTTAGCGACACCGTAACCTCGGTTAGGCTGTAGGTCCGCTTTGTGTTGACAAAGTGGGCGAATAAGAAAAAGAGTGTCACTCGCTGCTCGTGCCACTAAAAAATGTTTACCACACCGACAAATAAGTTTTGTCGTTGAACTGGGTTTGTACGTGTCACGCAGGCGCAAGACGCTCCACCGCGGAGGTGGCGTGGGCTTTAAGAACGTACCGGACGACGAAAAGCCAATGACCAAGGCACAAGAAGGTATAGTGATCTTTCCCTGTCCAAACAATATCGCCAGTGTTAAAAGTATGTAATCACGTGACTTCCCGTGCTAAAGCGCCCCGATGAGATCCTGAGGCACGCTGTAGTGAGGTAATCGTTACGCACCGACAACAAGGAAACTGAATGAAAATAAATATTTTTTAGATGCGAAGCAGCTTAGGGCGGAGTTCAATCCGGTGGTGCTGGTGTGCGTCCTGACCACCCTTACTGCGCATGCGCCTACTCTATCTCCCACTATCCTCCTCTACGCAGGTGTTCGGTCGCCTTCTCCCCCCCCCCCCCCCCCCGCTGCAGCCTGTAAACCCACTCCCTCCTCTCCCTCCCCCATTTCATATAAGCGCGTGCGCTCGGTCGAGGAAGTCTCGCTTGAATCGTGCGATCGCTCTGTCGGTTCCCGGTCGCTGCAGTTGTCTCGAAAGCCTCGCTACCCTCGCCGCAGACTCGCGTTGTCTCTCTGTAGCGGAAGCGGTAGCTCAACGCCGACGCTTGGCTTCGACGGCCGAGTGAACGTAAACGGAAACTTGGTGTGCACCCCCCAATGCTGCTTCGCATCCTCTTATGGTTCCCTTTAGTAGGAGATGGTGTAATGTTTTTCATATTATTAGCTACAGGTGCCTGCGGTTCGCTAAGAAATGCTTCGCATTTGAATTTCGTGGAAGCGGTGTGAGGGACGCTCCGAAACCCCGCTGGTTACGTCAACGTGTTTCACTCGCGTCGTTCCCTCGTTTGCAGAAAAGCACATGAGATTCTTGAAGATGCGCCATGAACACTACCACAACGAGTACATCAAGGGGAAGGACTTGCCCCCGCTGGAGGACGACGACGACGATGGCGAGGCCGCAGCTAAGGCGGGCGCCTCGCCGTCCACGAGGAAGTGACCACCGCGGACCAGGAGGTCCACGGTCCGACCGAGTGGTCCGTCGCCACACAGTGACTGATGAACTGTATCTTTTTTTTCTCTTCCAGTCTTGTAAATAGCCCCTTTTTTTGTTCCCGTATTCTTTCCCTTCTTTTTATTGGTGTGGCATTCAATAAAAACAAGTTTTTGGTGATTGCCACAAACGGGTGGCACTCTTGCGCGGAGGGATTGGGAAGTTGCGGCAGAGGGGGGGGGGGGGGGGGGGGTTCCGCGGACAGTTTTAACGCGAGAGCGTTAAAGAGCTCGTTTCACATAAATTCGGCGGCGGCGTCGTTGGTTGTGAGCGAAAAATCATGTTGTCCGCGACCGAAAAAACGAGAAAGATGCAAATAAAATAATGAAATGTCCGGGTCCGAATGAGGATCGAAGCCAGGGCGTCTGCGTGGCAAGCAGGTGTTCTACCACTCAGCCACGCTTCTGCTTGGGATTACGTATAAAATAACTTCCTCTGCTTGGAAATGCAGTGAAAATTAATGCTTTACAAACACACACGTCCTGTATAAAGGCGTCACAATACAACGTGTACTATCTCAGTAATATTGCGTGGTACAAGCGTACATTGCCATCGGGCGTCGGAATATGTGACTATCATAACGACATTGTGGTTCAAAGTCGTCCACCCATTACAGAAGGCACACACGTTACTGTACGTATTCCCTCGAGACCACGTAGTGGGTGCATAGCAATTTCGAAAACATTTCCCGCGCACAATAGCTCGGGGTTTAAAGCATGCTACCCATTACATAGTATGCACTAAGTGGTTAAAGTACGCACTAGGGACAGGATATCGCTATCGCGTTCAACTCTTAATGGTCCTGCGTTCATAAGTATTAATTACAAGCTTCAGGATACCCCGCAAGTGGATTCATTAAAATACCTGGGAATTATATATATTGAACATCTATATTGGCACCCCCCATTTTGAATATGTGGCAACAAAAGGAGTAAGCGTAATGAGTGTTTTGCGCAGGTTGAGCAGCCGCAGATCTGGTATGAGAAGAAAGGCACTCTTGATGGTGTATAAAATGGCCGGTATTAGAATTCGGTTGTGTTCTTTTTTCTGGTGCGCCAGCATACAAGCTTCGGCCACTAGTCCAATTAGAGCGAGAAGCTTTACGGCCGTGCTTAGGCCTTCCAAAATATGTGGCCAATGCTGTATTATACCTGGAAGCGCGAACGCCACCCCTTTTATGCCGATTCAACATTTCAAGGTGCACACTTCCTTAAAGGGGTACTGACACAAAATTTCGCGGCCGAGACAGCCTGAGGGTTCGATTCACGGGAACATGTGTATATCATCTGCAAAATATCAACAGCGAATATAGCTTGGAAGGTATTTTACAAGAATTTTGAAGTTTGCGTGAGCGATCGACTCCCCTCACGCTACTGACACCAACAGAGGTGACCCCCTACCCTTGGTGACCCCCCCTACTTCCCTCACGTGACCACGCTGCAGCAAGTTATGATGACGTCATAGCCGCCATTTTTCTTTTGCCGCGTTTGTTGCAGCAGTCTATACCTCTCGGCGGCTGGTCGCGAGTCCGTGGCCGCGGCGCACGTGTTGAAAGTTTTGTGTTTGGCGACACTGCTGTCCCGTTTCCTATGGACCCTTTTCATAAACAGCAAGTGCGCTTCCCTGTGCTGCATATTTTCCTTCATCATGGCGGCACCTGTCATCCTTTAAGTGGAGAGGAGGCCCTAGTGGAACGTGCCATGGGTTTTCTATCATGCGGGTTCATATCAAGGGAGCCCAGCGAATGTTTTCCATGCCATATGGGCAAGTAAACTGCGCTTGAACACGCTGTTTGCAGTAAGTGACCAGCCGCCATTAGTAGGGAAAACTGCACTGCAGGAAAGCTAGCTTAACATTTATGAAAGGGGTCTATTCGAAAGGACTTCTTGATGCGGACCGTGCGTAAGTGCGTCACAGTTCTGTGTGCTGACGTGATAGAGAGCTGCGCACGCTAGGTGGTGATAGTTGCACCCGGCGGCTTGTCGTTTTTCGAGCTCTCTCAAACCGAAACTGAAACTGGTCGGTAATGAGGAGCCTGTAATTAAATATCTGTCGCGCGCTGCAGCAAACGAGGTGCCGAGTTATGACTAACAGGCCCTCAGCAACACATTTCAGCAAAAAAAAAAAAAAAAAAAAAAAAAAAAAAAAAAAAAAAAAAAAAAACGCCAGGCCAAAGTTTTGTGTCAGTACCCCTTTAAGGTTGCACGAATCACCGTATAATCATACTCAAATAGTTGTCACCTCTCATCCTGGCTTACTTTTCTCCGCGCACATGCCCAGATTCCGCAAGCCGCAAATCATATTTGTTCAAACATTACTTGACTCCCTAAAGGTACAAATTCGCGATGTGCTTCCTACTATGCAACGTAACTCCATAGAAATTGTCTACCACGATATGTTTCCGCACCATGCGATATTAATACCTCGCGACATTTTAAATGGACTGTTACAAGGGTATCTAAAAACTCTGCCAACGAATCTTGCTATTGCAACGGACGCATCGCAATCAGAGGAAAGATCTAGCGTAGGAATATTTTGCCCTGAACTCGAGTGGTCTTTTTTTCATTACGACTGCCTGATTTTATTCCTGTTTTTCTGGCTGAATTTATGGCCATAATATTAGCTTTACGCAAGTATTTCAATTACAGTAGTTGCAGTTATCACTGACTCGTTATCTGTGTGCTCTTCGCTTTCCCCATCTGGTGAAACGACTAAAGCACTTTAAAGTACTAGTTCCCGCTCACCTTCAATGTATTCATTTAATTTTGGTACCAGGCCACGAAGGTTTTTTGTTAAATGAAATGGCTGATTCTTTAGCAAAGGCGGCGCTTTTGGCGCCGATCATTCGGGTTTCCCCGCTAACTGCACACGTCACAAAGGCAAGATTTCGCTCACTAACATTCAGGAAAAGTTTATCAGACCCTGCATTGACAGCTTCTCCAGAATATAAGAACCTAGCTCCTATTTTCCTGGCGCAGCGATTTATATCAGTCGAGAATAATGGAAGTGGCCATAGCCAAATTTCGTTGCCGCGTTACCTCACTCAATTTTAACCTGCATAGGGCAAGTTTAGTGCCTTGCCCTGTGTGTCTCTTCTGTAAGGAAGAGGCACACAGGGCCTTCTTCTGTAAGGAAGAGGCCATTTCTTTCCATCCTATCACCGGTTCACGTCACTGCGGAAAAAATTCATAGTACCACCTTTTCAAAATCTGGGTCTGGAAGTATCAGAACCAGTTCTTTTTTTTTGGCGCCTCTACTCTGGGCTACACCCACACGAACGTTTTCTTCGCCATTGAGGAATTCATCGGTCAGTCCAAAAGAGTATCTAGCTCCTTTTAATATTTCATTACCAATAATTCGTACCTCAATTCAATATATTAGTTAACTATAGCTTCTACGAGTAATACACAAGAGAAGATACTAGAAAAAAAATCAAGCCATATCCACGAAGTGAATGATGATGAGTGGGCGAAGCTCGATCGTTTTCATCCATGGCAGAAAGAGAATGTGTGGTCTGGAACGCGCTTATACTTCATGGTCATCAGCGTCATCGACATCGTTATCACGTGTAGTGGGTACATTCCACTATACTGGAACGCGCTTATACTTCATCGTTATCACGTGTAGTGGGTACATTCCACTATACTGCGTCATCGTCATCTTTATCACGTGGAGTGGGTACATTCCACTACAAGTGGCTACCTACCTACCTACCTACCTACCTACCTACTACTACTACTACTACAGAGGAGGGACAGACCCACACCCTAAGGAACTTCGCCCCTAAAATCACGCCATATCCACGAAGTGAATGATGTCATCGTCATCGTTATCACGTGTAGTGGGTACATTCCACTATACTGGAACGCGCTTATACTTCATCGTTATCACGTGTAGTGGGTACATTCCACTATACTGCGTCGTCGTCATCTTTATCACGTGGAGTGGGTACATTCCACTATACGTGGCTATCTACCTACCTACTACTACTACGACAACTACAGAGGAGGGACAGACCCACACCCTTAGGAGCTTCGCCCCTAAAAGTCACCAACTACTCGGCCAATCCCCTGCATTGGGTATGAGCCATGCTTCGAAGAGAAGAAGAGGAAGAAGAACAACAGCCCGGAGGCGAAGGCACGCAGCACCCAGCACCGACTACGACAGACGCCGCGGCTAGTACGGTGCAGCTCGACTCTCCGTCGACTTGAAGGGACGGCACGAGGGACATCAACTATCACGGACGAGAGCGTCGGCGCCTGAGTCGACATGAGTATGCAGTCGGCCTTGACGTCCAAGTGAGCACATAGAGCTGTGTCGAGCCCACGGTCACTTCTCCGTGAGCCCCACGATATCGCGTGTTCGTCCCGCGACGATAAGGTCATTAGATGGACCACTTCGATATGCTGAATCAGTCCGAAAAAAAGAGGCAAAGCCAGTTTCACACCGCGAAAGCTGTCGAAACCATAGGCGTGCGCAGGGTAACCGTCCAGGGGGGGTCGAAGGTTCTTCGAAGCGCCCCTCTTCCCGATTAAGTCAATGAATGGGGCAGACTTTGCGCCTTTTTAGGTTTTTAGGTGACTAGGGGCCCCCCCCTCGTGCGCACGCCTATGGTCGCAACTTATGTTAGCGAAACGCTATCGTTGCAGCTCCCGCTGTCGCTTCTTTTTCTTCCTTGTGCGTGGTGGTGGTTGTGGTTCGAAGAATGAAAAGGCGCCTAATTTCTGCAGCCCAGTCGGGAGCACGGCGCAGCGCCCTTGTGCGTACGAGAAGCTCACGTAACATATCGCTCATAGCCACAGCTGGTCGCGCCTCAAGTTTCCCTTTCTCTACGGTCGCGTCATGGCGTCGTCCCCACCGCGCCTCTCCTCTTCGCGCCCAGCCAATGGCCCAATGGCCCAACGCTGCCTCGCGTTGTTTACCTCCTCTCCTCCTCACACCTAACGCGGCCTCTCATTGGTCGCCTCATCTCCCCGCCTCTTCCGCATTGGCACACTCCTTTCGCCGAGCTGCGTAACGACAACGGCGAAGGGTCGACTGACAAAAGCGTCGCTGTTAAAAACGACGCGAGCGCAGAAGAGGGGCAGACACTTACGCTGTGGCGTACGTCGGTTGCTTGAAGAATCCCTGCAACGCTTTGTGAACACGGTCAAACGATGCTTCCGATCAGTAGTCGAGGCTCCCATCAATGCCTCTGCTATATTTTAAATAGAGGAACCGCTGCCCTTTTGAATATCTATTTGTATATCGTTTGGTACTCATTGTTTTGTATAGGAGGGTTGCAAGGGGGTGGGGCCCCCAAGATGGCGCCAGCGTCGGAACGGCAGCGCGTACATCTTGGTGGTTTCCGCGTGGGCTCAGACGCATTCTACCCGTGTCATGCACACTGTCACGCACAAAGCATCTCGTCGCCGCTCGCCATTTCGAGAAAACCGATGAAGCGCGCCACCAGAGAGCATCTGCGCCACCACGGTAACCACGGGGCACCAATATGGCGGCGGACGCCGCTAGCGATCCTAGCGGATGACGTCACTTGCGTTCAAACTTATTGTATTCACTGTTTTGATGAATCCATGACGCCTGTATCATGAACATTTTCACTGGAACTTTTTTCCTCAGCTTATACTAATTACTGTATAATCATAAATTTATATACCATGCCAATTTTTCGTTGTTGTAGTTGCTCTTATTTTTTCATTCCTTTAATTGCTTTCATTCTTCAAATATTGCATTCCTATATTTCCTGTAAATTTGTATAAATGTATTCTTTTTTCTCATACTGCACTCGACACTTTACATGTTTTTTTAATATTAGGAGGTCCCCCCTGTCAGCTCTCGTCACTATGAGACCTCCGAATGTAATACATATCACTGACGATGTTACATTGTATGCAAAGAAACTGAATAAATCGACTTAAGTCAGGTATTGCAGCACCGCACGCGGCAGGGAACTTGCGAATCCATTTCAGACACGTAAGAAATCACTCGCTCTTCTCTCTGCAAATTACGTCAACGGAGGAAATGACACTGCCATAGCCCGAAACAATGATTGCAGGAACATGCTCAAGGTCATGGCACGCGCTGACCTAGCTTCTTGTCCCTCTGCCATTCGCCCTCCTGTGTAGCTTCCAGCCTGTTCCTTGGGATGAAAGACTCCCCCGTAACTCCGCTCGCACTACTACGGATTCCAGAAAGCATCGCGGCGATCGAATCGCGCGGGTATAAACTCCGATACTGAGGTCATTGTAAGATTACTTGGAAAAGTGTTTCACGGCCCCTTGGTGTGAACGCAGGAACCGAGTGAGTTTTAGTACTAGGGACCCAATCACTCATTCCCCCCCCCCCCCCCCCCGTCCACCCCATAACTGACGATTCTGTGCGAGCCTGTTTCGAGGGTATGAGCTTGACACTCTAAACAAAGGTTGTACCCTTAGGAGCTTAACTATCTTGGCCCCAAACAGGACCCTGATCACAAACGGCATGCTATAGTTATAAAGGTGATGTCTAGAACTTCTCATGGGGCTACTTTTGTCTAAGCTCTCGCTTAGGACGGTCTTTCTGGCACAGATTCAAAGGTTAAAAAAAAAAAAAGAGGGAAGGGGGGACGTGACAGGTCACACAGCCCTCTTCCGGATAGAACAAGAGCTCCTAATTTTTATTTTTTGTTTCACTACAAAGAGCTACTTTTGCGAGCTTTTCGCGAAGCATTCACTCGCACTTCGTGTAGTAACTTGCGTAAACGCGGTTGGTTCCATGCGAACACGACATGAATATAGACCGAGGTTTCGTTGTAGCATGTGTTGGGTTTCGGGGCACTTCCGTTACGGACAGCGTAGCCTCGATTACCCTGTAATGGAGTTCCTGTGTGTAGCTTGTAGGTCCACTTTGCGTTGACAAAGCGGGCGAGTGAGAAAAAAAGTGTCACTCGCTGCTCGGGCCACTAAAAAATGTTTACTATACAGCGATGAATAACAGCTTTGTCGTGAAACTGCGTTTTTACGTGTCACGCAGGCGCAAGAAGGGCCAGCGCCGAGTTAGCGTGGGCTTCAAGAACGTGCCGGACAAGAAAAAGCCCATGTCCAAGGAACAAGAAGGTATAGTGATCTTTCCCTGTCCAAACAATATTGTCAGTGTTAAAAGTATGTAATCACGGGACTTCGCGTGCTCAAAGTGCCTGCAGAAACACTCAAAGTACCTCACAGAAACGCTCAAAGTGCCTGCAGTTCGCCAAGAAATGCTTCGCATTTAAAATTCGTGGAAGCGGGGTGAAGGACGCCTAAAACCCCGCTTGTTAGGTCAACGTGCTGCATTCGCGTCGTTCCCCCCGTTTGCAGAAAAGCACTCGAGATTCTTGAGGCTCCGCCATGACCACTACCACAACGAGTACGTCAAGGGGAAGAACCTGCCCCCCGCTGGACGACGACGACGACGACGATGGGGAGACCTCAACTACGGAGGGCGCCTCGAGGTCCACGAGGAAGTGATCACCGCGGCCCCAGGAGGTGCACAGTCCGACTGAGTGGCCTGTCGCCACACAGTGACTGATGAACTGTATTTTTCTTCTCCTCTTCTCTTGTAAATAGACCTTTTTTTTTTGTCCCCCCGATTTTTCTCCTTTCTTCTTTTATTTGTGTGACATTCAATAAAAAAAGTTTTAACGCGACAGCGTTAAAGAGCTCGTTTCGCAGAAATTCCGGCGTCGTTGGTTGTGAGTGAAAAATAACCATCTTGTCCGTGACCGAAAAATCGAGAAAGATGCAAATAAAATAAAAAATAAAAATTTCCGGGTCCAGGATGAACGGGCAGCTAACGCCAATGGGGCCCTCGACCAAGGTTCCCCCCATAAGAATGACCTATATTTCAGTAACACTTTTCTGTAGGGGTGTAAGAAAAGTGAAATTTCGTCTTTAATCGTGGCCCAAAATATCGAATACAAAACGCTTCACTGAAAATTGAAAGGAAGAACAAAGAAATTAAGTTTGCTCGTATCCTACAGCACATAACGCAGTAAGTGAATGCTGCCGAAAGACTACAAATTGTACTACAACGGTAATGTCGTGCTTCATCATTGTGAGTGCTCCGTGCCCAAAAATCTTCGGGCGCCCATTCACAGCAGTGTTTTAAGTGTACACTGGAATGATGGAAGACTGAACAAGTGGTGCGGTCCGGCAGTGGTGACTGCACAGCGTGACAAATGTTCACATGTGAAGCCAATGACCGAATGTTTCGTGGGCCAAAGTCAGGACACCTTACGGCGCTTGCGGCATACGCGACCGAACTACGCAAGAAGTCCGCGCCTTCGTTTCGGAAGCAAAGTTGCGAAGGGCTTGGCATTTTTTGCATGTTTCTTTTATGTGAGAAAATGACAATCGCCTACAAAATAATCATGCGTTCGCTTTTGAACCAGGATATCAGTGAAAGTTTTAATGAAATGCCTACTGTATTGACAAAGTTAGTTTAACCAGCCCACCCTAACAAAGTTGCATCATTGGCCTTTTTCATGTTTTAGATATTCGTTGTGTCGAATTATTCGAAACTTCGAATACTAGCTATTCAAAAGTCGAATTGAAATATTCGATCAGGTATTATTTCATTTGAATATTCGCACATTCACACACCCATACTTTTCTGTTCTTTACATTGGCATACAACTCTACATAATAGCTCTAGACATGTGGCGCACCACGAGTGTTGTACAACCGCCACTAGCAACAATTCAAGAGCCGAATCCGCACTGCTCATTCTCTATTTGGCAAAGATTGCTTAGGCCTCAATATAAGCAAGCAGACTAAAATCATGCTGATGTTACATACACTGTCTGAAATAAAAAGGAAGGAACGTGTTGTGGTTATCTCATGTCATGCACACTTCAATTGCCAATGATGCATGTGCCGTCTCCAACACATTAAAACAAATTAAATAAATAAAAAAAGTGAAGTTACCTCCCACATGGTTGGGCTCTATTGATATACTTTAGGCAGCACAGAACATCCTGCAAGAAGTAAATACCAGCGTTGCTACATGACAAAGCCAAAGGAGTTGAGGGCTCACACCATGGCTTCAAAGGACAGCCACATTTGATTGCTTGCAGCTCTCGGTAAACATTCTCGTACAACTAACTAATTTTTGCAAGGAAGCATTGTGTGAAGGATGCTCCCTACATTTTGGTGAGTTGTTGTGGCACAACTCCCATTTCCCAAGAGGCAATGCTGCCCAAAATGGACAATATAATACCGGGGGGACTTATGTGCCAAAACCATGACATGATTATGAGGCATGCTGTAATGGTGGGCTCCAGAAATTCAGATCATCTGGTGTTCTTCAATGTGCACTGACATCGTACAGTACATGGACCTATAGCATTTTGATGGACGCGGAATGGAACCACCGCGCCCGGGATGCCGCATAGAATGGAGAACACATCATGTACCTGTGCGAGAGTGACACTTGTGGATTGCAGCTAAAACAGTCCATCATACAGCTTTCGAAACATACGAAGTGAGCATCAACGAGGTCTGCAAACAGATTTAATGGTTCCTGAAAGACAATCTCAGTACGGCAGCTTTTGATTTTTGCTTATATGTGCTTGACAATCTGCAGGCAAGGACACGAAGTTGCCAGTTCCCCCCAGAGAGGCCATCAGGTCTGAACAACAAAGCCAAGGAACACTGGAAGCTTTCAGTACTTAGGGAGGGAGACCACCTGGGATACTTCGAGTGCTGATGACGCCGGCCGGCGGCCATCAATCATGCTTCGCAGGAGAGCTGACGCAAGTCAGTGTCCATTAGGATCACGAGCCAGTTATTATCCTGAGGAATAGAAAGGAAAGAAAAGATATGCAGATCCATGTGAAGCAAAGCTTAAAGGAATACTCAGGGCATTCAGTCAAAAAGTGAGGTTTCAAACTTTGCGTAACATACAGGGGCGCAACGTAGTATCTTTTTTCTCTGTCGACATTCTGCGGAAACTTAGTTGTAATATTTCCGGTTTCAATCACGAAGAGCATGCTCAGTTCTGTCACTATGATTCATAACCTTTTCATTTTTACTAATGTCTGACATAACATTCTCGGTGTTTGTCAGTCCCTTTATCCACTCCTGGGCCCACTGTTTGGCATACCTACCAACCTAGGGACTTCTGAAACCAGATTTGCCACGGGGAGGGGGGAGAGGAGGCAGAAAAAAGAAATGTTTTAGGCGACACATATGCTTGATCAACAAAATTGTCCTTATCCCAAATGGTCACTTTAAAGGGGCCCTGCAACACCTTTTTGGAAACAATCAGAAATCACTGCAGATTAGTAGTTGAGGCGCTTGTGAACATGCGAGACAAATATAGCACTGCACAGCGCATCGAATTTGTACTGTCATTTCATGGACAGTTGAAAATGGCTCGCTATACTCTGGGCAAAGTGAAACGGACTTTTCAAATGGCTGATTTCATGATCGCGAACACATCCTCAGTAATATTGGTAGTTTCGAGTTCGATAAACAACAAATATAAATTTCTCACTTCAGAAACAGCAAAGCAAGCCTTCTTAGTACACTTCCTGTCTCGATCAATGGACATCTGTTTATTACGTTTCTTCCCATGTTCACATGAGGCGGCATGCCGCTTAGTAAAGCCTATGCGATTCTGAACCCTACGAACCTGAGGGGGGTAACTTGCCTCACATTGAACGCACTACCACAGTACTTACCCATTTATATCCTAGTTCCAAATCCACCAGCACAGTGGTCAGTGCACACTTTCTGTTTTAAGCACCTAGCAAGCTAGACCCCTCGGCCGACATCACTTGTTGCTTAGCTAATTGAAACTGCTTCAAAATACACAATAAGGGTTTCCATACTATCCATTAAGTCAACACGACACAGTACAACACCAGTGAGCCCCAAGCACTCGCAGAGCTTGGCTATACTTTAGAACAACCGTAGTGCAGCTAGAAGTGCTTGTGTGCTGCACGGTTACCACAGACATGAAGGGGTAACTATGCCTGGTACTATCCAACAGTGATCTCTTGATTACTCATGATCATACCGGTACTGTAGGTTTTCTTTTCCTTTTTTTTTGAAATTGCGTAGGCAGTTCATCAGGAAACTTATGGCAGCGATCATACAATCAGGGGGATGGGTTCGAAATCAGGAGTCTCCTGGGCAAATCAGGAGCTATGACAAGTATGCATTTGGCGACTTTCTTTACTATGGACTTGTTCTGACATGCCTTGATTCTTGATTATCTTGTTCGTTCAAATTCTGACATGTAATTCAGTACATTTCGATACCATCTTTTAGTTCATTTGCTGTCAAGTGTTATTGCTTCTCCCATCCTTATTCTTCCCTGTTAGCAAGTTGCAATTAAATTAATTCTTTTTCTTTTTTTTAATTAGTACAGGAGGTCCCCCTTGCAGCCTAGAGCTTTGGGACTTCCTTCTGTATATTATGTTGCTATGCAACATTTTTTTTAATGAATAAAATTCTTCTTCTATAAGCAAATGAGCTCGTTCGTGCTTTTGCTGCTCAGCGGGATGTGAGCTGCCATTTACCAGGGCAGGGCAAAACATTCAGACGAAGCGAGCATGGTGGTGCAAGAAGAGGCAAACTACTGTCAGCTGTTTTTAGCATAAGCACACACCACTGAGCCTGAAAAGATCAACATCTCTCTGCAAAATATATCGCAATATGTCTAGCAGGTGTTGCAAGCTTCATCGAGTAATCCAGCTGTTGATACAGAACTGGGTTGATACAGAGCAGGAACCTCAGCTGCCTGTTTTGCTTAAGTAAACTAGATTGTTCATCCCTTGTACATATTTTTCATTACAACACTGCCACTTCCACATGAAGGCTTCAGGCATAACAATGCGGCGAGCACTGGTGTCGGGCAGCGGCAGCAGCTTGCGCAGGCACTCGAAGGGCACATTGTTGAACCGTATCGTCTGCTACGGCAGCGTGCGCTGGCCGCATTTTCTGGAAGCATGCCATTCCCAGGGGGGAGTGCATGGATTTCATTGTTACTTCGGAAACTGAGCAGATAATTTTCACTACACACTGTACGACGCCAACTTCTGATATGCCACTAGCTTTGACAGCATACTGCGTTTGTTCTTTAAAAAAGCCAGAGTACTGAGAGCGTGCACGCATATTCCTTCACTGTGTGTGCTACTGTAACATGCAGCGACAAGAAAAGGCACCAAAATGTGCGCACGTCCTTGGCCTTCAAGCACTGTCCCAAAAAGTGGCACACTTCCCAGCAATACAGCCACTGTGTGCCACCATAGCAGAAGACGCAGTTTAACACAATGTGATTCGAGTTTCAGCGCCCACACAAACTGCTGCCGGCGTGCGACGGCAGCGCTTGCAGCATTGCCATGCTCAGCATTCACAGTTTTCCCCCAAGCGTGAAACGGCCAAACATAACGTAAACAAGAGCATTTTCTTTTCATACTTGTCCAGCAGATTAGACAAGTGCTTATGCATCGTAGACAACTGGAAGCACTCACCTTAGTTACATTTTACATCAGCAAAGTAAAAATACGTCGTTCAAGTGAAAATACGTCGATGGTGCATCTTCTGAATCCCTGAATAGAAACCGGTGTGCGTACATTTTGGAGGGCCTGAAATGGTGTGACTGCAAAGTACAAGAACAGAGCAGAATATTAAAAGAAAAAAAAAAACAAAAAAAACTAGCAGAATGTTCTTTATCACATAAGTTGCATTTTCTCGAGAGATTGGTTTCAGTACACAAAAAATAATGCACTGCACATTACGAAATAAAGCCCTCGAAGACTACACACAACAAAACTTCACTTTTTTCTACCAATGTGGGCAGTGTACATTATCGAAGCAATACTAGCAAGGCTGGTGATTCTACAGTTTTCTTGCTATCAGCCCTAAAAAAACAAGTAAGTAGACAAGGGCACCTGGTGGTATTTGCTACAACAGAAGTTCATGTGAACTGCTTCAGAGATATACATTTCGGTGCCCCCCTCATTTCAGAAGTGGTGTCAAAGAGCCACACACTCCAACCCATGTTCATGTCATGCGTCACTTACTTCCAGCAAATAATGGTGGTATGTCACTTCTTATTTAAGCGTCAAAAACAGATACCTCTGCCAGCTTTGTGTGAAGGTTTTGCTCTTCAAACAAACTTTTGCACACAGGCTCCTACAGCTAAACCATCCAAAACTACACTATGGCTTAATTGAAAATTTTGTTACAATTTCAATGTTAGAACAGCGTTTAGCAGACAGCCAACATTACCTATTGCTAGTACTATGTGAGCAAATACTGTACACTTCACACATACTACGCACTTTTTTCTTTTCAATTTTAACTAAGACTCTAGGGTATTTTTGAATTGATTATAGTTACATATGACAGCACTTTAAATTTTTTAGAGAACCTGCAACAACTTTAAAGGGACTGTCTACCGCCCTTCATCGCTTTTCTGTTTTGTGTCGCAATAAAAAGCGTACCGTCTGAAGTGCCCAACCTTGCAGCGGTTTCTGTCGAAAGTGAGTAGAAATTTTTAAAACAGAATTTTGCGATCTGCGTTTGGTCTTCTTCGATTGGTGTGATGAATGCCCACAACACTGCTTGGTGGAGGCGATGATGATTGTAGTGCCGGTGAAAGTCGAAAACTGAAACCACATGCAGTTTTTGCAGGCTTCATCAATTTTTGTTTAATAATAAAACAATTACCGTAGTGGTCGTTTAAAACACGCAAATTGTCGGATAAAGTATTATATTACCACGGTTTCTCCAGCTTTGTTTATTCAGCCTGAAAAACCACCGCAGTCGAGCGGAAAAGTTGGCCTGTTCCAGCAACACTGGTACGCCGGCATTGTGAAACGAACTGTAGTGGTTCCACTCATGCCAAACCTGCTACAAAAACGAAAGGAACAGAAGGTTCCTGCTGTCTTTCAGTTATGTTTAGGTGTTCTGTGCTGCATATGCGTTATCAGAGCCAGCATGGACGCCTTAGTGAAGCGGAAGGTGATGGCAAAATCTCCAATGCAGAACCTCGGTGAATACTCGTGTGCACTTTACGCATGATGACTCGTGCAATGTTACTAGATTACGTTGGACTTGCGGGCATGGCTCGAAAATTCCCTGAAGTCAGTCGCGCTGCTATTCGCCGATGACTTTTTTTTGTTGTTATGAGTGGCGCCGGACGCAGTGCTCGCGTTTCTCCGCCGTAGGTATGCAGGCAGGTGAACGCGCCGCCAGCAGCGCCACCGGGCACCTCTTTGAACGCGTGAGAAAAAAAAAAACAAAAATTACTCTCTGGCGTAACCTAAAGCTGCCTCAAGTGCGTAAAACACAATTTCAAGTTATACATGTTTGTTTTTGAGTCTACCTGCGCGGATTTCTTGTCCTGCCAATAGATTGAACCACATCGCTGTTTGGTGACGCTAGCGGTCATTCTTTGTCGACTTTCAACGTCAAATAAAAATTAGAATTCATTTTTTATGGGACAAAAGCATGCTCGTTGCTGCCGATGAAATGAACGCTCTTCTCATTTTCGCCACAATCACAAATTTTTTTCCGAGCGGTAGACAGTCCCTTTAATGTGATCGATGAATAAGTAGTGAAACGTTCAAACCACAGAAAAACACGCGCTGGCAAAACAACGATTACTGATAAGACACCAAGGTAATGCTTGCTGAAAGCTTCAGCGTAAAAAATGCTTCACAATCCTCCAAGTATTGAATATTAGAAGCTATTATCTATGTCCCTAAAATGCTAGACTACACCACCAACCGACGGTGATAAGATGTGTGCGTTTATCCCGGGCATGTCAGGAGCACCGTAGAGCTGCGTCACGTCGACGGGAATACTAGATGGCAGCTGCACTTATCCGGTTTTGCTCAACAGCCAACCAACGTGCACCAAAGGTGACACTTTTGCAACTGTCGCCTCTTGCGTTCGTTTCAGAATACGGCCGCTGATTTCTAGCATCAGCGTGTGGCGCAATCTGTGGCAACACCCTTTCGTGGTTTCGGTTTCGCCACGTGATCACAACGGAGGCGCACAAAACTTGATTTCTTACCTTTATCGGCACTCCCTTGCAGGGGCGGTGGAGATTGTTTTACATGTTTATTGGCAGTGCTCTCGGCTTGTTTATCCCAGACACTCGCGAGGTATTCTCGTTCTTCTTGATTACCGCGTTTACTCTGACCAAGGCAGCCACACGCAGGGAAGATGCCATGTGTTTGCCAGCACAACTCGTTGCTCTAAGATGTGATCGGAGACTCGTGTAATGTGTGCAGACGGTGACGGCGCACTGTGCGTAGACACGTGTTTCAAGGAACACCATGCTCTGAAATACTATGGATCGTTTTGCAGTTCTGAGTAATGCGGAGACCAAAAACTGCTCATTTTTTTTTACAATTTTTTCCTGACTTTCCACATTTCGCACATTCAAAAACCACAATAAAGTATTTTGACCATTTGGGAAATGTTTTCTGACACTCAAAGGGTTAAATATAGCGCGCACGTTTTCTGTCTGCACGTGTCCAGTTCATGCTTTCTTATTATTTCAAACAAATATAACCCCTCCTCTGCTTCTTAGGATGGCATACAAACAGCCCTATCAAAGCGTAGACCTGTGTTTCACGGGTCAGGCTTGCCAACAGATTACCACGCATTTTTCATTGGCATATTTCTTTAGAAAGACTGTGACATCTTTTTGCTGAGAACCCGCATCCTGCACTAGAGCACAGCGCTCGTATGTTGGATATTGCCACTCTAGACCATCATGGGTGCGAGGATGCCAAATAAAAGCCTCTCTGCCTACGTGGCAGGTGTTGCAAGGCACGCACTCGCCACGAGAAAGCGTGTCATCATCTGCTAATCCTTCTTGTGGCGTTTGCCTCCATTCGCTGGGCGGCGCTACCGTCTACGGTCAGTGCGGATATAGCTTTTTCAATGGTGACCTGGAAACTGATTCCGAAACCATAGTTAAAGTCCCATAAAGTGCTTCTTTTTAAAACGGCGAATTGGCACAGTGAACCAAGACCCGTTATTCACACATTTCTTTTTTTAATACCTACTAGCAGTCGCACACAAAAGCAGACGCACGCACAAACACTAGATACGTCTACCACACACAAAAGAGACACAACGTGCATACAGAGGGGGGCCTCAAAGACTGGTAGAATGGTTTTCATTTAGGCGGTTTTACGCGCCAGAACCTTGATGCCGTACGTCGTAGGGGTCTAAATTTCGACCACCAAGGAGTTGTACCTATGTCTCAGTACGAGGGTCCATTTCGCCACCATCGAAATGCGGCCACCGTGCCTGGGATTCGAGCCCGCGCTCTTGAGCTAACCAGCAAAGACGGACATAAATAAGAATGTCTGCCCCTTTCGTTCGCTCGTGCTTCGCAGTTTTTCTGATACAATAAATAACACTTCGAGCAAAAGCGCAATTGTTTGGCGGACCACGATAACGCTTCGTAAGCTAGACGTTCGCGATGAATTCGTAAACAGCGAATCCGCGAGGAAGCTTTAAAGGTATCAAAATCCAGCCGTAGCATTCTTGTTAGCACCCGCAGATAACAGCTGCGAGTGCGCACTTCGCAGACATCGCACGGCAATCACTTAGAAAGAAATGTGGTATCTCCTTATAAGTTTGTGGGCTTACCTAATCCTTGGGTGACACATTCATGACTTCGCACGTCGTTGGGACATGTTTGGCGTGCGCTTCAGCGCGGCGCACAGCTCCACGCCCGCCAACGTGGAGCACGCCATGACGGTGGCACACGACGCACGGAACGACCGTTCTGCGCATGCGCTTGGCTGCGCAGGCGGGTCGGCGGTTGATTTGAAGATCGATTCGGTTTTCCCGCGCTATGTCTCCAGGCGACTGAGGCAAAGATTGAGGCATTTTAGCTCGCGCGCGTGCGCCAGATTGAATTTCCACTGCTTGTGGCGCTAAGAGAGTCTGACACTAAATTTATGCGCGTAAGAGCACAACCAGTACATCAGCAACTTGACTGACGTATTGCAAAGCGTACGTTGCTCAGCACGTCATTATAATTATTGGTGTTTTACGTGCCGAAACCACGATACGATAATGAGGCACGCCGTAGTGGAGGGCTGCGGAAATTTCGACCATCCGGGGTTCTTAGACGTGCACATATACATAAGTACGCGGGCCTTTAGAGTTTACGCCCCCCACTGAAAATGTGACCGCCGCGGCCGCGGGATCGAACCCGCGCCCTTCGGGACAGCAGCCTAGCGCCGTAACCACCGTATTACAACAGCGGCTGCACGCCTCGTTATGGACAAAGAGAAGTCAACAGAGCCCAAAGATTAGACGAAGGTATAACCTTAAACTCGATAAAATATCGGTGGTTTATCAAGGATTCTGGCTTGAGGGTGCATTACCAAACTGTGAGGACCGGATGCGATTACTAATAGGCGAATAAAGTGAAATAACGCTTGGGCCAATCCACGTAGAGCCCAGTAGCGTAGCCAGAAATTTATTTCGGGGGGGGGGGGGGGGGGGGTATGTGGGCATGTCAACCTGTGTGTGTGTGTGTGTGTGCAGGGGCGTATCGTCCGTGTTCTCGAGTGTGGTGGCAAGCCTCACTCACCCCATCAGTTACACTGAGAGAACTTCATTCGATTGTACTCGGTTCAATGGTATTTTTGATATGCCGAGAGACAGTTTGCTTAGCAGTGTTTAATAACATTATAGAAAAAGCAGTCAGTTTTACATAGCATACACTGGACAGACATGCGTACTCCGTTATGCACATTATAGTATCACAAGTAGTATCACAAGCTATACTTTTTATACATTAACCTCACAACGTACCTTATGCATGTATACCATTATGATGCCAATGGGGCCTTCCCAGTAAAAGAGATTTATATCATTCAATGAATTTTCGTTAATGTCTAGAAGCTTCTCACTAATAATTGCATTTATATGTAGGTAGCAATGACTGCACCTTCTCTTTTCTGTAATTAGTACTACACTTTCTTGATTATATTCAGGTTTTTCATGTAATATATTACGACTCTGTTGCTCCCAGTTGCAATAGTGTTCCTAGCGCATTGGTATCATTTGTTATTACTATTACTAGCTATATTATTATATTACTATTATTGTTAACTTGTCAACCAGAAACTTTCTTTTAAAAAGTAACATTTTGTGGTATTAGAGACGTAGTACATTCGTTACTCGCCGTATTTGTATTTGCAACATTGCTTGGAGGGCCCTCCGGTCCCTCCTGCAAACGGTGCAAGCACAGATTTCCTTTGAAAAAATGAGCCCTGATCATGGCGTTAAACAACCCCGCATTCGTCGTCAGATCTTCACGATACGATTGGTCGAAATTTGCTGGGTCATGCACAGCACCTGCTCGTAAAGAGATGCACCAAATAGCACAAAAATGACCTACCCTGTAATGACCACTTGTGTGTGACTACGTAAAAAATAAGAGAATAAACTAGTTTCAAAACGGCCTATTCCTGGCAATTATTTGCAATGGGTCAAAAATTTTTGCTGTGCCATAAAATCGCCTGCCTGATATGTGACGTCACAAATTTGTGAAATCTCGTGGCATTAAAATGACCTGTACACACTAAACAATGCATGCTGTGCTGAACAATGCCTAAACTTTTTTGGAATAGCAGGACAGTGTCTCATTCTGAATGTAGTACTTATAGAAGCTGGCAGAACAGATTCATATGAGTATAATAAATATTTTCAGTTGTAGTATAAAGATGTTGAGCTGTTTGTGCGCGTATAACATTTTGTGAATTTATCCATGCTGAAAAAGAGGGAGAGAGAGAAATAAACAACGCTGCAGATGTGTGCTTCTTAGCCGTCTGAGCTGCACTTTGCGGTGTACAAGTCAATTCAAGATGAATCAAGACCAACTAGACAAATTGTCAATTTAGTCTCCTTAGTCCAGAAAACTGTGGACCTTGAACATTTCTCTGGTCTGGTGGATCAAGATACAGGGCAAGCTTGAAAGCTGGGCTAACCAATGTGCTCTAGCACACAGCATATTCGTCGTCGATTTGTTGCAGGCCGGTGCGATCGCTGCGAGCTACCATAGGCCAAGCAGGTTAATCGGAGACTAAAGCGGAAACTTTTATAGCTCTCCCAGTTCGGCTTGATTAAAATGCTCAACACTTCTGCACACCCATCAACTCACAGCAACTTGGATATAGAGCAGCGGTGATGCTATTCCTTTTCGATGAAGTAAAATGAATTTTCTGAAATAACAGGAGCGTTTGATAGGTCCATAAAACGTTCACTGGTTCGGGCTCATATTTGCGTCGTTGATGATGTAAATTTCAGGCCAGACAGATCAAAATGAAAGCATGATAGAGTGTCCTTACGTTATAGAGTTCCTGCTCAGCGATAGCCTCCTCTGCAATGATGGAGTGCTAGGCGTGAAAGTGTCGCTTAGGTGGCCTGCACCACATAAAGCACACAGTGCGTGGCCGAAATCCCAAACTTGGAGCAGTACAACAAATAAGACTTAATTTTAGAGAAGAAAAATATATTTGCAAACTATTTACCATCAGCTAACTCGTGCACAGTGCATGTGAGCGCTGCTATTTCAATAAAAGCAGTCTGTTGAACCCCAGTGCAAGCCATGTCAAAGTCTACGTAAACATTTGCAGAGCCTGTCAAACCACTTGACAGATGTTGCTTATGCTATTGTGAATCTGCCAACTTGGCGACCTCAAAATTGGGGAGATTCGTAAAGCAGGAGTGAAAGGGGTTGGCGAAAAAAAAAAAAAAAAAAAAGGCACACATTTTTGTTTGCTTCTCTGGGCCGCAGAAAAGTCGGACACCGCTCTGAATGATTGCCAGTAATGTCAGCAATCATAATAGTAGTCGTCATTATATGGTGCCTGTATGCATGAGTAATTGAGGAACAAAATGTGCTGTGTCCCGTGACAGTGAGTACTAGTAGCCCCTTCTAAATCATAGTACACATTTCTGCACAGCAAAGGTGTACTGCGGCAAAAGTTGTTTATACACGTGTCACATAGGCGTTTGGGAGACCATCCAACCGACAGTCTATTGGCTCAATGGTCAAGAGCGGACTGCTACACTGGACGTTTCGAAGGCCATTTAGTCGATAGTCTATCGAGTCAACGGAGGACCCCAAAACTCCCTTGAAACTTTGATGGCCATTGAGTTACGGAAGCGGAAACAGCGCCAACGTGTACTCTTGTTCACAGTATGCTCGTAGACACGATTAGAAAAAAAAACATCTAACCGGTGTGTTTTGAAAGCAGTATATGCAAGTGCTGTGAATTATTTCATAGAGTATATTTGTGACTTGAATGAATGAACTGCACCTACTCTCGACAACAGCAACATGCTTGCCTTCATGGACAGCATGATTTACATGCCACACTCATGGTGCGCTCACATCCGGTTTGCTAACTTGATATACACCAAAATTGGTATTGTGCCCGGTGACTGTAGGACGAATTTAAATGAAAAGTGGTAATATGAAAATCATGACTTGTCATGTGCGACATGACTTGCATGCCACGCTCATGGTGCGCTCGCGGCCAGTTTGCTAGTTTGATATGCACTAAATTTGGTATTTAGTGACGTGTCTGTATGACAAACATAAATGACTGTTGCACCGCTGCTGGAGCCACCATTTCGACCATTTCTCATCATACAGTATTAAAGAAAGTGATGCTCCAATTTAAAAATGGTCATTTCATGGTAGCGAATTTCAACTAATCTTTCTTTTAAGTGCAATAACAATTGTCAATGTCATGCAGACACCAAACAAAATAATTTTGTCACTGTCGTGCATTTAATTAAAAGTATATTCATTCAAACTTTTCCTTAAACACAGCATTCCATAGTACCACCACTGCCATGTCCTCATGCGTATTTACAGAAGGCAGTACATCTTGATATCACTACGTTTATTAAATAACGCCGAACATACCATATCGTCTAATCACAAATGCCCATTGGCTGTAATCAGATCATCTGTAATAGTAAGCTCTCTGTCAGTTCATTCAAAACTAAGCACTGGATTTGCAGTTCAGTCAGCAAAGAGTCACTTTGTAGTTGTCCATTACCCTAAGACACATCTGCTTTGCAGACAAAAAGCCGCACAAATTACGTATGGAACGCTTGTATGGTTTCTCATCCGCTTGTGTGAGCATCCTAATGGGAGCCATCATGAATTAACACGACACAAGTGGTACACATATGACTCCTAAGTTGTGCTTTGCTGGAGATGCTGCAGCAGCCTCTTCTTTCACACAAGTGCCTTATCATGCTGGTCGCAGTCAAAGAAGTCAACACTGATTGCACACAGTTCTTCGTGCTTTTATACTGGTAACAAGAACGCATACTGGCACATCCTGCACTTGCACTTCTTTCAAGCTGTGTGAGAGTGGGGGGTGCTGATACTGACTCACTTTTGACTGAACTAATTGGCACACTGGCCCCACCAGTGCGGCCTGTTGCACTAATGTGTCTTTATGTAAGCGCGCAGTGTCCACTTGCATGCTAAAGTCGCATAGCACTGGCAGCACTCGAAAAGCCTCTTGGGCCGTTGGAAATGCTGGAGCACTTGGACAGGCGCTTCCATGTGAGCTGCTTTCCACTGGCAGAACAGGAAAACTGTTTCACACAAGATTGCATGAGGTGGAGGCTTGCAGGTGAGTGCTTCTTGATAAACATCCACTTGTGGATGAGGTACACATACAGTTTTTCAACCACACGTGCGAAACGACGCCAGCACACACTCCACGTATGAGATTTGATGACTTCGGTGCTCTAGCTGCACAGCGTCACTGATGAGATGAAAGTTCCGCCAGGGATTCTGCAGGCTGAAATAAAAGATGTGCACATATGCTTGAGCAGATTCGAAACAATTCGAACTACTATTTGAATTTGCCTCTTGGTGGACCTTAGAGAGCTCTGTCTTCCACTATAGCTTGAGTTTGTGAACTGTAAATTCTATGTTATGCCAGGTAAAAACTAAAAGGTAATAAACAAATGAACTTGTAGAAACAGAAATGCACTGTCACAAATGATGACCAGAGAGACGCGTAAAACAACATTCCCATTCCGATGGAGTTGAAAAATCTCACCCTGCGGGAGTATCCGTGGCAATTTCAACTTTCGTTGCCACAGTGCTGCTTCTCTGGAGTTGGAGACGATGCATGGCTGGAAGGCTCCTCGTCTTTGTCATTTGAGTCAAGCTGTTCCTAAAAATACAGCGTGCACAATTGTTCAGCATGAGTGCAAGTGCAGTAAGCAACAAGGTGTGGAACGTGCTTCCCACAGTCCGAAACCTTTTTTATATCACTTAAAGCCTGAATTTTGCATAAGGATAACTTCCTTCACTTCCTGCATCTGTTTTCTGTACTACCTGTGTATAATAGCTTTTATGAAGAAAAAAAAAACAAAACATGCAAGACCTCAGTGCTGAATCAACCAGCCACGACTTACAACCAAAGACTACAGAAAGTAGAGCGTTGGTCTACGATCTTCATTTCTTCGATCCCTGTGTATTCATGTGCTACAATGGACCTATGTCCAAACTCGCGTGACCCCCCAAGCAACGGTGGGCCTAATGGCCTGAATGAAAGTACAACGGGTTTCCTGTTGTCTGCTGCCGCCATGTATTTGAATGGCTGTCGGGACAGACGTCAGCATCACACAGCATTTTCTCGCCGTTATAGGTAAGCAATCAGTTGGTGAGCTTCCTGATTTCTTCCAATGCATGCTATTGTTCTATCATCATGCCTAGGGCTTGAGACATCAAGCGAGCGAGCAGTCTCTTATGCTATTTGTAACTGAAAGTGCGTTACCGGGACAAACATTATTTAGTTCAGATCGATTCTGCGCTTTCCGCAGCTCCATTCACATTCAGATATTGTAGAAAGTTCTCATATTCTGTCACGACCTCTCGAAGTAGAACTTCACGTTGTTACTTGCCTAGTTGCTCAAGAAAAAACTGAAAACTTGTGTGCATCGATGTTTTGCAAACACCACAACCAGTTTCCGGATCCCTATCATGAAGGCTATACTTTTCCTCCATGCAAATGCACAGGCGTTCGAAAAAATAAAGGAATTCACATAAAAACTTCAAATTTGGTTCAAATCCTTCACTATTACACTCAGTTGAAAGAGTACTGTCACAATGTTTGAAGATAACTTGTGAGATATATTTGTGTGGGCACACATACATCATCCACAAATTATCAATGGCTACTATCACAGGTCGGCAAAATTTGCGGAGCTAACTCAGACTCACTCATGAAGAATATTTTACGCTTAGGGCTCACTCGGACTCAGACTCATCAAAATTTTTCTGAGCTGGACTCACTCAGACTCGCACTCACCAAGACATTACTTACCTGTTCTCACTCAGACTCATGGCTTGATCTCAGCCTGAGTGAGTCCGAGTGAATCGACTCATGAGTGAGTTAGCCTAGAATTACCTTTTTCTACTGTGGTGTCAATCCTCTTTAATACCAATATACCAGAAAAAACTGACTGGTAGTGTGGTGCAGTTCCAGAAAAAATGCAGCAGTGAAAGGGTTAAAGGAGTACTGACACGATTTTGAGGCACCCCAAAAGGGACAGCTTTCGTTTCCATGGTGTGCACTGTCATCGCTCTACGCACACCGGAGCCAGACAACACATACAAAATATTTTACTTTAAAAAGTTTGTCGCCCAGCATCTGCAAGCCAGCCCCACCGCAATGGACATTATCACGACAAGTCAACACAGTTCACTGGGTTTGCCAAATTTGCGTCCTGCGTGCAGCCTAAATCACAGAAATCACTGTCAGAGTCTCTGGACGACAATTCACTCATCGTTGTTTACGTGAACCACGTGCGACTGACAGCAAACAGGCAGCTGTTCTTAGTATGTCGCGAGTTGCAGTCTTCGCGTTATGTCAGACCTCTCTTGACACGTCACTTCGAAGCCACCCTCTTGATATTGGAACCGAAATTGCTGTTTTAAGGTAGTGGTATTAAAAATATATTCAATGCATTCCCAAGCACACGACACTCTTTTTAGGGTTCTTCACACCCGCGTTTTTATTTAGAGCAACAACCCGAAAATATTTTAAATTAGGGTCAGTACTCCTTTAACGCAGATAACTACCAGCCTCCTGCATCACGAGTTTGTGTTAACTATCGAGATCCCTGCCAGCGTTTTCTTCTAGCAGACCTCTGCAACAGAAAGAAGGGGCACCTCCTTTATGGACTTGCATGGGAGTACAAAGGTTGACGTCCTAGCCTCGGGAGTTCCTTTCCTTTGGGGGGGGGGGGGGGGGGGGTCGCACATTTTTACATCACCCCAGAGGGGCTTATAGCAGCACCCAGGAAGCCTTCATTTCAAAGAGTTGTCAATGCGGTGCTAATGTGCACGCAGTTCTGTGTGCTCACGTAGCCAACTATGTTTACATATAAACTACTCTTGGTCGCACCTTACTGCATTCTCTAAAACCGAAACTGCAAGTGGGGGGCTATAAAACTGTCTCCAAATAATTAACCGTAATGCGCTTGAGCAAACGAGCTTTCCAGCCGTGATAAGTGGGTCGATAGCTACTTACTGCAACAGAAAAAGCAGATGTAAAATGTTTTATGTCAGTGCTCCTTTAACAGTTTTATTTGTAAAAAAGAAAGGCTGTTCCATTACTTTACCTGCGATCAGATCACCGAGTATGAGCTCTGTGCCTAATTTGGCGTTTGCATTGAGATAAGGCATAGCCTTCAAGATAACAGACTCGGCGGCCACTTGCTTGTGCTACTGCTGCTGAGTGGAGGCTTCAAGATCATTGGAAGATGCTTGTCAAAGGTTCAGCAGTACACAAAATACTGTATGCCAACCGATCATCGCAAAAGATAGACTGAAAGCTCAAAAAAAAAAAAAAAAGAAATATAAATAAATACAATTCTGCACAATGCCTTCACATTTGTATGGATGTTTCCTGGACAGCGTGGGCTCTTGCTAAACTTCACCACCAGGGGAAAGCACGGCAGTGCATGTCGGGAAAATGGTCCATTCACCAACATGATGTATCAAGAAGCCCGTATGGCTGCATACACTGCAGGCTCTTGTTATCTTCCTTTGTCTGGCATGTTTTCTACGTGCAGATGTACAACTGACTGAGTTATATGCAGCTTGCTGTAAAAAGAAATCCTCACGGCCACAAAGCCACAGTACAAGGTCGTGTGCATATTACCTGTACCCAATTTTTTCATTTTTTTAAATTTAAAAGTGTGTTATAAAGGCTTATATGGGCTGAGTTAAGTATATTTTAAACATAGCTTAATGCTTATAACTTGCATCCTACTAACCTTTGAGTTATCTTTGGAATTATTTCAGATCAATTACCATTAACTTCAACTTCATTCTGAACCAAAACAGTAATAGGTGCACACGCCTACCTATAAGGCATGTTTATCGTAAAGGAGGGTAACATGCAATATGTTGCTTCAGGCTTCAGTTTTTAATTATAGTAAGCACGCATTTAAAAACCTATAAAATAGTCAGTCATGTTTCATTTTTCGATAAAAGACTCGAATCACAGGCTCAAAACATGCATGCACAATTTGTTTTTTGACACATCATTTCGAGCAAAGAAAAATTATACTGTTGACGCTGCTGCTAAAACACAGCCTTTTGAACGACCCGCTGAACATTGTAGTGCCTTCACCAAAGTGATCGACTGCCGTCCTGCGCAGTGAAAACTTCAAGTGCGAGCTATGCCCATCGGCTTTCATCCACAAGGTGTCGCTGATGAGTTTTCCCTATCATACCGATTGTTACGTGAAGATACACTGTATACACAGGAGGTTCAATTCAACCTATGCGCAATGTATCTCGCTTTCTTTTGGCCACTACTTGAAACAACAGTAAAAAAAAGTTAGGTCCACATATGAGGACACTGCACCTGAAGGGGTTAAGCTTGTTTAATAAAGCCCAGCACGCTGCGGACCATTACCTTGAGCTTCGCAACACTGTGTACACGACGCATGTGCAACAAGCGGTCAGATGCTTGGGCAAACTTCTTTTTGCACGCAGAACACTGGTGCGGTCTTTCGCCCTGGTGCCTAAGTACATGAGTGCCCTGTGAGACTTCTGAGGGAACTTTGCCGGAGACGGGTGGCATGCATAGGGCATCTCGACTGTGTGCCACCGTAGGTGCTGCCGCAGGCTCTTTTTCCTCAGAAACATCTTGCCGCACTCGCGGCAGTGAAACATGTCCACACCTCTCGAGTGGAGTTGCTGGTGCTTCCAGAGCGACACCTTGTGGATGAACGATGATGGGCACAGCTCGCACTTGAAGTTTTCCCTGTGGAGGCTGCGGTGTCTGTGCAACGCCTGACGATCTTTGAACTCCTTGCTACATACGTTGCACTCGTGGGGCCTCTTGCTGGTGTGCGACCTCATGTGAGTTTTCAGTCCGGCCTCATTCAAGAAGATCGTTCGACACATGGAGCACTGGACTGTCTTGACGTTGCGCTCACGCTGACGGAGGGCGCGGTCGTGGTGGGTGCGCTCGTGCACGAGGATGCTTGACTGCTGGAACAGTTTTCCACAGATGGAACAGGGAAACCACCTCGTGCGACTGTGCAAAAGCATGTGGGCCTTAAGTGACCTCTTCAGTGAAAACGGCCTTTCACAGATGGGACACAGTATATCTTCAGCCTGCCCATGGCACTCGTGGGATTCGTTGGTGCCGTCAGCCATTTCGTCCTGTTTCGTTGAAGCCACAGCGGTAAGGCCGGGAGTCCTGCATATAAAAAAAATACAAAAGCAGGCACAGTTGAACAATTGCTACGGACTACGTGAATAGCCCGCAACCATAAAGTTTGAGAGACTGATTAACCAAAGAATATGAGGTTTGCACAACAGTGAAAGACAGTTTATGACGGTGGTCTGCTTGGATGGACAGCATGAACGGAAAGAAATTGCAGGACAGATGCTCAAGCATCTGTCCTGCAATTTAAGCACACTGTTGCACGCTTAGATTAAATACTGTGCAGAGTAACAGTCTCAGTAATTTGTAAGAATAATTTTACAGAATTGGAATTCCATTACAAATGAGAGCGTATAGTTGATTCACATCCAATGGAAACCTCAGTTCAGTAAAGGTAACTATTTGGTCTTATTTTTCAGGCATTGTTGTCACATCAGAAGGACCTTCTTGACAAGGCGAAACAACAGCCACTTTTCCTTGCAGGTGATGGAAGGTGTGACACATCTGGCTGTTCTGCTGACTTCGGTGCGTTTACCCGAAGGCAGAGTCCTTCAATACTTTTACTGGTCATGAAGCTCCGCCGTAACTCTATGGGAGAGCTTTGTGCACTGAAAGCGGAGGCCGCGGGGCGGCGCTGCATCCAGACTATAGGCATCGGGCAGATGGCAGCGAAGGTGGCTGCCGGTGTCGCTGCAAAATATTGTGGTGTGTCACCGCGCAGTTTTCACCGAATATCTGGTATTGTGCCTAGTGTGTTGTGCCTGAAGATCGGAAAGGATGCCGCGTACCTGCTGCGTACCTTCGTGTTGATCTGATTACAAGGGAAATGACGAAAAAGTGTCAATGTTCTGGCCCCCTAGGACACCCTAGAGAAAGCGAACGGCGGGAAAAGTGGAAGTGCGCCATACTGCGACAAGGAACCGGTGGTTTCACATTTGCTTCCCCGCATATGTGTGTGTGTGAAAAGCACTTTAATGAGAGTCGCATCGTTCGCATGGACCAGTGGCTAGTCAGAGGTGCTGTTGTGAAGTTGCTGCGCGACATTCCGATACTTTTGCTGGACTCTGTGCCGAGGATTTTCCACGGCCTCCCGGCATATTTGTTTAGTGCAAAAATGTCCAGAGCTCACCCGCCTACCAAGCGTCGCCGGGAACTATCAGCTAAGCTGGAGACTGCACAGACACTGCACGAGCGCCTCTGACGCAGCTACGCAGTTAATGATGGTGAGCATACTGGCCGCTTCTTCCTCGTTGAATTCCCGCAATACAGAAGTTCGATGAGTGAAATGCTCGCTGTTTTCTTTTATACAGGCACTTAGATGACCAAAAGTGTAGAGGTGGCATGCTAAATAGACGGAGCTACATGCAGTCCCTCACAGCTTCAAAAATAGAAAGCACACATCCACTGCTTGAACAGAGACTTCAGCACTTAATTATGAGTGCCTCCATCATGCAAGTGAATGATTTGTTTAAAATGTATAATATAAACACAAGGTATGCAGTCATAGGCGTGCACAGGGTTCCCCTTCGGGGGGAGGAGGGGGGGGGGGGGGGCAAAGGTTTGTCGCAGCACCCCCCCCTCTCTGTTATGTCATTGTATGGGGCTGACTGTGCTCCCCCTCTAGCCCCCCCCCCCCCCCTCCCTATTATGTCAATGTATGGGGCTGGCTTTGCCCCCCCCCCCTCCCCCCGTGCGCACGCCTATGTGCACGGTGCATGTGTTGTAGAGCAAACATCTGTACTAAATTAAAATATTTGATTGCAAATGCTGGTCTCGTTTGGGTTTAACTTTGGTGGAACAATAAGCAATTCCTAACCATCGTGCAAAACCAATCTGGTTCTGACAGGCTATTTGTACATTTGTACATGCAATCAACACCTGATGGAGACCGAGACATTTACGAATGTTGGAAACAAAGAAAAATAATTTAGTGAAAGTCACAACTGAAGAGCGGAATAAACTCGCAGGGTCCCTCATGCATTTGCCTAAAACGACTCGTAGGCGAAAGCCATCTTTTTATTAAGTCGATGCATTTATCTTCCCATCGCCCCCCTCCGAAAGCTGCATGCCCCTACAGTGCTATAGCACTGCCTCTATGTTCAGGGGCATTGCAAGCTTTCTGCACGTGGCCTGTTTTTGCACTGCCTCCAAGATCGGCCCAACGATCATGGAGGCAATGCAAAACGAAGATATCAAGTGGGGACCTCATTGTGTGACGTCATCGTGACATCCCAAATTTTGCTGATCTTCGACGTCACAATGGCATCATATGGTGACGTCAGCACACGAAGATAATTTTTTGCGTCACGTGTTGATGCCGCTAGCGCGGGACGCAGCCGGTCAATTTTCACATTTGATGAGGCATCTAAGGCTTTAAATGCAGTACGGTGATGTAGTGATAAATCAATGCAAAACAAAACACGAAAACCAGGGAAAGGCCGTATGAAGTATTCCTTGATCCTCGTCAATTGCTAAATTCAAAGCACTGACTCATTGAAAGTGGCTCTTGGTTTGATAAATACGAGACTATTTTAAGATATCTCCGTATACAAACACCAAATGTATATATAGCCTGAAAAATATATGCGCTGTCAAGAGTTGCAACTACTGCACTTCTGCGACACGTTAAGATCCGCCAGAGTCCTTGAAGAACTCTGGCTCGTACACAAATTTTCACAAGACGCTTCAGGAAAAAAGAAGCATGCTTTTATAGCAGTAGCTTATCTCACAGCAGAAGCAGCATGCGTTTGTTGCCATCGAATTTCTAGCTTCAAGGCCTCATTCGACGTTAAATTGCACTGTATTAGAGCTTCCCCGAATTTCTTTGAAGGTAACATCACTTTGAAGATGTAATCATCCTTCACGAGTACATTTAATCATGTTTTGCAGTTCCGACGCATGCCTTACAACTGCAGCGCTGGGGCCGCTCCGATGGCCACGCACGGGCGGGGGGCACCCCTAGCGGTTGCTCCCGTCCCTATATCAAACTTTCGCCGCAGCTCCATGACCAGTAAAAGTATTGAAGGATTCTGCTTGTATCAAGCTTGCACTACATTTTCGCATCCAACACAATCACTAGTAAATGTATGTCAGAGCAGATTCACTAGCTGCAGAGAGCACATGCACTTTGTGGCAATTTCAGTGGTGATGCTGCTGCTTATACCGGGTGGTGGGGTGAGTGGTTCAGAGCGATCACTGACGGCGAAGAAAGCAAGGTACTTTGGTGAGCAGAACCTTTTGCGGTGCTCTCGGAATTCTAGCTAAAAGCTTGAGTAGCCACTGCTTATCCTAGACTGCTTATTCTAAACTATATTATGCACAAACTCCAAATCGCAAATAAGAGGCTTGCTTGAAATGAAACGCACTGCTTGAAAGATGACTTTTTGCTCTGAAAGAAATACTGCTTTGCCTTACCAGAAGCATATGACTAGACTACTTCTTCAATCACATTTTAGGATATCCCTTACCCTGGGTCATCATCTATGGGGGGCTATGTCTTTCAATGTTTCAGTGCTGCTTGACAGTTGGTTGACATCTATGATGCATGACTGAAGAGCTTGTGAATGGGATGGATTTTGGTCCTCACTGTCGAGGTGTTCCTACAAAACAATGATTTTTTAAGGATGCAGCTGTGGATTGTGACAAGGCTGGGATCAAAGGCACAGATAGTGACAGCAACATTTCCAATAATCATCGACACACTTTTCAGGTTCACAAATCAGAACTTGATGGACATTATGAAAATTTAAAACACACAATCAAGGCTGTCACAGAGATAACACATCTTCGTGACTCATTTATTGGATAAATTTAAGCCTAGAAGTTTGAGCTCCCGGACTTACCGTAAAAACCCGCTTATAGTCCGGACCCGCATATAGTCCGAGGTGTATTTCAAGGATAGCAAATGAGAGAAAAAAAGTTTTCACCCTAATATAGCCCGAGCAAAACAGAAACTAAATTTGCCGACGTCTGACACACTTTATTCCGAAACTCCCTAGTCAGAGATGTCTTCCCACAGCACGTCATCTTCAGTGCCATCAAGGGCGTTTGAAATCGAGCACTTCTTGAAGGCACACGAACGAGCGCCTCGGGAATGCAGACCGAAGCTTCGACGATCCATGTGCACAGCATCGCTGGCGAGGCCCGTTTCAGCCGTGCGGCAGGGGGTCACTTCTGGCCCTCCGGACCTCATCCACTCCATATACATGCGCTTCATGTCATCCTCAAATGGTTTATTTAGGCACACATCAAGCGACTGCAGCCGGGATGTCCTCCCGGGTTGACGACGCGCTCGGTGTGCGGGAGTCACGCAGCAGCCGCTTCACGGAGGCGACACCGAAAAGCGTCGAGCACGAGTATCGACGGAAGCCCCAGCAGCGCTCTGTCGCTCCCGAACGAAGTCTGAATTCCCGTTCAACATCGGCAAACGCTCCATTTTTCGGCCCCCGGAAACTTTCTCGGGCCGCGGCACACAAAGAGGGCTTCCTTCCGTTTCCCCCCAACCGCGAATGGTTCGCACCCTGCCCCCCTCGTCTACGCCGAACTGCCGCCCCGCAGCACAGTTGCCGAAGGTTTTGGCATCTGAAATGACCTTCCCTTAAAAGACAGCCGAATACTGCTTTCGCGGTCCTCGGGCCTCACGTAGCTAGCGTAGCCGCGCAGAATCATGCCCGTTTTGATGTACGCCATCGCTACCCAACGCAGAGGCCTGATGATGATGATAGCAACGCGCAATGCCGAAACCGAAACTGAGTTCTCGGCTGAAAATTCTTGGGATCCGCAAATAGTCCGGGGCCGAAATTTTGCATCATAAAAACTGGAAAAAATCCCCGGACTATACGCGGGTTTTTACGGTAATACCGTAGCTCGTTTCAACACAAGCTACCGGAGAATTGAAGCTACCATGCTGAATGTCTCGCTGGCTTGATGGATTTGCTATGCTTGGCTTCAAGTGGGCCGCTGTTGCCTCTTGTAAAAGAAACCGAAGCAGTTTTGACAATTCCATATGAATGCATTAAGCCAGCACAGCAAATCCTCAGCACATTAGCAGGCCCATTCGGCTGCCTTGTATAAATGCGTCAATTATTGGAACGTTCTAAATACATGCAGCACAGCAGATTGTAGTGGCACTGCCTACAGAATGCTCAGCCACTCAAATGTCCATGGCACATTGCATCGGTGAGCGACTTTATACAGGAAACCAACCTGATTGATTGGTGGTCTCGTTGGCATCATAAGTAACATTAAAACAAGGGGGTGCTGAAACATCAATGAGGAGGTGTGCCTGTAACTTTGTCGTAGTGACAACCAGCAGGTACACCTGCTGTCTACTAATGTGCTTTTCAAAGACCAGAAATAAGGAGACTGTACCACTATCAGCCGGCAGTTTTGCCAAGATTGCTCAAATGGTATGTACTACTTGCTCAACGAATCCACCTAAAGTGAAATTTCATTGAATATGGCCTATGCACGAACAGTGACATCATTTCAAGCAGTCACCAATACAAGCATTGTTCAAAATGCTACTTTAGAACAGGCGCTCGCTGTTTCCCTCTAATATTACTCAAAAGAATGAAAACCCACACTTCCCCAACTACTAAATGCACTTCACTTACAGGATCAAGCATGGTCTTGGGACTACTCGGTTCCACCTTGATGTCAACACTGTCCATGACCTGAAAGAAGAATTTCTTTTATATACTTCTGAGCTATGCTGGGAACAAAACATCTACTTCGAACCATACACAAATTTACAGAGAAGGAAGTCCCGTACTTTGCCCAACATTGGCACACCAATACATAAATAAGGCCAAAGCTACGACAACAGGTCAAGAAGAGGCAATTCAGATAAACAACAATGCAATTGAATAGCCAAGTATGGAAGACGTACTAAACAAATTCAGCAAGAAATATTAAAAAATACAGCAACGCATGAACTTTCAAAGGCTATGAAGGACGAGAATGTTAGCTCAACGAATCCCCCTCAAGTGAAATTTCACTGAATATGGCCTATGCATGAACAGTGAAATCATTTCAAGCCGTCATCGATACCAGCATTATTCAAAATGCTACCTTAAAACAGGTGCTCACTGTTGCCCTCTAATATTACTTAAAAGAATGAATACCCAAACTTCCCTAACTACAAAATGCACTTCACTTACAGGAGCAAGCACGGTCGTGGGACTACTCGGTTCCACCTTGACGTCAACAATGTCCGTGACCTGAAAGAAGAATTTCTTTTATATAATTCCAGTGATGTGAGTGGTCGAAGCAATTTTGGCGCAGCTTCTGGAGCAGACAAAACCCTGTTTTGGAGCAGCAAATGAGGTTTTTGGAGCATGTTACCAGGCCCACATTTGCGAACGCAAGTATTCGTCTTTAATAAGAGAAGTTGTACCATGTTTAATGAAATGTATATGTGGACACATAAACGCATGTTTATAAATTCTAGACGATGAAATTAACTTACTGTTCTTCGTTTATTTGCGTCCATCCTTCACTTTCCTCCAGTCCTGTGACTATCGGTCACCCGAAATTTCTCAGCAATACAGTTCATATTTGTAATTAAACGTGGATTTCTTCGAAGCTTCAGTTACTGTATGGAGGCGCAAGCTGCACAACTATTCCATGAAATACTTTTAAATTATTATAAAAAAAAAACAAAATCTATTCTGGTGAGTTTGCACTTTCAGTAAAACCGAGGCCGATGTTGTATAATAAAGTAAATGCTGTCGTGCTTCATGGGGAGAATCACTGAGCTGCTGTTTTGTGGGCAGTTTACAAAATACAGGATTTAATAATTAACTGGCCTCTTGTGCATGAAATATTTGCTGTGTTTAATGAAATTTGCGGTAATGGAAATCTTTGTATCTCATTTGGAAAGTTTTTCAGCCTGAACTTCGGCCGCAGTCGAGAAGCAGGACCAAACACAAACATACTGAGCAGGAAGCCCCATACTTTGCCCAACGTTGGCACACCTGTACATAAATAAGACTAAAGCTATGACAACAGGTGAAGTAGAGGCAATTCAGATAAACAACATTGTAATAGAATAGGCAAGTATGGAAGACGTACAAACAAATACAGCAAGAAATATTAAAAAATACAGCAATGCATGAACTTTCAAAGGCTATGAAGGACAAGAATGTTAGCCTGAAAACCGAAATGCATCTCATTGGTGTCCCTTTAATAAAGCGCAAATTGATGCTAGCCAATCAGAAAGTTATGAGAAGTCAGGGTTGCCCAAGCAGGAGACAATCACTAGTCTGCAGGGAATGCATTTCAGTGGGTTTAAAGAGCTTGCGAGCTCTATTTACTTTTGCCCATGACGAAACATAGCAAAATGCTGCATGTTCAATGTTTTCAGAAAAAGCACAAATTTTTTCATCACACATATATTCATATTATGGGCTTTCTAAATTCGTATACTATACTCATGGTGCAGCAATTTGATGGTACTTAACATAACTGCATGAGCTACTTATGACATTAGTGTGATAAGACTTGTCAAATTATGCTGTTAATATCTTATTCCACCAAGCAACTCCTGCAGAACAAAGGTGTTTTGATTGAAGAACACAGACAAAAAAAATAGAAAAGCCTAAACTACATAACCACAGCTTCCACAGCACGCTCCTTGCGCAGGGTTTTTGACAAGCACTATGCAAACCACTGGCCCCGACAACCGATGTGGTGTACCCTTTGCATAGAAATTATCAAACTTCCAAGGAATACCGCGTGTCCATGACTTGCATATTATTAATATTACTATTTGATTAGGATAAACAGAAAACACGAAGACACGGACGAAATAGAGATAGAACAGGCTGATAACTGCCACCTACAGGGGCATAATGCTAGCCTAAAACAAGCACTTTAGGCTAAACTACACTGTGAGGAACCATAACCCATTACTGCACAATTCCACAATGCACTCAACTTACAGGAGACAGCACAGGACTGTTTGGCCTTTCAATTTCCCCCCTCGATGTCATCAGAGGTCCCGTCCTGAAACGAAGTTTAAGTTATCTTTTGGGCTAGGTTAGCTACAAAGAACTTAGTTCAAACCTCACACAGATCTCAAAAATAAAAACTGCCATATTAGGAAGTTTCACATTTTGCATCTTTGGGTAAAAAAAAAAAAGTACCTTTGAATGTGTAAAGTCTCAAACGCAGCTTGCTTTCTACTGTATACAGACTTGAGTTCTTTTGTACTCCCAGCAGTTTGAGTATGCTAAGTATGGCATTACACTATGACACAAAAGCTCAAACTTCTTGCTTTGTCCAACACTGGTTCAGTGGATGGCAAACAAAAATATAAAAAAATGAGGGACGCATTGAAAGCATTCATATTAAAAAGACAAGGGTGAGCAAACGCGAACACAATAGAGAAGTCAAGATACCACAAATGCCGAAGTGGCGTTTGTGGTGTCTTGACTTCTTGAAAAAGAGTGCAGAGTTCCACATTGCATTTGACTTACAGGAGAAAGCGTGGTCACAGGGCTGCTGGGTTCCACCTTGATGTCAACACACTCCATGATCTGAAAGAAGCATTTTACCTTACAACCAAGACACTGGCCTCTACAGTAGTAGGTCGGTATTTTTTCATGGTGTTCTCGCAACGAAATGTGGAAGATGGTGTTCCCGAAGATGGTGGAAGGAGTCGGGAAGTGCACAGTGTGCTGCTTCTCAAGACGCATATTGTGATATCATCGCTTGGCGACGTCATGACATAATGTAACGTCTCACATGATGGTACCATATTCCGAGTCGAAGATATCCCCATAATACCTCTTTCAGTGTGCAGATTTCAGTGTTTGGATGAGGCAAGGTAGGCAAGTAGTCACTTCAGTCATTGGACACGTCACATTTTACATCACGCAAAGCAACATTGTTGCTGAAAGTCTCAGAATACTACTTAGTGTCATCAAGTTATGTCGTGATATCAAACATAAGATCACCTATTGGTCACATCGGTTTACGCACCATCAAACGGTAACGCTGAATTTTTTGCTCCATGAACCATACATGGCCTCCGAGATGGCGGGCGCGCGGCGGGTTTCTCTCCGGCCGTGCCAATCGCCGCGCCCCCAGCAAAAAAACGTACATCGCGTCGTGCGCCCGGCTACCGTGAGATGGCGCACTCACTTGGGATTCCGGCGGCAGCGGAGACCGCGGCAGAAAGCAGAGCGCGCGGGATTACAGCGTGCGCATTTTTTTTTTTTTTCTGCGCACGAGCATGCATTGCCGCCAGGATCTTCTGGATGCACTGAAGGCAAGTATTTTTTTTTTCTGTTACTGCATTTATTTTGGTCCAACTTACGGAGAAAAGCACGGCAACTGCTGAATTTTCCTGATGCAAATTATTGTAAGGAGGTATCAATTCGTCTGTGGTAGTGTTACTTTTTTTTCATTACGATCGTTTTGTCTCGGCGCAAAATACCTTGATTTGAGAAATATACGGGGCCGTTCTAGCATTCTTCCTTTCTGGAGACATGTATGGGTGAAAACTGGGCTAATTTTCATCGTTGAATCATATTGCCCTCCTATCGTGACACATCGTTTTACTATTTGATAGTGTACGGATATTTATGAGTTCGTCAACCGAAGCACGGTTACGCTCTAGATAACTGAGTGCCCTGCTGATGTTACTGAAGTAAGATGATAAGTAATTTTGCCGGAATATTTTGAAGGCTTCGATTAGCCGACCTACATTTACTCCACACATCGTTCACAGTGAAGTGCCTGAGTTGTCATCGCCTCCTTTTTCGACATCCGCATTTGTCTTAGGTTTTGGTAGCACAATGGCAATATCAGTATCGTGTTCATTTACTGTGCTCTTGACTGCGTTCAAATCAATCAATCAATCATAAATGAACAAAACGCGCCTGTAACCAGTCCGTGGTCGTCGCAGAACCGGCGACTTTCAGTCTAGACCACGATCTAGACGTGTGGCGACCGCCTGCAACCTCCTCCCTGTCTCCTGCGGCGCGACGGGAGGTAGTTGGAAAGGGAAACTGGGGAAGCCTCGTGGGCGAGTGCGAAGCATTGTGCGCTATGCGAGCGCGGCTTTCGCGCCAGACTTGATGGCGCCGGCGACATCGCGAGGAGAGAGCATGACGATTGCTGATGCCGAGTGCCGAGTTTGGTCGGCTCAGTTAGCGTTCCCCTCCAGGTGCGCTCAACCTTATTTCTTTGAGTGCTGTTGAGTGCTGCTGTACGTGTGTTTTCATTTCGCTATATGTTGTTACACCGAAGGAAAAAATGCACAAAGGAAGCAAGCACCGATACCTGCGTTTTGCGATACTGCTTCCAAACGGACTGCTTCCGTCGCAGGCCTTAAATCTAGCTTACAACATTATCAACATATCTACTGTGGGCTCGGGGCCAGTGATCGGCCGCCCTCAGAGAACACGTGGCGACAAGAAAAACGCGTTTAATTTACGAAGGCCCGACAACGACTGATCGGTCTTTAGCGGCCGGGTGAGCAAGCGAGCCCCGGGCGTCATCACGCCCAGCCTAATCATTGTTCCTTTCTTTTTTCTTTTCCTTCGCTAGCGCCCCCCATACTATACAGCCCGCAAATTTCGAAGTATAGTAAGTTTCTAGCACATGCGGATCTCTTGCAGAGGCATCGCTTTTCTAAGTGCTCTAATAAAGGCGGCGCAAATCTACAGCAAAAAAAAAAGCCCATTTGAGAATCGATAGGCCCCAGGCATTGACTTGGCCTCTCGTACACCGTGACCAGACATTTCCAAATCAGCGCGAGGTTAATAAAAGCGCAAAACCATTTTTTTCCTCGCCACATGCAAGCTGCGCCAACAGTGCGGCAGCTTTTCCGATCCCAAGTAAGTGTGCCGCGGTGCGGAGAAAAGAGCGGGCCATGCCCACCGGGAAATACGCTCTCCGTGCGATTGGGACGGCCGGAGAAAAACCTGCCGCGCGCCCGCCATCTCGGAGGCCATGAACCATATAACACTTTCGAATTCATAAACAATACCACCTCAGCAGTTGTAGTGGTGGCTTACCATAGTGTTTCTGGACATACACTGTCGCAAGGCCAGGATGGAGTCAGTTTTCACATCGTAAGGCCAATTCAGATCGAAACATTCACGTCAAACAAAGAATACAGATGTACTGGCAAGAGAACATGACATTTTCCAGCATGAGGAGAAAAATTTAAAGATGAGGCACAGAAGAAGAAATGACAAGACGGTAAGCACACTGTCCAGTCATTTCGTCTTCTCTACCCCACCTTTAGGTTTTTCTTCTCACCCTAGAAAATGTTGCGTTCAATGTTCCAACAAGCCCGACTTTCCACTTTAAGTACTGGTACACGACTTTAGACTTCGTCAAATTTTCTTGAGGTATACTGAAGTGAAGCCGTTAACACAAGCATTGGAAGCCATCTATATCGCACCCTTTGTACCTTTTTTTTATTACCCAGAAATGCTAAGACTTTTCCTCTTCTTGGTACCACATGTGAAGCCTTCCAAACTACAACATGATTAGAAGCACTCAATGCTCAGGTCATGTAATAGACATTCTGCAATGGCCTGAAGCACTAGCAGGGGTGCAAAGCCCGATACCCCGAATTTGGAGCAGTACAACAATAAGGCTTTCTCTCAGGAAAGAAAAATATATGAGCAAACTATTGCGATCAGCTAACTCACGCACAGTGCACGCGAGCACTGCTATTTCAATAAAAGCAGTTTTTTTTAACCCCCCCCACAGTGCAAACAATGACGAAGACCACATTAGCACTTGCAGAGCCTGTCAAACCATTTGGCAGGCGCTGCATATGCTATTGTGAATCCGCCAACCTGGCGACCTCGAAATTGGGGAAATTCGTAAAGTAGGAGTGAAAGGGGGTGGCAAAAAAAAGAAAACTGGTGTACGTTTTTGTTTATTGTTTCTCAGGGCTGCACAAACGTCAGAAACCGCTCTGAATGATTGCCTGCCACTTTTTAGATTATAACATGGGATGTGCACGCATGAGTAACGAAGGAAAAAAAATGTGCTGTGTACGGTTACAGCAAGTGCTAGTTGCCGCTTCTAATTCAGAGCGCTATTCCACACAGCAAAGGTGCACTGCGGCCAAAGTGGCTTAAAAAGAGTTCCGCACGTGATAGAACAATGCCAGAAAATTTTAGAACTGCTGTCCTTTTTTCGTTTCTTTTGCGGTGAGGTTAGGGTATAGTGAACTAGTAGTTAGCGTTACGGTCTGCGTGTCTGGATTGGATGGGATAATTACGCGCAAACTGCAGGTGATTAATGCATTCTCTATTGCTTTCTTAATATAGCGGTAGTGAGAAAATTTTGAGGCTGGCTGGGTATTTTGGCGCAGCGTGGCGCAATTTCAACGAATTTCACGGTTTTGACTCAGCTTGGTGCAAAAATAAGTAATTGTATCAAATTGGTGCAATTGGCACAGCTGTTACACCCCTGTACTAGTCATGGCAGCCTATATGATGTAATGCATCAAGTTCGTTACAACATTCAAGTTGTTATGTGTGAGTGTGACATGACTGACGCAAGACTAAATCATGAGCTCATCGCTGCTCTGAAGTTGGATTGTGCAGAGTTATAACTTCTAATAGCATAACTCCACACTACACATCACTTACAAGAGACAGCACTGGTGGAGGGCTATTTGGCATCGTGACCTTCTCCTCCACATCAGCACAGGTCACGTCCTGAGAAAAAAAAAATTTTTTTTTCAAGCTGTGTTATCCAAAAAGCACAATGAACCAAACACATAATCAAGTAAAAGTACTGTACTTTCTAAAACTTAGGTTCAGCATATTGGTGAGAATTAGGAATGAACTGTGTGGGGGGTGCTATCACCCCCCTGTAAAGTCGTTTTTGCCTCATGGTGCCCGCTTGTCATTGCGTAGTTAGTTACCGCCGTGAGAGATGGCGCTATGTTCACATGGTGCCACCAGCAGCACCGCCCTGTCGGCAAGGATAGGCGGTTTCACAGGGAACAGCAGCGAGTCTCATTGGGCCTTGGCGTGGTCAGCGATGGGCAGCTCCCGGCAGGTCCATGGGTGCGATACCGCGGCTCATTTCCAATGGGCCCCTCATGGTGAGTCAGACGTCGGCAACAGCGCATTCATAGTACAAAGTATGGGTTATGTTGTCTGTGTGTTGTAATGGAATTTTGTATGTGGTAATTCAGCATGTTACTAGTTGTGTATTGGATTTGGCTGGTGAGCCGCTGTTGTAAAAGAAGTTAAGAAATGTACAGGTTTGTTTGTTGCCCAATGACGTGACCATGTCCGTATTTTCCGAGAGCACCGCATCATTTGGACCCCACAACTGTAATGTGTTGAGCCAAAAAGTTTCCCGTTATCAGTACCAGGCTGTGAACACCATTTGAATAGTGTTAACTTGCAACAGCCGGTAATCACTGCGGTTTAATTCACATCGGAAGAATAAATATACAAAACTGCACAATGCGATATGGCACTTCACTTACATTAGGTGGTGTTGATCCAGGGCTGCTCGATTCCACCCTGATGCGAACATTCGATGCAACCTGAAAGAAGTTTTCTTCATTTTTATTTTGAGCTGAAGTGAAATTGAATCCCCTACTTTGAAGAAAGAGTACAGACACAATGATGAAAGAACTATGTAAGCCCAATTTCATTTGGCATACCAAGCGAAGCAGTTAAGATATGTGTGCTAGAAGGCATCCCTTTTTAATGATATTTCTCTTCCCACTGTGCAATTCTGCTGAAACCAGTAAGTTTTCTTTGAAGCATGTGGACAAAAAGGAAGCCTAGACCTGAAACCAAAGCATTTTAAGCACACTCCTTGCTGCACTTATTCAACAACCATCTTGCAATTATCTGAAGCATTGGCTGTGGGAAACCTTATGCAGTTAACTTTGCACCAGATTTTACAAGCTTACACGTTAAGCTGTTTGAGTGTTATAAAGTGATGGACAGAAACTTAAATCCCGTGACAACATGAAACACTGGTCATGAGAACCTATGTGAGCTCTTATCTTTGCATCAGACTTTTCAGACTTTCAAGTTAAGATCTGCAAGCATGACTTCAGTAATGATTACGTGGAACAGAGGAACACAACAGCCCTTCAACAGCTTGATACTGCGAAAAATCAAATGGTAAAATGGAAAATTTCGACAATGCACTTCACTTACGGCAGGCAGCGAGGTCAATGGGCTACCTTGCAGCACCTCCTCTGCCTGGCAGTATGTAGTCGCCATGACCTGAAAAAGTTAATATTTTACTTTTCAATTAGGTTTTGGGGATGATGTACAGTCACAATGGAAAAAGATCAGCGCAAGTGACCGGTGGCCGCAGCAGCAAAACTGCGACACGCGAAGCTGTTGTTCACGAGCACATTGATAGCGAGATTGTCAAGCACATTCCATTCTACACAGCAAGGGTGACCGGCCGACTGGCGGAAAGCAGCCCATTTTCCTGTTGGCCCATCCAAAAGCTCATATCTTAAAGAAACGCTTGTTCATTGCTTATCGACGGATGTGGCTATGCACATGATTTCTTTTTTTTCTTTTTTCGCTGGAGTTGCGAGCAGCCGAAAAAGCTGTTTCTTCATGTACTTTCTGTCGGCCACCCCTGCTAAATGGAATGTGCTTGGCACTCTCGATATCGGCGCGCTCAATAGAAACAGCACCATGTGTCGCAATCTTGCCGCTCCGGCTACCAGTCATTCATGCCAATCTTTTTAAGTTGAGATTGTACCTACTAGGAAACATGCATACACTTTGAAATCACCACATCAGAATCCTCGCGAGGGCACACAGTACACCAAAGGCAAGAGCTTACGGAACATGGGCTCCACTGCATATGTGAAATACGGCTCTGTTAGTGCACAATGCTTTTAATCTAGCAACTAACTGTATATGTTGCAAGAACTACTAAAGGCTGGTATATTTTATTGACGGACATGTTCTCAGACATAGTGGGAATATAGCTTTCCAGAAAATTTTGTGTCCTGTAGCCTTAGCTGCAGGGTGTACACTGCTATGACGCACATTAAATTCCCACATTTTATAACACTGTCAATGCAGTTGATCCACTATTACACCCCTTCTGGAATCAAGCCTACATCACTAGTGAAAGGCAAAGCAGCTGGTTATGTGCAACGACCACCAAGACAATGCCAATGCAAAAATGTGCGATTACTGCCACCAGTTCCACAGCGCGCCTAGCAAATTGCGATTGTCGTGAAAATATATAAATATGAAAAACAGAATTCTTTTGTATTTGATGAAGTATAAAAAGTGTTTTTATGTTTTTTTTCAGCGGACAATAGTGTGGCTTATCTGGGATATATGAAAGGGGCCCTGCAACACTTTTTTAGCATGGTCAGAAAACGCTGCCCATCAGTAGTCGAGGCTCCCAAGAACATGCGAGCCAAATATTATAGCGCAGCATGCGGCCTGGAATTTACAATAAATTCTCAAAGTCAGCTAAAAATCACTTTCTTTTCTGTCGTCAAATGATGATATATACTAAAAAATCATTGCGTCATAGGCCCAAGTATCACGCCATTGGCTGATTTGAGCATGGCACGCTCGGGAGTAACTGGGGCTGCCGCAAAAGGCCATGATATGTCCGTGTGTGCGCGCGCAATTGCACTGAAAAGCCGCGCATTCGAAGAAAAAAAAAAAGAAAAAAGAGAAAAAGCGCTCAGGGTCATGAGCCACGTGTGACATACGTTCTTTCCCCGTGCCATCCCTCCCTGCTTAGCTTCCAGCGCTTTCGTCGGGACGAGAGAAGAGAGAAAGCAATTGCAGCGTGTGACAAATCTTTGCAACTCCGCTCGTACTGGACGGATTCTGAAAAGTTTCGTGACAGTCAATTCGTGAGGATAAGCTCCTTCAGTGAGTCCATTCCATGGCTACTTGGAAAAGTGTTGCAGGGGCCCTTGAATATGATATAGTACTACTCTGGTCAAGCCAATGAATATGCCCAGCCAATGTTGTCACTGCCACATGATTAAAAATCACTTACAATCACAAACTTACGATCACAAAAGTAGCCCTTGTGTTTCGCTGTAGAACGGGTTCAAGGTTGTTTCTCCATTAAAATAAAATTATAACAACTTCGTTTTCAGTGTTGCCACTTGCACAGCGATATTGGAGCCACCATGCAGTGCCAGGAATTGACCAAGAGAATGAAAGAAACATGCAGAACTTGCGCTTCACCCTAGGTATTTTAATGACTTGGGTTGCTTCTTTGAGGTCTGAGTTACTTTCTTCATTACTCAAAGAAACACACAATATCCACCCGCCATCACCGTTTGCGCTCGATATCCCAGGTCTGTTCTTCTATGTAGCTTACTCATGTCGAAGTCAGAAAGCAATGGAAGCTCACGGCTGCTCTTTTTTATTTAGAAATAGCTAAAAAAAAATACAGCGAGGAGCTAAATGCAGCTGTTACTTTTTATAAGTTTTTTTTTTAGCTTATGCACTTATTGCCAGTTAAGAGGAGGAAGAAGGAACACTTGGGCGACTGTTTGTGGGCGCAAGATCTGTGTTCGGACCGGCGCTACTTCAATTGCCAAGTCGTGACTGCTTTCTCAATAAATCGTCATATGACATTTGGTGGAGGTAGCCGATTTCCCTGACCTCAACCTGAAATTTCACAGCCGAACGTTGCCACCTATTTCAACCTCTGCAATGACTGACACCAACAATGAGCCCAACATCGCCGCGGCTCCCAGCTCCAGCGGTACCATGACCCTCCTATCTTTAGCGGAACTGGTGAAGCTGATGAGGACGATTGGCTTTTCCACCTATGAGCATGTCAGTGAGACCAACAACTAAGATGACATGGCAAAACTCCATGTCATCTTCTATCTTTCTGACGTCGCCAACCTCTGGTTTCACAATCACGAGCATGAGCTCCATACTTGGTCCAATTTCAAGACAGCGATCGCAGAAGTCTTCAGCCACCCTACCTTAACCCCTTAAAGGGATACTGAACAAAAATTTGAAAAACTGACGAAAACATCGAAATTCTACTCGAAAGATGCCACTGCTCCGATAAACAGAGTTTATTTCACGTATTTTTGAACAGTTGGCTGTATTTCTGGTGGATTGTCAGCGCGCGTCGGCTGCACGCGAGCGCGAGCCGTGACGTCAGATTCGCCCTAGCACATGCAGGGTGCACGTGCTCCTGTCCTTCTCTTCCTTTTCTCTGCCTCTCCTTTCATTCTACTCTCTCCCTTCCACAAAAGCGCTGATGCCTTACCCCAGCCGGGTGCATTGTTCGCTCCCGTACTGGTTCTGGAAACGTAGTGCGAGCTGAGCGGGTTCAGAGATGCGGGCGACGGCTGGCATTGTTGAGATGCCTGTTTCCGGCGAGTTTCACGTCACTTCCTCTAGTTCACGGCGCGGCCGCTAGACGCGGCGGTTTGTGAAAAACTCATTAAATTCGTTATTTTCCTCTAGTTTCTGCCTGAAATGAAGGTTGTGTCCATCGATTTCGACCCCCCAATCTTTCAATTTGGCTGGAAATCTTGGCGTCAAAAATTTTGTTCAGTATCCCTTTAAGTGCTTTATTTTTTTTGGACGTTTCCCGACCAAAAGTGCCTATTTTTTTTATTGCTGATTTCGAATCTGATTGTACTTTTTCTAGTTGATGTTCAAAAAATATTTCTACCACATATTTACTCAAATCAACACAATAAAGTTCATTTCTGAACAATACACAGAAAACCAGCCACCTGCTGCTAATAAAAATAAAAACCTTATAAAGAAAACAGTTGCAGATGCCACATATTTTTTCACTTGTGTAGGCTAAGCACCCTTAGGCTATTTCACTCGGGAAGCTTCAAAACTGAGTGGAAAATTTCAGAACATAATAACGCAAAGAGGCTTCACTGGCGAGCACTCGCGATGTTTGCTTCGGAGCTGTCTTCATCATCACCGGATGAGCTGCTCAATTCACCGTCATCGCTGTCTTGTCTTCCGGACACAAGATAAACATCTGTATCTGAATTATCATCCCTCGAAGAAGATGACAAAAATGAAAAGCTTCATTTTCGTGTTGACGGGCCAGCTATGCATGGGTCGCCGGCACCGCACGCCATATTTCCATACAAAAACCACGCTCCTGCCACAGGAGAAAACTAATTGGTCAAGTAAATGCTGCCATCTAGTGGATGACACGCAATCTAAGCCGTAGATGAGCGCTCCTCGTTCTGAACACCACCGGGGAGTACGTATTTCGCTAAGACGAGCTCTGCTCATCCAAAGCACTTTGGGGACAGTTTGGGCAGGACGACTCTGCTCGTCCAAAGCACTTAAGGGGTTAAAATAACTGCGCGCTGAACACCATTTATGCCCGGGTGCTCAACAGCTCGGTGAGACGTATATGAGCTACATCGAGGATGTAGTAAATATTTGCTCCCGCGTCAATGCCTCGATGAGTGAAGAATAGCCCACTCACGCACTGCTACCAATCATGCCACGTGTCCCAGCTCTGACTTTTCGTCGCCTCCGCGACGACCTTTCATCAACCATTGCTCCCAGTCAACCCGTCGTCACTTGCCTTCAGTCTTATGTCGTCGGCAGTCTCCTAGCAAGGGAAACTGGTTGCTGCAGTTCCGCAGGTAAGAACTGCCAGCTTCGCGACTTCTACAAGGCCTGCACTGCCACCACGCAATTTAATCAATGTTATAGTGGAAGGAACTGCCGCAACTGCGCTTATTGACACTGGGGCTGCGATTTCAGTCATGGACAAGTACTTTTGTCATAAACTACTTAAGGTCACAGTGCCATTCTCTGGCATGCTACTGTGCACCGCAAGTACGCAGCACATGGCACCGGTTGCCGCATGCACCGCGAGGGTGGTTATACAGTGCATTCTATGTCGTCGAATTTTTTGTCGTATCTTCATGCTCACAAACATCATCCTCGGCTGGGGCCTTCTTGTCTCAGCATCGTGCCATCATCAACTGTGCCCGGGCAGAGTCGGCGCTATTCCGTTCTCTGATGCCGCATTGCCTTCCCCATCTAAAAGTCCAGCCCAAAAGGAAACTGTGAATTCCAAAGTGTGTTCGGCGAAAACCTGTGGTCATTCGACTGACTATGCCATGTCTTTTGTTTTGTTTCTCTTTCTCAGCAATCACGTGATTGATGAGAGTGTGAGAGGTCACAGCTGGCACCGTTCCAGGGCACGGACGGACGGCGGACGGACGCCGCGAGTATGAGCCATTAAAGGTTTTCGCCTTAAAAGCTCACCGTTGTAACCGACACGGACATACCGCCCGCAACAACGTTTTTAGAACCAATACAGTTTCGCTGCTCCGCTCGCGAGCCGGCACACGCGGCCGACGCGTGAACTTACGGCGCTGCTGTTCCATTTTGCTTCACTTGCCGTGGCCCCCGGGATCGGATACGGCAGCGCACCGTTATTCTCAATTGCGCGTTGCGGAAGATGATCGCGGAGGCGACGCATCTGCCGCAGCGATCTGGGACGCGCGAGGAGTAGCCGCTTGCGACGCGTTGCGCGTTTGAAACTGCAGCGCCGCTAGTTCTTGCGTCGGTCATCGCGTCCACTTCGGAGAGCAAGCGTCTATGGGGAGCTGCGAAACTGAATTGTTCCCGTCTCTTGCTCTACCGCTCCGGATGCTACCATCCTTTTTACGCCGTCACCTGCTTTTCTGCGTCGCAGAGCTCATCTCCTTTTTGCCGTATGACGATTTATTGAGAAAGCAGCGATGACTTGGCAGTCGAAGTAGCGCCGGTCCGAACGCAGATCTCGCGCACAGCAACAGACGCCCGAGCGTTTCTTCTTCACTACACCAGTTATATTAACGTAAAAGATTAAACACAGCTCCCAAGTCATCTTTTCTTGCAGGCAACTACGTAGAACATGTATGAATGAATAACAAGTGTGCTCCCGTATTGAATGCAATAACTTAGCACAGGCGCAGTTTTCACAAAGCGACAAGGTTTATGCGCTGTCAAGAGACGACCTGCGAATGCATCACTACTCGGGAACATAGGGAATAGACAAACACTAACAGACTGTAGACCTCACCTCAAACCAATTTTCATTCGTACTTATGAAGCACTTACCTCTACCTTTGGAGCGTTTTGAGCGGGCGAAGAGGACGCCTTCGTCTACCTTTGCCGCCTTTGATCACCCCCCCTGCTCGATTCGGCTATTGGCTGGGTTTGGCTCATGTGTTAGCTATTGATGATGATGATACCCTTTTCCCCGCTCTGAATACGTCATTTTTATTTCTGACGAGAGATGCCGCCACAAATCCAACAAATGAACCAACCAGCGCAATGAACACGTGATTTACGCGCAAGTTGTAAACAAAAATGGCGCGGGCCGTACCTGCGAGCAGCGGCTGATATTACGTTAGGAATTCGTATCTTTCTCCGCAGCGTAACCACAACTCGCCATGACTAACCTGAACAGGAGCGATCACGCCTTCCCGACGCGCTTCCAGCTCCAGACCGGCGGCGCTGATGACGTGTCGAGTCGAATAAGCTCGGTGTTCGACTCGCTGAACGGACTCGAAGCCAAGCACCAGGCTTGGGAGCGCTCTCACAAGGACGACACTTGCTCGGGGCAGTCGTACCTCAAGGAAGACCCGGAAGACGACTTCGCAACCAAGCCATCGCCTACTTCGGACGGCGTCTTCAAGAGACCGTGGTCGTCGGCGCCATGCGGTCCGCGCAAGCGCCCGCGCGGCGCTGCCAGGTCCGGCGTCGATCGCTTCGGTTCTTCGGCCAGCAGCACTCCCGACTACAAAGTCCACCCCGAGCGATGGACGTGCTACAGTTTGGACAGCGTGCCCGAGGAAGACATGTCCGAGGCAAGCAACAAGGCTGCCGCGTTGGACTACCTGCGCGAGAGACGACTTCAGAGAGAACATCAGTCGCAGGACGGCGATGGAGGCGGGATCGTAGTCGATTCCGGCGGGGACGCGTCCGCAAGGGGAAGGCACGTGTTCCAGAAGCGCTCTTCGGACGACGCCGATATGGAAGACGCGACCGCGGAAACAACGCCGCGTCGGATCGGAACCGGCAAGTTGGTGATGCCGGAATGCGTCGTTGGGGTGAAGCCCACTAGCGGCAAGAAGGCCTGCGCTGGCGGCCGTCAGAGGAGCTCGTCTTTACCGGCGGGCTCCTCGAGCTCGCTCATCAGTTTCGACTGCGCAGACTTCGACGACGACCGCGACGAGCTGGACGTTGACGACGAAGAAGACGTAACGGCCGAAGTTGCCGACAGCGCTGCTGAGCGCGTTGCTGTAAAGAAAGGTCGTATGTTACGCGCTAGGACCGATGAAGAGGATGACTGAAATGAGCGCGTGGAAAGAGCCACTTTATTTTCGAAGGCAAGAGCGAACCGGAGAAGACAGCGATAGAGAGAGAGAAAAGCAGGCTGCTGAGCTTTTTTTTTAAATTATTATTTAAAAAGATTCCTTTTGCCTTGCCACCTTGGTGTTACTGTGGTTGGGGAGCTGATCATTGCAGGAAACCATTCTTATCATTCAGACATCTGGCTCATACCTTCAATTGGGGGGGACGGGGGGGGGGGGGGGGGGGGCTTAGAAATGGATACATTATATCAGTTTATTACACTACATCTGAGTATCACTTCTCCTGTTCCTCATGAGCTCACATGTATTTGTGGTGTGGCAGTAGATGGGTGGACAGCCTCGTAAATCAACGAGCGAAGATGGAGGAAATTGGCATCTTTCAAACGTGGTGGTTTTAACACTGCAGCGTCTGAAGTGTGTGCAGCCTAAAAACAGTGAAGAAACGCAGCAAAACAACACCGGTACAGTGTTTTCCTGTGTGTATAAATTTGCAAGTTTTAATTTATGGTACAGTGGTTATCATCCCCACCGTGTGTCCTGTGTCGTCATTGCATAGAATCTATTAGCATATTTATGGTTGATATGTAGAGATCTTTAATGATATACCCAGATAAGTTAGCCTGGTAATGTACCAGGCTAACATATCTGGTTAGATCATTAGATCATTGCTACTTCAGGATGTGGGGTGATGACAGTAGTACATAGATAATGTATATGCACAAATGATGCATGCAGTTGCAGACATACACATACACTACATACTTATTCACAGTGTTTTGTTGCAGGTTTGTCACAGCCCTAAACTGGAACCACATTGCAGATGCAGTGCTGCCTTCGAAAATTGTCACTGTGAGTTCTACCAGCGGCAATCACATAGGAATCACATAGGAGACTTAATAATATCTGGGGTTTCACGTCCCAAAACCACGTTATGATTGAGAGATGCCGTGGTGGAGGGCTCCGGAAATTCGGACCATCTGGTGTTCTTTAACGTGCACTGACATCGCACAGTACACGGGCCTCTACCATTTGGCCTCCATCGAAATGCAACTGCCGCGGCCGGGATCGAACCCGCGACCTTCGGGTCAGCAGCCGAGCACCGTAGCCACTGTTCCACCGAGGCGGACTCCTTAAGACTTTTCTACAAGTACACTAAAGAGAACTCCGGCACTAGTGTGCTGCAATACATGGTGCTTCAGCCAGCATGGGAATGAGTCAATTCGTGAGACAATGAGTAATACACGGGTTTGTCTAAACTTCGTTTCTTCTGCTTCATTTGGCTCTGTGTGGTCTGCATCCGCATTGTCGCAAGATAAGTTCAGCAGTTGCACTTTGCCACCTTAACCTTTTTAGGCTAACCAGTTCAAATCGGCTCACAAAGTTCATAACAATCAATTATTTTATTCGAAAAAAACGCCAAAACACAACAATAATCAAAGCCACTAATGTGTTGGAAGCCGCAAGCATGCAGATAAGACAAATCCGTGTACTACCCATCATTGCCGTGGTGGCTGAACGAATGCAGTGCCAGAGTTCCCTCTAGTAAATAATATAGGAAACTTTGTTCGGCGTGTTCAGTGTATACCTTGCGACTCATGCAGTCAGTTTACACCAGGGCTAGTAGTGCTTCACATGTCAAGTCACGATTATGACCATTTCATGGAGCTTAGTGAAACACACAGTGCAAATAACGACAGGGACACTAGCAAGGAAACATGCACACCGCACCTCCAGTGGTGGGCCTTGCGCCCAATACCCTGTAATTTTCTTATTACAACACTTACTTGCAAAATTCTTGCGGCAGCATGTTCACATCATACAGGTGCATAGTAATCTCTCCATCAGAAATTTTGTACCACGAGTTTGCGTAGTGGCCCTTTGACGAAGCGCCAACCTTTTGAGCAGTTTAGCTCAGAAAGTTGGAACACCATTGCATCTGTTTATCAGTCACTTGTATATACGGGAGCAAAACCAAACATCTGGGCCAATTTTGTCCGCACGTGTGCATCATATCCACGACGGAAGTGGCGTATGTAAATTGTTGATGGAGCCTTGCATGAAACACTTCTGTGCTAATAAAAGTTTAATCGCGGAAAGAACGCGTGAGAAAATTAATGTACATATGTTATGCGCAAACGTATTCGCGCATGCGCGTGGGTATAACCGCTGTGCATCTAAACAGAGAAGCTCCTTTGAAGCATGCGTAGCGTAACCAGTGGCCCTCCTTCTCAGTACGGGTTGCGGTGGCTTCTCAGGAAGTCGCAGCGCGGCTGTTTGGTGTCGTGCTCCATGCTCGCGCCGTTGACACCCAGCTTCATGTAGGAGGGCTGCAGAGGGTCGTATACTGGCCACCGCGAACCGTTCACCGTGGGCGCTTTGCTGCAAGAAAGTAAGAGTGTAATATTATACATATGTATACTATTTATCCCTTTGCTACTAATCGCTCGTCATACGAAAGTGAAACGCACCTTCCTCTACAAGTAAAGTATAATTGCTGATTTGTTAAAGCTGAGAAATAGAAGTATGGTCGCCGTCATAGGCGTGTGCACGGGGGGGGGGCAAGGGGGGCGAGAAGGGGGGGGCGCAAAGTCAGCCCTATACATTGTAGGGGGGGGCGATAGGGGGGGGGGGGCACAAAGGCAACCCCATACATTGACATAATAGGGAGGGGGGGCGCTGCAACGAACCTTCGTGCCCCCCTGAAGGGGAACCCTGCACACGCTTCTGGTCGCTGTAGAAAAAGATTAGCACGAGCCACACAGTTTTCGAAGTACACTAGAGAGAAATCTGGTGCTTGTGTCTGTGAGAGTTGCAACGCATGGCACTTAGTGCGCATGGCAATGATGTTTAGTACATGGATTTCCCTAAGCTTCGCTCATTCGGCTCTGTGTGGCCTGCAGCCGCTTTGTCGCAATACCAACTTCAGTAAGAGTTCACAGACCCTCTTCACCACCTTGACCCTTATTAGGCGCACCAATTCAAATAAGATCACGAGATTCACAATGATTCATTCTTTTGTCCGAAACAAAAATGAAAACAACAATAAACAAAGCCACAAGTGCATTCGAAGCCACAAGCACGAAGGCTAGGTAAATCCATGTACTAGCTATTATTCCCATGGTAGCTGAATGATCGCAGCACCTCAGTTTCCTCTGGGAAATGTAGGAAACTCTATGGCAGAAGCCACCATTTGCCAGACCGTTCACTTGTACTATCCTGTTTCTGCAGTGGCTGTACAGCAATTTGCTAAGTGTCTGTTGCGAAAACAAAATATGGCATCTGCCCCAACTTCAGGCATCTTAGAATCATCGTCTTTCACCCAGCGCTCAGATGCGCACGGCAGGATGTGTCTTGCGGCAGTAGCGTAGCCAGAAATTTTTTTTTTTGGGGGGGGGGGGGGGGGTTCAACCATACTTTATGTATGTTCGTGCGTGTGTTTGTATGTGTGAGTGCATATACGCAAGCAAAACTGAAAAATTTCGGGGGGGGGTTTGAACCCCCTAAACCCCCCCCTTGGCTACGCCACTGTCTTGCGGGACTCCTCCCACTCACTTTCTGATGGGACATGACGTCCACAATCTTGACGATCGCTTTCGACTGAACATGCCCAAGTGTGTCATATCCGTGACGGAAATGACGCACATTGCAGGTGGTAGATGTGCATCAGGTGGGCGTCAGTAAACTGTTACTGGAGCCTGGAATCAAATACTTTTGCGCCAATAAATGTTCCAGGCAGATCCCGCGCTCTGTGGGAATCGGTGTCACGCGAAACGGTCACTGAAGAGCTGCCCATTGGTCGTCATTTTGCCGGCGCGTACGTACTGAACAGGCACCGCGCTAAAATATGTAGGCGACGCTGGCGGCTTGTTTTCGGATACTAAGACGAAAAGCCTTAGATGCCTCATCAAACGCGAAGGACCGTCGGCGGTGTCAGCACGAGTGGTGCAAAAAATCATGATAGGTCGTCAAAATTTAGGACGTCACTATGACTTCATCTAACGTATCACGTGACGACGGCATCACATGACATCGTCGTTTGGTCGAAGGTGAACCGATCCTGAAACCACTGCAAAACAACGCGATGTGCAGAAAGCATCCAAATGGCTCCTATACCGGAAGACATGCGAAACCGCGCTCGGTGCAGAAAGCTTTCGCGGGAAATCAATACAATCGGTTGAGAAGAAAAAGACGACGACTTTCGCCTTCCAGTCTGCAGTGTTATCCAGCACACGTGCAAATAAGAGCAGTACTGTTTGCACGTGTCATACTCTTGCTTGTCATGAAGAGACATGTGACATTTTCTGTTTAGTTATAAAGTCAGTAACAGTGAGCGATAAACGTTCTTTCGTTCTGCCACTTCTGCAGAGTCGTCTTCAGCAAATGAGTAGGGGCCGTGTGACTTCTTGGAACACAGCTTTAACACGGTTTTAAGAAAGTGGGACAAGGCAGTGGCGTAGCCAGGGGGTGGCACACTGGGCACGTGACCCCCCCCCCCCCCCGAAATGTTTTTTCGCCATGGCATACAGAGCGAAAAATGACCATTTCAAGGGGGTGCACCCCCCGAAATCAAGGAGGTGCCCCCCCCCCCCCCCCCCCCGAAAAAAATTTCTGGCTACGCCCCTGGGACAAGGGTAAAACCCTGTCGTTTCCCTGTCCTATGTTCTTCAGAGGAGCGCGAGTAACCGTACCATAAATCCCTACCGACTATTCCAGACTAATAACCTTCTAAGCTACATGTTGGCACTGGAAAAGCGCTTTACCCGGAACATAGCTCTTCCATGGTATGACAGCGGAATAAGGGTCACGTCTCACCCCGTGTGCGCGAAAGTGGACCACACTTGTATCATGGTGCGTGACCACTGCTTGTCGAGCTCGCTCGAAGGCACGCCGGGCCTGAACGGCATGCCGAACACCAGATGCATGTCCTCGAAGCGGACCGCCTCGGTGGAGTCGGCCCAGCTCGAGTACCTGGGGTGGTAGCCGAGCACGTAGACGTACACGCGGTTCTCCAAGGCTTGCAGCAGCTCGGCCAGATCAGACATGGGACACACCTCCTGGCAAGGCCGAGAGCGTGTTGTTAAAGAGACGACTCCTGAACCACGGCTCTTGACAGATATACTATACTGCCGCGTGTGTTTATCACGATGTAATCGAGGGCTTCACCCAACAAGACTGTTAGCAACGCCAGGCGCAGACCGCGCCGCAGTGTTTGAGAGGCTTCGCGATTTTCGTAGATCATGTTAAGAATGCGCGCAGGACAAGAATAATCAAGTTTATTCGAGAGCTTACGCGATGCACCAACGATAACGCTGGAAGGTTCGGTGGCTGCTGTATGCACCGTTTTCCGGACTAGCTCAAGCGCCGCCATTTTGGACTGATAACGTTGCAGTTTTGTATTCGCATCAAATAAACAAACAGTGCTACGGTGAACACGCACGCACGAAAACGGTTGGGCCAGTACATTCAACGTTTTATGACCATGATCATTTCATATTGCGACATACAAAACCGGCAAAACAATCGCTTAACAGTCCAAGATGGCGGCGCCTACGACGCGTTCCGCCGATGATCAGGTTACCAACGGGCGACGCCCTGCTCGCCGCTATCAGTGTACAGCGTGAATTGCTTGTAGCTTGCCTTGTCATTTTTCCGTGCGCAGGTTCGGCCAAATAAAAATTTTAGTCTTGAACAAGTCGACCACTGCCTTCGTCCACGTCACGACCCCGTGACAATGTATCTTTCACACAGCGAAGCACCACTGAATGGCCTCCGTGGTCGGTCACTGTTATGGCGATACGGCATTCGTCACGAGGACGTATCACTCGCCCTGTTCGAAATTAACAGCGGAGCTCTTCTGAGTCGATCCTGCGCCGTCTGCCTGTCTGTCCGGTGTCACGCAGGTCACGTGACCAGAGGGAGAGCGAATAAATAAATGAGGCTAAGTGATCATGAGGCTCGAAATTATGATGATGCTTAACATAACTATGCTAGATGATGATCTGCATGATGATGCTCGAAACGATGATGATTACTGAATGATGTATGACTGGGTACTTCCAAGGAGGGCATTCACATCAGAGAGAGGTGCCAATGGCAGATAACAATCTCGTCTTTAAATGTCAGTTTTCGCACTCCTAAATGTTATAACTAAGAACTGCCAAGTATGCACGTCAATACAATCGCTAGGACGCGAAGTGACGTCATGGCCGTATAGTTATACCAGGATGTCTCCGACGGCCTGCTGGTACAGCGTGTCCCCGTCTAACGGCCGCAGCGTCACTCCCGTGGCAGTCTGCCACTGCTCGAGCGCTTTGCGGCCGATGAGGCGGGTGGCCAAGTGCAGCGGCTCGCTGGATCCCGTGCGCATGTGCTCGACGAACCAGGGGTAGACTCCCTCGCACGCCACCCGGCCCAGCAGGAACTGCTTGCCCTGGGGACCCACCTCCTATGCGAAGAACACGAATTCATTAAGGCGCAAGACTTATACTCTGTTTCAGAAGTTCCCTTCAGCACTGTGGAGGCTACAGGGCCCATTAGCCAATAGGAAGGGTGATTAGCCCCTTCACATGTATTCATCCGCGCCGCGTCGTCTGCTAGCATCCCCCTGCCGTCTGCGCGCACACGTTCAGCGAGCAGACGGCAGCGCCGAAAAAAATAGAACATGGCTGCACGCATCGAGGCTGCTGCTCTCCGCCTCGAGTTTATCACGTCGTCGTCGTGCGTTCTGTGACCTGTAAGTTCCAAACAGACGCTTTTATTTGCTTTAGATTTATGTCTTGGAGCTTCGGCAGCGATGTATTCGTGACAACATTGCTCTATTTCTATGAACCGCTATCAAATTATCGGTGCGTTAGGCTTAGCAGGCGTGGTTAGAGCAATATCTTATCTCGCCAATAACGACAGAGCGTACCTGGTGCTTTGTCCTGATCGTGAGATGACGCAAAGCGATAGCTCATTACACCATTCATTTGTTGCTGTGAGCGCTTTGGGCGAGCGTCGAGGGCAAGTTCAGATCGAAGCGGGTGGTCGCGTCTGCATTGGCGCTGCCATGTTGATTTTTAACCACAGTTACCGACGGTTACTGATACAACAATTAAAGAAATACGACGTAAATGCGATGAAGAATAAACAAATTACTTATTGATGTGCAGAACGAGATGCTAAAGAAGGGCAAATGTCTCAACCTTGCCAACTGCAAGGCAATTATATCTGGATCTATGTTTTCCTGCGCAAGCGTGTGGCTTGTTTACACCCCTTAGCTTTGGCAGTGCTGAACGGTAGTGGTGAAACAGAGTATAGATGCTTCATCAAACGCCGCCTTGCTCATTCTTCTATGCCGCCCTCTGCCGTTTTGGTAGGGTTCTGATAGGGGCGGCAACGAAAGCCTCCGCGATCAAAACGCGTTTCGCGACATTCCCGTGAGGGGAAGAGCGCATGCGCCGTGGACAAAAGGTGGATTGACCGTTGGCGGCGCCGGTGCCAACACGAGTGATGCAAAAAGTAATCATCCCACGATGACGACACCATATGGCGTCATCATGACGTCACAGATCGTCGAAACATGTGACGTCATCATGAAGTTACTTGATGACGTCATCGTGACGTCGTCGCTGGGTCACAAGTGGACCGATCCCGGAGGCAGTACAAAAGGTGCGGAAACTTGCAACGCCTACCATCCTGGAGGCAGTGAAAAACTACGTTAGCTGCAAAAAAGCTTCTGGCAGTGAGGGGGGGGGGGGGGGCGGAGATCTTTACATCGACTGAGAGGAAAAAGGTATCATTCGCCTTCGAGTCATCTTAGCCGTATATGTCAGGGACCCTGTGAGTTTTAATCGATCAGTTTTAATCGACGATGGTTGCGCAGTTTCTCGTTATAGCGAATATTGATATGGTGAATTACCGTTTACAGCGAACAAAATATGACTTTTTTTTCTTTAAGATACGAAACTTGTATCCTAAGAATCGACAAATACGAATTTTGTTGATTGTCGGGGAAAACATTATAAGAACTGAGCAAGTTTTTTTTTTTATTATTATTATTGTAAACATGGTCGCCCACCTTGCGTTTGTCCGCGCTGTTTGACCCCGCTCGAGCAACAGGCGTCCGGTTGAGTAGCGGCGTGAACCTGGACGCGATGGGGCTTCGCGCCACGGCGTCCACTTGGGAGTTCTGCAGGCATCGCAGTGTCGTCGGCGCCGACAGGTCGTGGCCGCACTGCAGGTTGCTCGCCAGAAGACGGGCGCCTTCCACGCCGTCGTCCTTGTACCTGCGCGACACCGGTGGCAGAAACCGTCGCGATCGTAGACAGCTGCGCGCTCTGTAACGGTATTACTCGGGCCAATGAACAGGAGGCACGTAAATGAAAAAAAAAATAATGATCTGAGCATTCTGTATATTTGCTAGATTGCGAGGTAGGCACGCTTCGCACATTTCTTTCACGTGACATAAAATTCCTGCCCACGCATGGTGTAGGTTTTTCGTGCGTTAGTTATTGTTTCCAATAAACTTCAGCAGTTAGACAGACTGTGTCCTTCTTGTATTGCGTCTCAGTCGTGTTCGTGCCGATTTTCCAAATGTTGCATCGTTTCCAACTCGCCCACCTCTCTACCGCACTGCCAGGCATGCCCACGCCAAGCTTCGTTTTCCCTCATTTTCCCGATACGGGAAGGGCTCCTGAATTTTTCCAAGAGCATGTAATCATAGCCTCAGGGATCGCGTGATGCTCGAGAATAATGCCGGCTGCCAACCGGTTTCGGAGGCCACGTTGCAACTTGATTCACAGAGGCGCGCACCTGTTGAAGGGACCCCCGCTCTGCAGTATGTAGCGGGCCACGTTGCGCGTGAAGAGGGCGGCGTCCCCGTGGAACAGGTGGTAGCCCAGGGACGCCGCGCCGGCGTCGTGACCCGCCAGCACCAGGCGGGACGCGTTGCCGCCGAAGTTCTCGATGTTGTTCAGCGTCCAGGACAGCGCGAGCCGCTGGTCGTAGAGACCGGCGTTGCCCGGCAGCACGCCGGCCGACGGGCCGCTGAGGAAGCCCAGCGCACCGACCCGGTAGTTAGGAACGACGACCACCAGGTCGCCCAGAGCGGACAGGTACTGGCCGTCGTAGAGCTGCGCGGTCAGTCACGCGATTGACGGATATGTCTTCAACCGTTGTCGTCATCTTGAAAGCGACGCCCTCCTGTGCATCTCACGTTCATGTTCCGTAACAAGGCTTGTCCAATTTTACCAGCAATGTCAACTAATTGTTGGCTAATCTTGGCTTTTAACAGCGGAGCTGTTTAAGGTCAGGGTTAATCCCAGGGGAGCGCCGTCTGCAGTTTTCTACCGGGTATGTGCCACTGCAATAGAACAAGCCCCACCGCTGGTTTAATAAAGATTAAAAAATTCCGCGGGTGAAAGCGTATGTGCCACGGGGAAAGAAGGAAAGGGAAGAAGAAATGAGAGGAAGAAAGACTTTGCGGAAGGCATTTGGTTGGGAGAGCAGGGGCAAAATACGCACGGCCTGGTTTGTACCGATGCAGACCATGCCTACCAAGGTGATGCCAGCAGCTCCGCTGACGTTAAGTCAGTGCAACTGCTTGAAATTTATTTTCTAGCACTGCTCAGGTTGTGTGAAGAGCACCGAGTAGAACTAGTTGGTTGATGTGAAACTGAGCTAATACAAGGACAACAAAGGAAGTTAAAGACTCACAACTGTGTTGTAAGTCTGCGCAGGTACTTCCTGTTACTTTTCCAGTTGTCCTTGTATTAGCGCAGTTAAACCATTACGGAATGAGCTACTCAGGTTGTGTGAATACGAAAAAGAAAACAACCAGGAAAAGATGATGTGCTGCCATCTTTTCCTGCTTGCGCATTCTTTATTCCAATAGTATTTGCTGCCGTAATCGGAAGCGCTTACTTGATCCAGCGTATACATGCCCTCATTACTGCTAACTCATGCAGAAATCAAGTTCCTACTAGAGGATACACACTGATTTGTGTCATGCCTGTAGCTTGCTCACTTACTAACGAAGCCAGCAAATGTTGTTTATCTTGGTGGTGCTTGTCCATTTTTCCTCCGCCTGTCTGGTTATTAAACCATATGACACGTCACATATGATACGGGTGAACGGTTGCGAGTTAGTGCATCATCCGTTATCGTGTCTTTTTCTTGTTATCGTATGTTAGCGCACAGCACAACAGCAAAACATAAAATCCTGCCTACGCATCGATCTGCGATTTAAACGTGATACTCGGAGATCGTGGCTTCTGGTGTAGAGGGTGGCAGTGAGGGCGTTCGTGACGCATGGTGACTGCATCCGGTATACAGTCGCTCAGTCATGACCTCTGAGATTAGCCGGCGCCGATGGCTAATCTCGGAGGCCATGGTTCAGTCTGCGCGGTTCTCAGTAGCGCCGGCGGAGCGCTGAAATCTTGCCCGCCAGCTCCAGCTGCCTCGTGGCACATGAGCACATAGTTCTGAAGCCATGACAAGAAGCGCTGCGCCGGTGCCGCCAAGATCCATAGACTGAACGACCATAAGCGTGCGCAGGGTTCCCCTTCAGGGGGGGGCGGGGAAGGTTCGTTGCAGCGCCCCCCTTCCCTATTATGTCAATGTATGGGGCTGGCTTTGCGCCCCCCCTATCGCCCCCCCCCCCTCTCTATTATATCAATGCATGGGGCTGGCTTTGCGCCCCCCCCTTCTCGCCCCCCCCCCCTTCCGGGCGCACGCCTATGTGAACGACTATTCCCAGGATGCAGTCACCATGCGTCACCAACGCCCTCGCCGTCACCGTCACCCTCACCACCAGCAGCCACGGATTCCCAGTATCGCGTTTCAATCGCCGAGCACTGTACGTATAGCTGAAAGTTGGCTGAAAAGTACTTAAAGTGTTATCAAATAAGCCTGACACCGCACGTGCCTCGAAGCTGTTCGCGCCGTTTTGGAAGGCGGCCCCGTAGAGAAAGAAGAGGACGGGTCGCAGCTTGCAGTCACCCTGCTCATGAGGCTGAGGCCACGGGTCGCAGGTCCTGGGAGGCGCCCAGATGCTCAGGTGCAGGCAGTCCTCGCTGGCGTTGGTGGTGCTGACGTTCTGCATGCCCAGGTAGAAGTCCTGCTGCGGGCAGGGCGGACGCTTCTCTTTCCTGTCTTGCGGCTTCTTGGCGGCCCCGTCCTCCTGCAGTGCCACAAAACTACTGCACAGTGTTGTGGAACAACCGCCGGCGAGGGAATCTCGGTGCGTATCACATCTGCGTTCATAGGCGTGCACAAGGGGGGGGGGGAAGCAGGAGCCTTGTCTTTTGCCCCGCATGGTTCACAGACCATGGCTACTCCGTTTAATCTGTAGCGTGGTTAGTCTAGTGTCCACTGTCGAATTAACACATTCCTGAGTGCCTCTCTTTTCGGTGTGGCACAGAAGGAGCAGATAGTCGGACCGGTAAAAGACCAGAAGGGAGGGATGCCTCCTATTGGCCAGGTATAATCACGCAGATCCAATTTCTCGCTTGGCAGTGAACCCATTAAGAACACCCAAAACAGAAGCCGCGTTCACATCACAATTTTCTTTCTTCTTTTGGTCTTCACTCTGCTTTGCCCTGACGGCTCACCGTGGTTTCGCATTCGCCAACCGCTCACGCACGCCATGTCAGCGTGGCGGCATATGCTGACCGATGTGTCCCATGCACTTCACTACTGCAAGCGGTTGTTTTCCGAGAGGCGGTTGAACTAGAGGGCTAGGTTGAACCCCATAGAGTTCCGTACAGTCACTGTTGCCCGGTAACATAAATAACGGTCTCTCAAGCTGCACCCCAAAGCAAAACGAAAGGTTAAATAGGCATTTATGGGCATCTGTACGCATTTAGGCACAAACGCCAAAATAGGCATTTATAGGCACTATAAAAGCCCTTCTTAACCTCTAATTCATGCTCATGTATCAAAGTGGGGCGATGGGAGCGCATGGAACCAAATAGGCATTTGCCTAAAACCCAGTCTCTATTCATCATCATCATCATCATCGTATTACCATCATCATCGTCATCATTTTGCACCACCTCCGTCATAATTTCGAGCATTATCGTCATTTGCTTTATTATTCACTCCATACTTTGGTCACGCCACCTGAGTGCCATCGGACAGTCATGCAAACGGCGCAGGCTCGACTTAGAACACGAGCCGACCGTCGGACACCTACCTCCTCGTCCAGAGGTACGGGTGGCTTGAAACGCAGTGTCCCCAGCGGCGGCTTGGCGAACGGTATCCCCAGGAAGGCGTACACGGGAAACTCGTTCCCTTGGTCGGTGATCACGATGCGCTTGCCGCGCACGGCGCCGAACATGCCCTTGAGGACGGGATGCTCGCGGTTCCGCTCACGCTCCACAAAGCCCAACACGGCCATCGCCAGGGCCAGCGTCACCGCGAACAAGGCCACGAGAATCATGGCTATCCACGCACAGTACAATGTGGAGAGTCTGCGTGTGGAAGAACATGCTTCCTATTGGGCGGGGGGCATTGCTGTTGTAACAGTAAACGGTCTACACTGCGCTTGAGTTTCTTTAAAGGGGCCCTGCAACACTTTTCCATATAACCATAGAATGGTTTCATCAAAGGAGTTCATTGCCTCACGAATCGACCGCCGCAAGATTTTTTAGAATACGTCAAGTACGAGCGGAGATGCATAGAATTCTCGTACGCTGCAATCGCTTTCTCTCTTCTATCGTCCCGACGAGCGCGCTGGAAGCTAAGGAGGAAGATATGGCGCGGGGAAAGACATTACGTCACGCGCGAGTCATGATCTTGAGCATTGTTTCTTTTTTTCGCCTTGGAACGCCCGGGTTACTTTCAGTGTGATCGAGAGCGCGCGCGCGGGCAGGTGGCGGCCTCCCGTGGTGGCCACGGTAACTATGCAGCTCACGATACTCAAATCAGCCAATGGCCGTAAATTTGGGTACATGGCGAGATCATCTGGGTATATGGCATCATTTGTAGAAAGAAGAGGGAACCATTTCTAGCTGACAATGAAAATTAATTGTATATTCCAAGCCGCGTGCAGCGCTGTTATGTTTGGCTCGCGCGTTCTCTGGAGCCTCGACTTCCGATCGGCAGCGTTTCCTGACCATGCTGAAGAAGGGTTGCAGGGCCCCTTAAAGGGGTACTGACACGAGAATTTTCAGTCGTCACTTTTTTTTTTTTTTTTGCGTGAAATGAATGGGCAAGCCCTAAAGAGTCTAGAAAATTTACTAGTAAGCGCGTGTGCACCCTGAAAATCTGATCACGGCATGTTTTCAAAAGCTACTTTCGGTTCCTACACTGCCCTGACGTCTCAACAAGGTATGGGCTTCTCATGACGCGCTCGCGAACGATGTCGTGACGTTTTCACAGGCTGTATGACTCCGTTGGTGACGCAAAATGGGTCATTTTAACGCGACAGCGTTAAAGGGGTCGTTTCGCAGAAATTCCGGTGTCGGCGTCGTTGGTTGTGAGCGAAAAATCGGCGTTGTCCGGGAACGAAAATTCGAGATAAGGGTGAATAAAATAGTAAAGAAAATGTTCGGTTCGAGTAAAAATCGAACCCAGGACTCCTGCGTGGCAAGCAGGTGTTCTACCACAGAGCCAGGCCCCTGTTCGAAATTGCTTCGGGAAAAAAAACAAACCAAAAAGAACACTATATATATATATATATATATATATATATATATATATATATATATATATATATATATATATATATATATATATATATATATATATATATATATATATATATATATATATATATATATATATCCTCTTCAGACCCCGCGTGCATTAAAATGCACATTTGTTCTTTTCCGGTTTTAGAAATTCGTACCACTATTAAAGCCAACATTCTTGGTGCAATCGCATTCTCGATCATGTGGCGTCGTCTGGTCAGCATTACAGGAAGCTCACTACAGTGGAAGCCAAGCTTTCCCGCTTTGAAACATGGCGGAAATCTCGTCTTCGACGTTCTACTGACAGCGTCCAACAAAGTCCCAAATTACTAAATAATCATGCAGTAATATTTTTAATTGTTGTTTCAATCTACTTAGGAAGGGTTTAAGATTAATTTCCGCACGTCATGTAACCTTACAGGTGAGTATTTTTGTTATCACAAGCCGTTTTCTTCAAATGTGCATTATAATGCACACTCGGTCTCAATATGTGCTTTGGCGTGCGTACTCGTGTCAGTCTGATGCGGTTGGTATTAGGCTTTTTGGCATTAAACTTTGGCGCTTGTTTCATCTAGGAATCTTTGATGAAAAGTCGGAACGTGTTCTCGATACAATAACCAGAAATGACCCCTCGGACCTCTAATTGGCTGATGATGAGGATGTTCTTTGCCGATTACCAAGTGTCGAAAAACAGATGTGGTGCCGAATTTGAACTTGAGCCACCCAGAAATCTGCTGAAAGCCAACGTGCCTCCAGAGTCAAGAACTGCGTGAGCAAGCCACATGCCATAGCTTGTAAATTAGGTATCTTCCTCGAGATGCCGAAACTCAGAATGTTCTCAGCGAACAAAGTTCCGATGTAGCATCTTCCTATGCATCACATCTGCGCGAAACTGCAACAAAATAGTTTCACAACAAACAAGAGTGCTTTTCACGAGCAAATGTAAGATTTTGTTATAGGCGACTGTTATTCGTTTCCTGCGCATTAAGACCCAGTGTGCATTATAATGCACACACCTATGTGCAAAAGCTGTTTGCCGTACAGGCGCAAATTTTTTCTCGTGTAATAAAGTATGCGAGTGCATTCCAAAAATGTGTTTTGATTTCACCTGTGTGGCCACAAATTTACTCGGGTCTGAGGAGGATATATATATATATGTCGTGTAGTGCGAGGAGTGCATTACTCATTAGCACTTATAATATTGCGGGGCAGAAGCGTAGAATCACACAAGGCGTCAAAACATGTGAATTACGTAACGAGTGGTTGGTTTAAAGGCCAACGAATGACAAAGCGCACAGGCATCATTAATTGTCATGATCAACAACAGTTCAACAACGTGTGAAGCTGCGTAGGTAGGCCTGTTGCCTTACGGACAAGTATTGGGTACTTCGCAAACCCGCCAAAAGAAGAATTATGTCGTAGTGGGCACTTCCAGGGTTGCCGTTGGGTGGACACGAAATGGCGCCAGAACTCACGCCAAAAGTAGCCAAAGTAGCCATGTCACTTGATATTATCGCCAAATTTCTAGCCAAATAGAACAGAAGCGGCATTATCAACAGAGCCTTTACTATTGATGAATAAATAAAACCATTTTGAATGAGTAAAACCCCAAGTTTAAAAAAGAGCCATGGCGCCAACTGGAAATTTTCGTCGCCAACGGGGTCCAAAAGTAGCCAATTTGGCACAAAGTAGCCACCAACGGCAACCCTGGGCACTTCGCAAATGCACCTGCAGTAGACATGCTAGGGTAGTTTGAAAGGTCCACATTACAGGTGCACAGACGTTCCTTTCCTTGCTGCATGGTTTAGGTGTCCGCCGAGAAGCGAAGCTAGGCTAGCGATTGAGAAGGCGATACGAACATGGTTCCATTACGCTGTCGCGTCGAAGGCGAAGCTCAAGCGCCCTCCAAGTTTTTGAATGTTTTTGGTGCTTGAAGTCATCACAACTAGCTATAATGGCGCGCGAAGTCAGCAGAATTGGCACTGTAACCTGACGTCACGACATTGTCGATGTCAATAGGTTCGCCTTGCGAAAATCGACGTTGAATGTAAGTATAACCATAGGCGTGCGCACGAGGGGGGGCAGAGGGGGCGGCCGCCCCCCCCTAGTCACCTAAGAGAGGGGGGGTGCAAAGTCTGCCCCATACATTGACTTAATAGGGAGGGGGGGCGCTGCGATGAACCTTCGCCCCCCCCCCTGCCCCCCCCTGAAGGGAAACCCTGCGCACGCCTATGAGTATAACATATCTTATCAGCATTGACTGAGCTTCAAATTTGCTCGGAGGCGTCTCTGTATAAAGGAGATTAGTACTTCAGAATAAGTTCACCATCTAAAATAGGTGTCCGCACCCCTTTAACCCTTTCAAGCCCAGCGATTTCAATTGGAATCATCAAATATTTGTTGTTCAGTCAGCGGCCACCTGTTAAAAAATATGATTTTTTTCTTCTACTAGAAGTCATATTTAGCATCTGCTCTACATATGCTGCCAACCTGGTACAGACCAGAAAGTAAGGTCACGTATGAACGACGAAATTGGAGAAGCGGCCGTGCTGCTCCAGCAATTCGCTGAGGCAGCTTTTATACCGGTGCCACGGTAGGGCCTTTATTTTCGTACTGTATCGAAAATTTGAATTTTGCCTATTGGGTATTATGCTATCCCATCGAAATATGTTTTAAAGTAATAATAATAAGACTATCTGGGGTTTCACGTTCCAGAACTATGATATGATTATGAGAGACGCCGTAGTAGAGGACTCCGGAAATTTCGACCATCTGGTGTTCTTTAATGTGCACTGACATCGCACAGCACACGGTCCTCTGCCATTTCGCCTCCATCGAAATGCGACCGCCGTGGCCGGGATCGAACCCATGACCTTCGGGCCAGCAGCCGAGCACCGTAGCCACTGATCCACCGCAGCGGACATGTTTTAAAGTAATAATTTAATAAAAAATCGAAATGTTAATAAATAGTAACTATTTGGTAAATTAATTCGGTAACTAATTGTTCTTGATTGAAAAGCGTGAGCACAGATTCTTTTCTTGTTTTTGGACTACCATAATCATGCGCATCTCAAATTATAAAAACCAGTCGCCTACATTGAACAGAAATCATTTGGGCTGTTAGGGTTTTTCTGTGAGCTTGTTTAAAATTTTGCCACGTTCTCCCTTCGGTGTCACTATCTCGAGCACATGTCAATGCCCTTACGTGTTTTCTTGTGTGCAGCACATTGTGATTGTTGCGCTAAGAAAGACGAACACACGAGAGGAGACAGGACAGGCGCTTCCTGTCTTCTGGCGCCTGTCGTGTCTTCTCGCATGTGTTCGTCTACCTTAGCGCAAAAATCACGATCTTATGTACTCACCAACTCGCCCAACAACAAGTTATGATTAAGCATATCCCTTATAGGCAATGCGTATTGAATAACAGGCTGTCGAATACAGGTGAACGCGTAAAAGGCTCACCGTTGAGGCTGAGCGGGATGAACCTTCGCCTCCGCGGCCCCGTGGTCCTCGCCTTCATGCGGCTGAACATGTGCGGATAACACAACATGCTCCTTGCTCTGCACTGCTTTCTCTTCCGCTGGTTTCTTGTCATCGGTTTTCGGACCGTCGGGTGACTTAAGGTCGTGGGTTTCCTTCTTGGCTTCTCGCTCTTTCTCGGCCTTCGGACTGTCGGCTGACTTAACGTCATGTGGCTTGCCCTTGGGTTCTTCCTTGTTCTCAGCCTTAGGACTGCCGTACGCTTTGGGGTCCGTGGGCCCTTCCCTGTTCTGAACCCCAAGGCTCTGGGACACTATGAGGTCCATGGGCTGTTCCCTGTTCTGAGCCTTAGGAGTGCCGTACGCTTTGGGGTCCGTGGGCTCTTCACTGTTCTGAGCCTTAGGACTACCAGACGCTCTGTGGCCCTTGGGCTGTCCCCTGTTCTGAGCTTCAAGGCTGCGAGGTGCTTTGGAGTCCTCGGGTTCTCCCGTGTTCTGAGCTTTAGGACTGCCGGAGGCCTTAGTGTAGTGGGTCCCCGCGCCTTCTGTCCATGGCGGTGGCGGGGCTCCGGCAACTGCGTCGCTGTCACAGCCGTTCACGCTTAAGCAATCCACCCTCGTAAAATATGCGTACAACACACAGCTAAAAACAGATGAAGTGTAGCAAAATGGCGCTAATCACACAGCCATTAACATATAGAACGGAACCTTGTACTCATGCTCGGTCTTTATTCGGTGCTTTAAACGTTCGGTTTCGGCTTAACGCGTTTTGCAAGAAGACAGCTGTCTTAATCGAACAGTTGGTTTCTGACCAGCTGCGCAAGCTGGTAATCTAACGAAAGAGCGAACACGTATAAGATTGTGCTACCATACACGTGGTATGAGATTCGAGATTTATCTTCTGTACATGTAACAGAAGGAACGAAGCAAAAGCAAACGGCTTCAGAGCCTCACGGAGCCTTCTGCATTTGCTATAATGCATGGTTTGCGATTTTTTCACGCGTCGCTTAAGTCCTAACTTCGTAAAAATGGGTATAGGTATAGCCGTCATCCTTATGAAAGGGAACACATAAGCGCGTGGCCGATAACATATATGCCCAGATATGGTATGGCGCCGCGGCGAGAAGTGAAGCGAATCGAAGAGAACGGTTCCATTCCCTTTATTGGCTGCATCCCTTCTTGCAGAATTTTAATGCTTTTCGTTTGCCCCAGATGCTTCCCAAGCTGTTTTCACAACAAATATTATCGAAGGCAATCGTCGTTTGTCCAAATGCCCCAGCAGAAAACTGGATATAACAAAGAAGGCGTATGAAAGAAGACAAGCACATTCGTCACGGGAGTGTAGGCAGTAGATGGAACACCACCACTCCCTCCTATATAGCTTCACATGTCGCCACTGCACCGCGCCACATGTGCGGTACGAGGCTATCTGCCACGCGTTCGCGTGTTCCGTTTCATAAATACGACGGCTGTAGCTGATGCAGTAATGCGCATCGACGACTTCACTCGGTGGGTGGTACATCAATGGAGATCCGCTGGCGTCAATGTAGCGTCGCAAATTTCACAACACACTGTCCGAAACGTTGGGTATACAGCGTGGTCTCTTGTTCGAAAACTGCTGGTAACGTTAAAGGCAACGTCGGAATAACTACTGATAATATCATCATCATCATAATCATCATCATGACTACGCCCACTGCAGGGCAAAGGCCTCTCCCATGTTCCGCCAATCATCCCGGTCCTGTGCTCTCTGATGCCACGTTGTACCTGCAAACTTCTTAATCTCATCTGCCCACCTAATTTCCTGTCTCCCACTCACGTGTTTGCGTTCTCTTGGAATCCAGTCAGCTACCCTTAATGACCAGCGGTTATCCTGCCGATAATGTTTTTTTGTCTAAATAGCAGGCGTGTGCAGTGTAAGTATCAACTTGACGTGGGGAACAGTGGCACCGGTATGTTACCTTTTACATTCGGCTCCTTTGACCTCCACAGGAGGCTCGTCTCTTCTCGGGGCATAGTCCTTGAATGGAGCCGTCCGCCATGCGTACCTGCTTTGTCTTGGCCATTGTGTGCCTGCGCGGGAGCTATGCTTGGCGGCGAATGATTGGACATTAAATTTAAATCGAACATTAAATTCGCTGTTCTAGATAGCATACGTGGTCATGAAAGCGTCTGGTGTAAACTTCACTGTCACGGGGAAAAGTATATTCTTGGGTGGAGCGTACCCACCTCCGAATGCTCACCTGAATACCTCGATGTCATTCATGCATGATTATATTGCACAGCACACTAACTCACGTTCAAATGTTATGATTACAGGTGATTTCAATTTGCCTGGAATTAACTGGACTAATCATTCGCACGACAACTCCGACACGAAAAGTGCTGAATCATTGTATATGGCATTTACTTTCTCTTTAGATCAACTAGTTTCTGAGCCGACCAGTATAGTTGGTCCATCATGTTCTGTGCTTGATCTGATATTCGTTAGTCTATTTCAGAATACTGCGAATATTAAAAATAGTATTCCGGACCACAAAATGATCGTATCCTCCTGCGCCATTTCAGGCAACCGTGAACGCGTTAAGCCGTCAATAACTGTTATCAAACATTACTCTAGATCAAATAAAAATGTCACCTCACAATATTTAAGCACCTGCTTTCCACAGTTTTCGTTAATAGGGGGTATGCACTCGACGTCATCCGCGAGGATCGCTAGCGTCGGGGTCGCCATTTTGGAGGTCCGCGCGCTCGTGCATGCGCATAAAACTCGCTGCACGCGCTGTGTCCGAGATCCGTGCGTCAACTTGGATGTCTAGAGACCTCTGGAACACCCCCCTGCACGCCGAAGCACGACAGCAAGACGGCGCGTACGAACGGACCTTCAAAATGGCGCGGCGATGGTGTTGCCCCCTTGCGGATCAAGGCTCAGTGCATACCCCCTATATGGTTACGCTTTAAGCAAATTGTATATTTTTGTGAGGAAAACTACATTCCCTCCCGACAAAAACGAGTTAATAAAGAAAACCATTGGGTATCGCGTGAAATCATTCGCATAAAACGTAAAATTAAAAATAAATGCAAAAATAAATATACTACATGTGGCCTACAAGATCTTGCACGCACATTGCAAGATAAGATCCAAGCGGCCATGGAGCATTTTTTTTCACGGTCACTCTGCCTTCTTACATGACGGAAAAACCATAAAAATTTGGGCGTTATCTCTCGAAGGAGGCACATACTGTATCGCAGATTACTGTATCAAATGAAACTATTGTACAGCCTGACGTCATAGCAAATATGTTTAATGGATTTTTCCAATCTGTATTTAACAGAACTGCCTTTAATGGCCCCTTGCTCCATTATCAATACGACAATCCAATGCCTGAAATAGATATCGCTCAAGAAGGAATTTATCGCCTCTTGCAAAAACTGGATGTAAAAAAAAAAGAAAAAACAACATTGTGGTCCTGATCTTATAAAGAACGCATTTTTTCAGAAAAACGCAGCTTGGATGCCAATATATTTATACGTAATTTACAAGCGATCTTTGGAAACTTCGGTAATACCTGACGACTGGAGACTGGCCGCAATAGTACCTGTGCATAAATCTGGCTCTAAACTCGAAGTTAATAGTCACAGACCAATTTCATTAACATGCGCGTGCAGCAAATTGTTCGAACGTATTATTTATAAAACCATATTACGTTTAGAGTATAATAACCTACTATACAACCGGCAACATGGTTTCCGTTCAGCATTGTCTACTATTACTCAGCCATCTGAGATTAGCCACGATATAGCTGACGCAAGAAATGATAGAAGCCAAATTGATACCATTTTTTTTGGATTTCTCACAGGCATTTGATGTCGTCCCCCCATCTAGATCTTGTTACTAAATTAGCCATTGGAATACACGAAAAAGAAGTTTCGTGGATAATGAACTACCTGGAAAACAATGCCGTGCGTATAGCTCTTAATAATTGTGCATGACCAAATGACACTTCATCGTCGGTCAAATGAATTTGACCGACGATGAAGCGTCATTTTTACAAGGAAATTTAGATATTAGACATGTACAGAATTGATGATGTCACGCAGATGGTTGTTCTCCTGTCGTGTGCTTTGCGCAGGCTACCGCTTTCTTTCTTTCTTTCTTTCTCTTTCTTTCTTTCTCTTTCTTCCTTTCTTTCTTTCTTTCTTTCTTTCTTTCTTTCTTTCTTTCTTTCTTTCTTTCTTTCTTTCTTTCCTTCTTTCTTTCTTTCTTTCTTTCTCTTTCTTTCTTTCTCTTTCTTCCTTTCTTTCTTTCTTTCTTTCTTTGTTTCTTTCTTTCACCCTGTATATATGTCTGATGTTTCCATCAAATAAGCAGTTGTTAGTTCGCACTCGTGTTGTGTACTACCTGTGGTTTTTCGTCTGTCTCCTTTCGTGTTAAAACAGCGCGTCGCAAGTGTCAACTAGTTAAGCCACTGCTCGCCAGTGACAGATACCAACACTGGAGTGTCTCATTTAGATTACACCAAGCTAAGGATTACTCTCGCGTGAAATCAAAATGCATTATCGGCTAGTCACCATACGAAGGCCATAAGTACGATACCTCTCCTGGCTTCGGGTCTTGGGCTGGGTCCCTCGGGTGCTTCCTCCCGGGACTTGTCCCAGTGTTGTGGTTCTGGCAGCGAAGCGTCCGCTCCAGCCGGTGCCGGCCACGGGCCTCGCACCGGGGAATGGTCAAACGGATGTCCTGGCGGCATTTCCGCCGTGGCCTCACCTTGGAAATTTCGCTGACCATGTTCGCTCTTCTTCATAGCCTCATCTGAAGGGATAAAAAGTGTAGTTTAGACGTTTTCGAGGTCAGTCTCAAGCGTTATCATGCTATCCGGCTTGTCCACCGCGGCAGTGGCGTAGCCAGGGGGTGGCACACCGGGCACGTGCCCCCCCCCCCCCCCGAAATATTTTTTCCCCATGGCATACATAGCAAAAAATGGCCATTTCAAAGAGGTGCCCCCCTCCGAAATCAATAAGGTGCCCCCCCCGCCCCCCCCCCCTCCCAAAAAACATTTCTGGCTACGCCCCTCACCTCGGTGGATCAGTGGCAAGGATGCTCGGCTGCTGACCCGAAGGGGTTCGATCCCGACCGCGGCGGTCGCATTTCGATGGAGGCGAAATGGTAGAGGCCCGTGTACTGTGCGATGTCAGTGCACGTTAAAGAACGCCAGATGGTAAAAATTTCCGGAGTCCTCCACTACGGCGTCCCTCATAAGCATATCGTGGTTTTGGGACATAAAGCTCCAGATATGATGATGATGCCATCCGGCTTCTGTAACGACCGGTAGGCATGTAGAAATATTTCAGTATGAATTGATGGCTTGCACGCGACGCCGGACGCAGAACATGGCTCCAAGTTGGCGGCTTAGATGACGTCACGGTAGTGTAATCACGTGATAACGACGTCGCTCGAGCGTTA